>CM065718.1:47304813-47327313 GCA_033310375.1 Conus canariensis | reverse complement strand
GGGTTCATCTCACAAGAAAGATTCCCTGTCTTTGACACACCCCAGCCCTATCAAAAACATTTTCAAACACGTTTTTTCTTTTATTTGCTTTACCTGGATTTATTTCCTAACAACTTCACTCCCTTTCAAGACATTTTTTTTCCGTCCCCGGCACCCTCTAGTGATATTCTACACGAGATTTACCATCAGGCAGACTCTCTCCCTTTAAATGCTTAAAAAAGAAAAATCCGTTATGTATTTACACTTAATTTATTTCTCAACGAAGACACCCTGTCTTTAAAGACTTAACTTCTCTGCGTTCTTCTGGTTTCTGTCTACGCTAGATCCACTTATCAAATAAAGGATCCTGCCCTTACTTAAAGACTTGGTTTTCTGCACAGTTTTGTCTATGCGAGATTTACTTCTCGCCAAGGAGTCCGAGCAGACCGGTGAAGGTGGACGGTGGTCTTGATGTAAATGGTGATGATTGCAGCAACGACAACAACGACGAGATGATGACGTTAGTAGTGACCACGTTAAGAACGATTTTGATGCCGATGAACTTTGAAGATGACGATACTTTGATTGGCACCTACCGAACACGCTGACCAGCAAACCAAGGAGTTTGATAAAGATGGCAGTGGCGATGGCTGATGTGTGATGACATGCTCTTTTTCTGATGAGTTCATCAAATGAAAATGGGGAGGCGGACATTTGCACGACGAAAAAGACAATGACGACACCGATAACGATGATAAAGGATGACGACGACGATGTTGATGATGAAGATGAAGTTGATGATGATAACGATGGTTGTAATGATGATGACGACGATGGTGTTGATGATAACGATGATGATGGTGATAATGACGATTGTGATGATTGTGATGGTGATGACTGCGATGATGATAATGAAGGTGGTGATAGTGATGGTGATGATGATGGTGATGATGATGATGATGTTGTGGTGGTGGTGATGATGAGACAGTGAAGCTGATGGTGATGATGACGACGACAACAGCGACGATGCTGACGATGACGACGACGCCCCTACCTACTCTGGGGAGCGTCGGGCACCTGCCGGAGCTTGGTAACCAGGAGGCGGACGAGGTTGATGAGGATGAGGGTGTTGACCACCACGGACACCACCACCGGGGCGAACGTGATCCACTGAAGGGGGTCCCCGTGAGACCAACACCTGCACATGGAAATAGACAGACACACACACACACACACACACACACACACACACACACACACACACACACACACACACACACATGCACCGATGGATGTACGCACGCACATGTACACAGACACGGACGCGCGCGCGCGCGCGCGCGGGCACACAACACACACACACACACACACACACACACACACACACACACACACATATATACACACCGCAGACACATACGTAGAGAGAAACATGGGCACGGTCACATGCCTTGTACATAGACACAGAATTACTAGGACACATTGGGACAGGCACACATAGGTGCGGAGACACTCTGGTATGTGGATACCACATGGTTACTATGACACAAAGGCACGGGAACGCGGTATGGGAGTTCACAAATACAGGGTAAGGTTAGGTAATGTTGCTTATAGCCCAGCCGACCGCAAAGGGCCATATCAGGGCTGTCACCACGTTAAAATCAACTCAAGTCATCAACAACAACAACAACAACAACAAAAACAAACTTTCACACATCTCTTTAAAATATATCTTCTAAAAGCGTACCAGAAACTTCGTTAAAAATCTTTCTTCCGTAAAATCCTAGATCAGATGAAAAATGTTGATCTCTTTCAGAAACTCAGATCACGTCAGGTGGGCCATCTCTGAACAGGGTTTTCATGGACTCTGCTGTAAAGTGTTTATGTCTCACATCGTGCAAGTACAGGGACACGCAGGTACAGCGACACGTAGGTGCGGGGACACACTGCTAGGAAACGCTATAGATACCGGGGTACAGAGGCACAGAGACACATGCGAGTGTGGACACACTGGTACATGGACAAAAGCAGATTCCGGGAAACATAAAAGTACGCAGACACACAGATACGGGGACACAGTGGTACCGGGTCTGACACACAGATACCGACCGGGAGACGTTAGTATGAGAAGGAATCGGTACCCCTTCTGTCCCCCCCCCCCTCCCCCGCCTCCCCACTTCGCAATATGAAATGAAAATGGAAGAAAACTCTCTTCTACTGTTCCAGTAATTTTGTTTTAAGTGGAGTAGGTTACACAAAATATAGATTATTAACCGAAGATTGAATATCAATGTGCTTTAGAAAAAAAGAACCATACAAATGAACAAGAAGAAAAAAGAAAAAACAAGACTAAGAAAAAAAAAAAGAACGAAAACAACAAAAGTAAAAACAACAATGAGTTCGACGACTACAACGACGACAACAACGATGATAATAATAACTGTACTAACGACAACAACAAGAACAACAACAATAACAAAAATGATGGTGACGATGATGATGATATGACACAACAACTACTACTACTGCTACGACTACTGCGACTATTACTACTGACGCTGATAAAAAAAAAAAAATGATGATGTTGCTGATAATAACCACCCCATTCCCCCCCCCCCCTTCCTCCCCACCATCCACCCTTTCCCTCTTCCTGGAAGCATCAACAACCACAACCATCACCACCACCGCAACACCGCCACCAGCAAAGTCACCGATGTGGAGAGAAGCCCCGGCCTCTCACCCGTTCACGTTTTGCTGCAGTGTGCCGCGTACAATGGCGTACATGACCGTCAGGATGAACGGGCTCCCTGCTCATCACACAAACAGCAAACGAATTCATGAGGTAGAAACCAATCCAGATCAGTCAAACACTGAAAAAGAGTGCACACACACACGCACACACACACGCGCGCGCGCGCGCGCGCGCGCGCGCACACACACTGTTTATCTGTCTGTCCCTGTCTATCTGTCCGTTTGTCTCTCTCTCTCTCTCTCTCTCTCTCTCTCTCTCTCTCTCTCTCTCTCCCCTCTCTCTCCTCCCCCCCCCCCTCCGTGTGGACGACGTTCGTAATACCTGAGTTTGAGGAGGAGAGAGAGAGAGAGAGAGAGAGAGAGAGAGAAGGAGAGAGAGAGAGAGAGAGAGAGAGAGAGAGAGAGAGAGAGAAGAGAGACAGAGAGAGAGAAGAAAAACAAGAACAAGAAAAGGAGGAGGAGGAGGAGGAGGAAAAAGAAGAAGAAGAAGAAAAACAAGAAGAAGGAAACAATGGCAAACAGGTGTCAGTCACCCTGAGCTCTCACACCTCCAACGTGCCCGCAGGAGCACCCTTTGTTGGCAGCCTCAGCATCACAGATACTGATTTCCCCCACCCCTCCACCCCCACCCACCGGGAGGGCTCTCCCTTTCTGACAGGCTGCCTGTCTTCAAAGAGATGCTCACAGATACTGTCTGCGTGTGATGGCATTGGTGTTCCCTGTGAGAAATACAGAGAAAGCTCGCTGGTTTTTTTATTTTTTAATTTTATTTTTTTAGTAGTGTTAAAAATAGAAACAAAGAGAAAAAATGCCAGAGAGAGAGAGAGAGAGAGAGAGAGAGAGAGAGAGAGAGAGAGAGAGAGAAGAGAGAGAGAGAAATTGAGAGAGAGAGAGGAGAGAGAGGCTCAATTCCTGCTGCTTATAGCCCAGCCGATCGCAAAGGGCCATATAAGAGTTGTTACCTCGTTGAAGTAATTCTCTCTCTATAGAGGAAGGGAGGTAGAAAGAGGGAAAGAGAGAGAGGAGAGAGAGAGAGAGAGAGAGAGAGGAGAGAGAGAGAGAGAGGAGGGGAGAGGAGGAGGAGGAGGAGGAGGAGGAGAGAGAGAGAGAGAGAGAGGAGAGAGAGAGAGAGAGAGAGAGAGAGAGAGAGGAGAGAGAGGTATTGACAACATTATTCAAAAGCGTTATCTTTGCTTCCGCTTCTCAAATCTAAGTATAAAAAAAAAATCACTTAGAAATTAATATTGATGCCTTAAAAAATTCTTTGTTAATTAATAGTATAAAATTAAAAGCAAAACCAAATAAAATATGAAAATATTGATCGATTTTCATGACTGCATCAGATGCTGGTTTCTTTGCCATAAATCTTGTTTGTCTGTGATGAAATTGGAGGTTGTTTTTTTTTTTGGCCTTTTGGAAGCGGGAGATTTTACCCCCCTATGGCGCCGTAAATATAAAGGCTTTGACTTTATAATCTAATTTACTTCCTGTTGTTCAGCACAGGATTTTAAGAAAGTCGATTTTGATTTCGTCTTTTCTTTCCCCAAAGTTTCCACATCCTTCTCCCGTCTTCACCTTGTCTCTTGTCTTGTGACACGCTGCCATATTCGATCTGACATGTTTTTGTTTCAACGTGATATAGCATCATCAACATGCGTGGACAAGAGTCCTGTATAATTATACAAGTGCATGTGCGTTGCATTCCGTGTTCTGTGTTTCAATAGTGTGTTGGGAAATACGGACAACAAGGAACTGTGTTTTGTTGAATCCACTGTCTTCATTTAAGGACAGTACGTCCCCACTTTTCATCCTATGATGCACGCAAGTCCATCATATTCACCCCTTAAAAGCGGATCCTACCACCTCACTCTGGGACGCAACACAATTCCGTTATGGTTCACAACTAAGCAGCATTCCACACCCACTCCGTTCAATGGTGCACCATAGGGCCACCATATCCATCCTCTCTAAAGTGGATCGTGTCCACTCCGTTCAATGGTGCACCATAGGGCCACCATATCCATCCTCTCTAAAGTGGATCGTGTCCACTCCGTTCAATGTGCACCATGGTGCACCATAGGGCCACCATATCCATCCTCTCTAAAGTGGATCGTGTCCATTCGTTCAATGATGCACCATAGGGCCACCATATCCATCCTCTCTAAAGTGGATCGTGTCCATTCTGTTCAATGATGCACCATAGGGCCACCATATCCATCCTCTCTAAAGTGGATCGTGTCCATTCCGTTCAATGGTGCACCATAGGGCCATCCTCTCTAAAGTGGATCGTGTCCACTCCGTTCAATGGTGCACCATAGGGCCACCATATCCATCCTCTCTAAAGTGGATCGTGTCCATTCTGTTCAATGATGCACCATAGGGCCCCATATCCATCCTCTCTAAAGTGGATCGTGTCCATTCTGTTCAATGGTGCACCATAGGGCCACCATATCCATCCTCTCTAAAGTGGATCGTGTCCATTCCGTTCAATGATGCACCATAGGGCCACCATATCCATCCTCTCTAAAGTGGATCGTGTCCATTCCTGTTCAATGATGCACCATAGGGCCACCATATCCATCCTCTCTAAAGTGGATCGTGTCCATTCTGTTCAATGGTGCACCATAGGGCCACCATATCCATCCTCTCTAAAGTGGATCGTGTCCATTCCGTTCAATGGTGCACCATAGGGCCATCCTCTCTAAAGTGGATCGTGTCCACTCCGTTCAATGGTGCACCATAGGGCCACCATATCCATCTCTCTAAAGTGGATCGTGTCATTCCGTTCAATGTGCACCATAGGGCCATCCTCTCTAAAGTGGATCGTGTCCATTCCGTTCAATGGTGCACCATAGGGCCACCATATCCATCCTCTCTAAAGTGGATCGTGTCCATTCCGTTCAATGGTGCACCATAGGGCCACCATATCCATCCTCTCTAAAGTGGATCGTGTCCATCCGTTCAATGGTGACCATAGGGCCACCATATCCATCCTCTCTAAAGTGGATCGTGTCCATCTGTTCAATGTGCACCATAGGGCCACCATATCCATCCTCTCTAAAGTGGATCGTGTCCATTCCGTTCAATGTGCACCATAGGGCCATCCTCTCTAAAGTGGATCGTGTCCATCTGTTCAATGTGCACCATAGGGCCACCATATCCATCCTCTCTAAAGTGGATCGTGTCCATTCCGTTCAATGTGCACCATAGGGCCACCATATCCATCCTCTCTAAAGTGGATCGTGTCCATTGTTCAATGTGCACCATAGGGCCACCATATCCATCCTCTCTAAAGTGGATCGTGTCCATCTCGTTCAATGGTGCACCATAGGGCCACCATATCCATCCTCTCTAAAGTGGATCGTGTCCATCCGTTCAATGGTGCACCATAGGGCCACCATATCCATCCTCTCTAAAGTGGATCGTGTCCATTCTGTTCAATGATGCACCATAGGGCCACCATATCCATCCTCTCTAAAGTGGATCGTGTCCATTCCGTTCAATGTGCACCATAGGGCCCCATATCCATCCTCTCTAAAGTGGATCGTGTCCATCCGTTCAATGGTGCACCATAGGGCCACATATCATCCTCTCTAAAGTGGATCGTGTCCATTCCGTTCAATGGTGCACCATAGGGACCATCTCTCTAAAGTGGATCGTGTCCATTCCTTATGCACCATAGGGCCACCATATCCTCTCTCTAAGTGGATCGTGTCCATTCCGTTCAATGATGCACCATAGGGCCACCATATCCATCCTCTCTAAAGTGGATCGTGTCCATTCGTTCAATGGTGCACCATAGGCCACCATATCATCCTCTTAAAGTGGATCGTGTCCACTCCGTTCAATGGTGCACCATAGGGCCACCATATCCATCCTCTCTAAAGTGGATCGTGTCCATTTCCGTTCAATGTGCACCATAGGGCCACCATATCCATCCTCTCTAAAGTGGATCGTGTCCATTCCGTTCAATGATGCACCATAGGGCACCATATCCATCCTCTCTAAAGTGGATCGTGTCCATCGTTCAATGGTACTGCACCCTTAGGGCCACCATACCATCCTCTCTAAAGTGGATCGTGTCCATTCCGTTCAATGGTGCACCATAGGGCCACCATATCCATCCTCTCTAAAGTGGATCGTGTCCATTCCGTTCAATGATGCACCATAGGGCCCAATCCTCTCTAAAGTGGATCGTGTCCATTCCGTTCAATGGTGCACCATAGGGCCACCAATCCATCCTCTCTAAAGTGGATCGTGTCCATTCCGTTCAATGGTGCACCATAGGGCCACCATATCCATCCTCTCTAAAGTGGATCGTGTCCATTCCGTTCAATGGTGCACCATAGGGCCACCATATCCATCCTCTCTAAAGTGGATCGTGTCCATTCTGTTCAATGATGCACCATAGGGCCACCATATCCATCCTCTCTAAAGTGGATCGTGTCCATCCGTTCAATGGTGCACCATAGGGCCACATCCATCTCTTAAAGTGGATCGTGTCCATCCGTTCAATGGTGCACCATAGGGCCCCATCCATCTCTAAAGTGGATCGTGTCCATTACCGTTCCATAGGGCACCATAGCCATCCTCTCTAAAGTGGATCGTGTCCATTCCGTTCAATGGTGCACCATAGGGCCACCATATCCATCCTCTCTAAAGTGGATCGTGTCCACTCCGTTCAATGGTGCACCATAGGGCCACCATATCCATCCTCTCTAAAGTGGATCGTGTCCACTCCGTTCAATGGTGCACCATAGGGCCACCATATCCATCCTCTCTAAAGTGGATCGTGTCCACTCCGTTCAATGGTGCACCATAGGGCCACCATATCCATCCTCTCTAAAGTGGATCGTGTCCATTCCGTTCAATGGTGCACCATAGGGCCACCATACCATCCTCTCTAAAGTGGATCGTGTCCATTCCGTTCAATGGTGCACCATAGGGCCACATATCCATCCTCTCTAAAGTGGATCGTGTCCATTCCGTTCAATGGTGCACCATAGGGCCATATCCTCTCTCTAAAGTGGATCGTGTCCATTCCGTTCAATGGTGCACCATAGGGCCATCCTCTCTAAAGTGGATCGTGTCCATTCCGTTCAATGATGCACCATAGGGCCATCCTCTCTAAAGTGGATCGTGTCCACCGTTCAATGTGCACCATAGGGCCATCCTCTCTAAAGTGGATCGTGTCCATTCCGTTCAATGATGCACCATAGGGCCACCTCCTCTCTTAAAGTGGATCGTGTCCATTCCATTCAATGATGCACCATAGGGCCATCCTCTCTAAAGTGGATCGTGTCCACTCCGTTCAATGATGCACCATAGGGCCTATCCTCTCTAAAGTGGATCGTGTCCATTCCGTTCAATGGTGCACCATAGGGCCATCCTCTCTAAAGTGGATCGTGTCCATTCCGTTCAATGGTGCACCATAGGGCCATCCTCTCTAAAGTGGATCGTGTCCACTCGTTCATGGTGCACCATAGGGCCACCATATCCATCCTCTCTAAAGTGGATCGTGTCCATTCGTTCAATGATGCACCATAGGGCCACCATATCCATCCTCTCTAAAGTGGATCGTGTCCATTCTGTTCAATGGTGCACCATAGGGCCACCATATCCATCCTCTCTAAAGTGGATCGTGTCCATTCTGTTCAATGGTGCACCATAGGGCCCATCCATCTCTTAAAGTGGATCGTGTCCATTCCATCCTGTGATGCACCATAGGGCCACCATATCCATCCTCTCTAAAGTGGATCGTGTCCATTCCATCCTGTGATGCACCATAGGGCCACCATATCCATCCTCTCTAAAGTGGATCGTGTCCATTCCGTTCAATGATGCACCATAGGGCCACCATATCCATCCTCTCTAAAGTGGATCGTGTCCATTCCGTTCAATGGATGCACCATAGGGCCATATCCTCTCTTAAAGTGGATCGTGTCCATTCCATCCTGTGATGCACCACAAGTGTACCGTGTTCCCCTTCAAAAGCAGATCCTATCTTCCCCATCCGATGATTCAGTACAAGTCCACTTTACTCATGCACCTACCTCATTTCATGATGTACTACAAGCCACCTATAACCACCCGTCAAATATGGACCCTGCTCACCCCATCTGATGATGCACTAAAAGTCCGCTATGTTTACACTTTAAAAGCACACCATACTTTTCCTATCTGATGGTACCATGTAAGTCTACTCTAATCACTCTTCCAAAAAGGATCCTGCGTGCACTATCCGGTGATAACCACAAGCCACCACACCCCTTGAAAGCGCACTCTACCCATTCCATTCATCGATGCTCAAGTCCACCATCTTCACTCTTCAACAGCGGATTTTACTCACCCCATCCAAAGACGCACTGGAAGTCCACAATAATCACCCTTCAGAACCACATCCTGCACGCCTCCTCTGATACTGACCACAGTCCACCACACCTTTTAAACGCAGATGCTACCAGTCCCAATTGATGATGCATCCAACTCCACTATATTCAATACCTACTCCTTCCTGGGAAAAACTGAAACTATTCATTTGCCTCCCACCCCTTGCCCCCTTTCAGCTGCTCTCCATCCTTCCCCCACGGCCCCTCCTCCCCTATCCTCTCGCCAACACTTTATTTTTCTCCTGCTCCTCCTTCACTTTGTATGTTGTTTTAATCTGTCTGCAGATATCCCGGTTGCTCTGAATTGTCTACTGATCTCCATTTTGTGTGTGCGTCCGTGCGCGCGCGCGCGCGCGTGTGTATGTGTGTGTGTGTGTGTGTGTGTGTGTGTGTGTGTGTGTGTGTGTGGGAGAGAGTGGGAGAGAGAGAGAGAGAGAGAGAGGAGGGAGGGAGGGAGAGGAGGAGAGGAGAGAGAGAGAGAGAGAGAGAGAGAGAATGAGAGAGAGACAGAGACAGAGACATACAGACAGAGACAAGAGAGAGAGAGAGAGAGAGAGGAGGAGGAGGAGGAGGAGGAGAAGCAGAAGAAGAAGTAGTAGACGTAGTAGTATAGTAGTAGTAGTAGTAGTAGTAGTAGAGTAGTAGTAGTAGAGAGAGTAAGTAAGAGCAGCACCAACAACAATAGCAACAACAAAAACAATAACAATGAAAACTGCCACAACAAAACAGAAACAGAAGAAGAAGAAGAAGAAGAAGAAGAAGAAGACGAAGGAGATGACGCTGCCACAGAAGAGGAGAGAAGAGAGAAGGAGAAGGAGAAGAGAAGGAGAAGGAGAAGAGAGGAGAAGAAGGAGAGAAGGAGAGAGAGAAGAAGAAGAGAGAAGAGAAGGAAGAGAGAAGAGAAGAAATGGGAAAGAGGATAGTCCCGAGCTCTCGCAACCGTCACATGCCAGCAGGGGACCGTCATCGGACTCGGAATGACAGCCACAGTCCCCTTCCTCCCTCCACCTCCCCCGCCCCGGGGTGAGACTCCGATAGCTGCCTGTCTCAAGAGATGCACAGATACTGTCTTGCATGTCCGGCACTGGCAGCCAACTCTCTGTGTTAATACAGCGAGATGCTCGCACAGTATTTCTCTTTTAAAAGTTAGAAATCAAACAAAGAAACATCAAAAGAGAGAGCGAACGAAAGAGAGAGAAAGAGAGAGAGGAGAGAGAGAGAGAGAGAGAGAGGAGAGAGAGAGAGAGAGAGGAGAGAGGTATTGAAAACATTATTCAAAAGCGTTATCTTTGCTTCCGCTTCTCAAATCTAAGTATAAAAAAAAAAATCACTTAGAAATTAATATTGATGCCTTAAAAAATTCTTTGTTAATTAATAGTATAAAATTAAAAGCAAAACCAAATAAAATATGAAAATATTGATCGATTTTCATGACTGCATCAGATGCTGGTTTCTTTGCCATAAATCTTGTTTGTCTGTGATGAAATTGGAGGGGTTTTTTTTTTTTGGCCTTTTGGAAGCGGGAGATTTTACCCCCCTATGGCGCCGTAAATATAAAGGCTTTGACTTTATAATCTAATTTACTTCCTGTTGTTCAGCACAGGATTTTAAGAAAGTCGATTTTGATTTCGTCTTTTCTTTCCCCAAAGTTTCCACATCCTTCTCCCGTCTTCACCTTGTCTCTTGTCTTGTGACACGCTGCCATATTCGATCTGACATGTTTTGTTTCAACGTGATATAGCATCATCAACATGCGTGGACAAGAGTCCTGTATAATTATACAAGTGCATGTGCGTTGCATTCCGTGTTCTGTGTTTCAATAGTGTGTTGGGAAATACGGACAACAAGGAACTGTGTTTTGTTAAATCCGCTGTCTTCATTTAAGGACAGTACGTCCCCACTTTTCATCCTATGATGCACGCAAGTCCATCATATTCACCCCTTAAAAGCGGATCCTACCACCTCACTCTGGGACGCAACACAATTCCGTTATGGTTCACAACTAAGCAGCATTCCACACCCACTCCGTTCAATGGTGCACCATAGGGCCACCATATCCATCCTCTCTAAAGTGGATCGTGTCCACTCCGTTCAATGGTGCACCATAGGGCCACCATATCCATCCTCTCTAAAGTGGATCGTGTCCATTCCGTTCAATGATGCACCATAGGGCCACCATATCCATCCTCTCTAAAGTGGATCGTGTCCATTCGTTCAATGATGCACCATAGGGCCACCATATCCATCCTCTCTAAAGTGGATCGTGTCCATTCCGTTCAATGGTGCACCATAGGGCCATCCTCTCTAAAGTGGATCGTGTCCACTCCGTTCAATGGTGCACCATAGGGCCACCATATCCATCCTCTCTAAAGTGGATCGTGTCCATTCCGTTCAATGGTGCACCATAGGGCCATATCCTCTCTAAAGTGGATCGTGTCCACTCCGTTCAATGATGCACCATAGGGCCACCATATCCATCCTCTCTAAAGTGGATCGTGTCCATTCCGTTCAATGATGCACCATAGGGCCACCATATCCATCCTCTCTAAAGTGGATCGTGTCCACTCCGTTCAATGATGCACCATAGGGCCACCATATCCATCCTCTCTAAAGTGGATCGTGTCCATTCTGTTCAATGATGCACCATAGGGCCACCATATCCATCCTCTCTAAAGTGGATCGTGTCCATTCTGTTCAATGATGCACCATAGGGCCACCATATCCATCCTCTCTAAAGTGGATCGTGTCCATTCCGTTCAATGGTGCACCATAGGGCCATCCTCTCTAAAGTGGATCGTGTCCACTCCGTTCAATGGTGCACCATAGGGCCACCATATCCATCCTCTCTAAAGTGGATCGTGTCCATTCCGTTCAATGGTGCACCATAGGGCCATCCTCTCTAAAGTGGATCGTGTCCACTTCCGTTCAATGGTGCACCATAGGGCCACCATATCCATCCTCTCTAAAGTGGATCGTGTCCATTCCGTTCAATGATGCACCATAGGGCACCATATCCATCCTCTCTAAAGTGGATCGCGTCCACTCCGTTCAATGATGCACCATAGGGCCACCATACCATCCTCTCTAAAGTGGATCGTGTCCATTCCGTTCAATGGATGGACCATAGGGCCACCATATCCATCCTCTCTAAAGTGGATCGTGTCCATTCCGTTCAATGTGCACCATAGGCCACCATATCCATCTCTAAAGTGGATCGTGTCCATTCCGTTCAATGGTGCACCATAGGGCCACCATATCCATCCTCTCTAAAGTGGATCGTGTCCATTCCGTTCAATGGTGCACCATAGGGCCATCCTCTCTAAAGTGGATCGTGTCCACTCCGTTCAATGGTGCACCATAGGGCCATCCTCTCTAAAGTGGATCGTGTCCATTCCGTTCAATGGTGCACCATAGGGCCACCATATCCATCCTCTCTAAAGTGGATCGTGTCCATTCCGTTCAATGGTGCACCATAGGGCCACCATATCCATCCTCTCTAAAGTGGATCGTGTCCACTCCGTTCAATGATGCACCATAGGGCCACCATATCCATCCTCTCTAAAGTGGATCGTGTCCATTCCGTTCAATGGTGCACCATAGGGCCACCATATCCATCCTCTCTAAAGTGGATCGTGTCCATCTCCGTTCAATGATGCACCATAGGGCACCATATCCTCTCTCTAAAGTGGATCGTGTCCATTCCGTTCAATGGTGCACCATAGGGCCACCATATCCATCCTCTCTAAAGTGGATCGTGTCCATTCCGTTCAATGATGCACCATAGGGCCACCATACATCCTCTCTAAAGTGGATCGTGTCCATTCCGTTCAATGGTGCACCATAGGGCCATCCTCTCTAAAGTGGATCGTGTCCATTCCGTTCAATGGTGCACCATAGGGCCACCATATCCATCCTCTCTAAAGTGGATCGTGTCCATTCCGTTCAATGATGCACCATAGGGCCACCATATCCATCCTCTCTAAAGTGGATCGTGTCCATTCTGTTCAATGATGCACCATAGGGCCACCATATCCATCCTCTCTAAAGTGGATCGTGTCCATTCCGTTCAATGATGCACCATAGGGCCACCATATCCATCCTCTCTAAAGTGGATCGTGTCCATTCCGTTCAATGGTGCACCATAGGGCCATCCTCTCTAAAGTGGATCGTGTCCACTCCGTTCAATGGTGCACCATAGGGCCACCATATCCATCCTCTCTAAAGTGGATCGTGTCCACTCCGTTCAATGATGCACCATAGGGCCACCATATCCATCCTCTCTAAAGTGGATCGTGTCCATTCTGTTCAATGATGCACCATAGGGCCACCATATCCATCCTCTCTAAAGTGGATCGTGTCCATTCTGTTCAATGGATGCACCATAGGGCCACCATATCCATCCTCTCTAAAGTGGATCGTGTCCATCCGTTCAATGGTGCACCATAGGGCCTCATCCTCTCTAAAGTGGATCGTGTCCATTCCGTTCCATGGATGCACCATAGGGCACATCCATCTTCTAAAGTGGATCGTGTCCATTCCGTTCAATGATGCACCATAGGGCCACCATATCCATCCTCTCTAAAGTGGATCGTGTCCATTCCGTTCAATGATGCACCATAGGGCCAATCCTCTCTTAAAGTGGATCGTGTCCATTCCGTTCAATGATGCACCATAGGGCCATCCTCTCTAAAGTGGATCGTGTCCATTCCGTTCAATGATGCACCATAGGGCCACCATATCCATCCTCTCTAAAGTGGATCGTGTCCATTCCGTTCAATGATGGCACCATAGGGCACCATCACTCTCTAAAGTGGATCGTGTCCACTCCGTTCAATGATGCACCATTAGGGCCACCATATCCATCCTCTCTAAAGTGGATCGTGTCCATTCCGTTCAATGATGCACCATAGGGCCACCATATCCATCCTCTCTAAAGTGGATCGTGTCCATTCCGTTCAATGATGCACCATAGGGCCACCATATCCATCCTCTCTAAAGTGGATCGTGTCCATTCCATCCTGTGATGCACCATAGGGCCACCATATCCATCCTCTCTAAAGTGGATCGTGTCCATTCCGTCCTGTGATGCACCACAAGTGTACCGTGTTCCCCTTCAAAAGCAGATCCTATCTTCCCCATCCGATAATTCAGTACAAGTCCACTTTACTCATGCACCTACCTCATTTCATGATGTACTACAAGCCACCTATAACCACCCGTCAAATATGGACCCTGCTCACCCCATCTGATGATGCACTAAAAGTCCGCTATGTTTACACTTTAAAAGCACACCATACTTTTCCTATCTGATGGTACCATGTAAGTCTACTCTAATCACTCTTCCAAAAAGGATCCTGCGTGCACTATCCGGTGATAACCACAAGCCACCACACCCCTTGAAAGCGCACTCTACCCATTCCATTCATCGATGCTCAAGTCCACCATCTTCACTCTTCAACAGCGGATTTTACTCACCCCATCCAAAGACGCACTGGAAGTCCACAATAATCACCCTTCAGAACCACATCCTGCACGCCTCCTCTGATACTGACCACAGTCCACCACACCTTTTAAACGCAGATGCTACCAGTCCCAATTGATGATGCATCCAACTCCACTATATTCAATACCTACTCCTTCCTGGGAAAAACTGAAACTATTCATTTGCCTCCCACCCCTTGCCCCCTTTCAGCTGCTCTCCCATCCTTCCCCCACCGGCCCCTCCTCCCCTATCCTCTCGCCAACACTTTATTTTTCTCCTGCTCCTCCTTCACTTTGTATGTTGTTTTAATCTGTCTGCAGATATCCCGGTTGCTCTGAATTGTCTACTGATCTCCATTTTGTGTGTGCGTCCGTGCGCGCGCGCGCGCGCGTGTGTATGTGTGTGTGTGTGTGTGTGTGTGTGTGTGTGTGTGTGTGTGTGTGAGAGAGAGAGAGAGAGAGAGAGACAGGGAGGGAGAGAGAGAGAGAGAGAGAATGAGAGAGAGACAGAGACAGAGACATACAAACAGAGAGAGAGAGAGAGAGAGAGAGAGAGAGAGGAGGAGGAGGAGGAGGAGAAGCAGAAGAAGTAGTAGACGTAGTAGTATAGTAGTAGTAGACGTAGTAGACGTAGTAGTAATAGTAGTAGTAGTAGTAGTAGTAGTAGTAGTAGCAGTAGTAGTAGTAGAAGAAGAAGAAGAAGAGCAGCACCAACAACAATAGCAAGAACAAAAACAATAACAATGAAAACTGCCACAACAACAGCAACAGAAGAAGAAGAAGAAGAAGAAGAAGAAGAAGAAGAAGAAGAAGAAGAAGAAGAAGAAGAAGACGAAGGAGATGACGCTGCCACAAGAAGAAGGAGAAGGAGAAGAAGAAGAAAGAAGAAGAAGAAGAAGAAGAAGAAGAAGAAGAAGAAGAAGAAGAAGAAGAAGAAGAAGGAAACAATGGCAAACAGGCATCAGTCCCCTCGAGCTCTCGCACCTCCCACATGCCCGCAGGGGCACCGTTCATCGGTAGCCTCGGAATGACAAACACAGATCCCCTTCCTTCCCCGCCCCCGGGGTGAGGACTCCCTGACAGGCTGCCTGTCTTCAAAGAGATGCCACAGATACTGTCTGCATGTGATGGCACTGGCAGCCAACTCTGTGATAAATACAGCGAGAGCTCGCTACAGTTTTCCTTTTTTAAAAGTTAGAAATCCAAACAAAGAAAACAAAAGAGAGAGCGAGAGAGCGAGAGAGAGAGCGAGAGAGAGAGCGAGAGAGAGAGAGAGAGAGAGAGAGAGAGAGAGAGATTCAGTTTAACGTTGCCCATAGCCCAGCTGACTACAAAGGGCCATTTTAGAGTTGACACCACTTTGAAGTTAACTCTCTCCCTATGGAGAATGAGAGAGAGAGAGAGGAGAGAGAGAGAGAGAGAGAGAGAGACCGACCGACCGACCGACAGACAGACAGACAAGCAGGCAGACAGACAGACAGGCAGAGAGAGAGAGAGAGAGAGGGAGGGAGAAGAGAGAGAGAGAGAGAGAGAGAGAGAGAGAGAGAGAGAAGAGAGACCGACCGACAGACAGACAGACAGACAAGCAGGCAGACAGACAGACAGACAGGCAGGCAGAGAGAGAGAGAGAGAGAGAGAGGGAGGGAGGGAGAGAGAGAGAGAGAGAGAGAGAGAGAGAGAGAGAGAGAGAGAGAGAGAGAGAAGAATATTAACAACATTGTTTAACATCTTTACCTCTGCTTCCGCTTGTCAAATCTGCGTAGAAAATATCATCACTTAGAAATTAATATCGATGTCCTTTTCTGAAAAAAAAAAATCTGTGTTAATGAATAATATGAAAGGAAAACCAAATAAAAATGATTGAAAACGTTGACCGATTTTCATGGCGGCGTTAGATGCTGGTTTCCTTGCCATAAATCTTGTTTGTATGTGATGGAGTAGGACTTTTTTCTCATTTGGTAAAGCAAACTTTTTACCCTCCATGGCGTCGTAAATATAACGGCTTTGGCTTTCAAATCTAATTTACTGCCTGTTGTTCAGCACAGGATTTTAAAGAAAGTCAATTTTATTTCCCCCGAAGTGTCGACATCCTTTTCCTGTCTTCCCCTTTCTCTTGTTTTGCGACACACCGCCATCTTCGATCTGAAATGTTTTGTTTTAACGTGATAGAGCATCATCAATATGCGTGGACGAGAATCTTGTATAGTAACGTAAGTGCGTGTGATGTCGCAATCCGCACTCTGAGCTTCGTGTGTTGGGACGAATAGACAACAAGGAACTGTGTTTTGTTTTTTTGAGATCCTACCCCCACCTGATCCATGGATGCAACACGCTTCCATTATAGTTCACATCCGAGAAGCATTCTGTACCAATTTCACTCACTGATGCACCAAAGGTCCACCACACCCACTCTTTCTAAAGCGGACCGTGTCCATTCCATTCCATGATGCGCCGCAAGTCCACCGTATCCTCCCAACCCCCCCCCCCCCCCCCCCTCAAAAGTGGATTATATTTTCCCCGTCCGATAATGCATTACAAGCCTACTATATTCACCCCTTAAGAGCTAACAATACCTACCCCATCTCCTGATATATTTCAAGGCACCTACATCTACCCTTCAAAGGCGGATCCTATTTTCCCCATCCGACAATGCATTACAAGTTCACTATACTGCCCTCTGAGGAGCGAATGATACCTACCCACATTCAATGACGTGCCACAAGCCACCTATACTCACCTTTCAAAAGTAGACCCCGCCTCATCCCATCTGATTATGAACCACAAGTTCACTATACACTCCCCCACTCCCCCTCCTATTAAAAACACACCGTACCTGCCCCATCCAATGATGCGCTACGAGTCCCCTACAACCACTCTCCAAAAGAGGAACCTGCATGCACCATGACGATGATAACCATAAGCCGCCACGCCTTTAAAAACGGACACCATGACGCACAAGAAGTCTGCTGTAATCCGCACTTAATTTTTAAAAAGCGGACCGCACAGAGCCTATCCAATGATAACCACAGGCCAAACGCCATAGTCAGTCAGGATTTTGCACTAAACCACTGCATAATCCATGTAAGCGTTATGAAGCCTGCCATAAAGTTGGGCCAGTATTTAATGTTAAACTGAGAACTGATGAAAAGAACAACTCCCCACCAATTATTTCCCTTGTTATGGGGGATTTTCACCGATGTTATCACAAACAATCTTCAAATACATGACCTTGCCCTTAGATGGCGTCACATTTCAGGCCTCTACACTCATCCGTGACCCTATCTTTGCGCCAGCTGGAAGCGCCCAAATAGTCCGTATTTCTGTGATTTTAATCCATCTACTTGGAGCCACCTGACATGTACCTTGACGGCCATGTGAAGGAAAGCGAGGAAAATCAGCTTTCAGACACATTAAAAATTCTCAAAACAATCTAATTGTGCCAGTCTATATATACTCGACTCCTTAGGCTCTAAACAAAGTCCTGGCGCATCAATTTTGGGTGTGCAGCCACAATCCATTCACACCGCTTACAAACATTTCTCTTTTTCATGTCTTTCTCTTTCATTTACAGATAATTATGCTGATATAGGGATAAAATAATGTTTAGCCGAAAACTGTAAACTCTCGAAGGAATAAGTAGTAGGAAGAGCAGCTGAGAATCATATCATGGCCCCCTTCCCGGGCCCCGTCCTCCCCGCTCCCCTCCCTCCCTCACCATCTCGCAAACAGCCATCACACTCACCCCATCCGATGAAGAGAAGGACCCGGATGAGGACGTTCCCGGTGCGGAAGGTGTGGGCCATGATGACGTGGAGGTAGAGCCCCTCGCAGAACATCCAGGAGAAATTGCACGTGGTGCAGTACTGGGTCAGCATGTGCAGCGCTTGACACCACGCCTGCACCAGAGAGGTGGGCGCACGTGAACACAGACACAGATATATACAAATATGTATATAAAGGCGTGAGCGGATGAGAGAGAGAGGAGAGAGAGAGAGAGAGAGAGAGAGAGAGAGAGAGAGAGGTGTGTGTGTGTGTGTGTGGTGTGTGTGTGTGTGTGTGTGTGTGTGTGTGTGTGTGTGCCCCGTATGCACTCGCGCGCGCGTTCTTAGGCACGTATGCTCACACACGCACACACACACACGCGCGTGCACACACACACACACACACACACACACACACACACACACACACACACACACACACACACACACACGCCCGCGTATTCAACACACACACGTACACACAAACACGTGCGCGCGCGCGTGCACACACACATCACTCTCTCTCTCTCTCTCACACACACACACGCATGCGCGCACACGCACACACTCACACACATTCACACACACACACACACACACACACACACACACACACACACACACACATAAAGACGCACACTCTCTCTCTCTCTCTCTCACACACAACACACACACACACACACACACACACACACACACACACACACACACACACACACACACCAGATAATATGACAACTTGAACAATGACATGAACTCATGTTGTGTTTAGCAAAGCCCACCGCAAAGGCAAGTTTCATAAAAAAAAAGAGTAATGCATATAACAGTTGCACTGATGTAAAACAACAGCAAACAAAGCGATGAAAGATGGACAATACCAAAGTACGTAACAGACCTGAACCTGTACAACACTTACAATTACCAACAAACGATGTAGTCAACATGTCAAATGCAGCAACTATCCATGTTACTCAGTCAAATATTGTAGCTAAAGCTACCGAAGAAGACAGATTAACACGTTGAAAATTGGGATGACTGAACTGCGTTGTATTTGTTAAAGCAAAAAAGTCCCTTGGGTCGATTGGAAAGAAAAGGGGTGGAATAGCGGTGGCGGGCTGGTTGACCCAGTAGTGTATAGAGCAATGGTCACTGGAACCAGGGGTTGTGGGTTCAATCCCCATTTGACAAAGCCAGGTCAGAGTCGACGTCCAGGAAGACGTCATCACTCTCCAAGTTTTTCGAATGAGATTTTCAACAGAGTGTGTAAAAGAATGTGTTAAGCAGAAGAATAAGTCATCGTGTGCCCATGAGATGGAATACAAAAGAAGTAACTCGACCAACCAACCAGCCAACCAACTAACCAGTCAAACCAACAAATCAACCAGCCAACCAAAAACAACGCGCACATGCTGGGACCATATTTTGATATCATCGTCCACGACGGATTGTGGCTACCTTCATGGTAGGACATATACGTAAACATTCCACTAACTAAAAAAACAAAAGAAAAAAAGAAAAAGAAAAAAAAAAAACAGAAAAAAGGAAAAAAAAAAAAGGTCGCTTCAGTATGTTTGATAGGTAACAGCTGGATGGATGACACGTGACTGAAGTAAAACATTAACAAGTAAATGATAACAACAACAGCAATAAACATCAACAGGAACAACAACAACGACGATAACAAACAACAAAACAAAAAAACAAACAAAAAAAAACAACAACAAAAAAAACAAACACGAAAAAAAAAAGAAAGAAAACAATCCGGTGGTTTTGACATCATTAAACATTCTGTCATGATTAACAGGCCACTTTCCCCGGTGTAAACTCTTGGTTAAATAATAATTTAGAAGGATAATCTCCAGTTCTGCTGCTCATCATCCCCACTCACCCCACACAGGAAAAAAACAAAAAACAAAAACAAACCCGCCATCAATTATTACGACCAGTCACATGCATGGCACGCACACATAAAGCCAATAAGACCAGGGCCCTCAACTCCGCACAGACACTAATTCCGACTCCTCAATCCCCCACCCCATCCCCGCCCCATCTTTACCCCCTAGCCATTCCCTTAAAACAAACAAACAAAAAAAAACAACAAAACAAAACAAAACAAAAAAAAACCCCGGGTGGGGAGTAAACTGACGTACATAAACAACATTTGGAGAGGGAAAAAGAGTAATCTCCCTTGATGATTTATCTCTCTTCACGACGTTTGACACTGCGTCTTGCGCGCGCGTGCGTGCAGCCAGCTCCACCAACAAGACATGACATCCTGAAAGACGATCGTGTTCAGACGTGAAGGTCACCGGTTACACGCTTGGCAAAACAGCTCGGTTCGAACGGTGGCCCAGTGGACAATACTGTCCTGGGAATCAAGAATATCTCGGGGAAACTGCGAAACTTGCTTCGGACAGGAACCGCCCCAAAGACACCCATCCTTTCCCAGACTACCGCTTTTCTACCTTCCCCCCAACACACACACACACACACGCACACGCACGCACACATACACGCACGCACAAGCACACACACGCGCGCGCGCGCGCACTCACACACACACACACACACACACACACACACACACACACAACACTCACACACACACACACACACAAAAGCGCGCGTGTGCATGTTCTCTCTCTCTCTCTCTCTGCGTTTTTGTTTCTGTCTGTCTTCATCTGTCTGTAATTCTGTCTGTCTTTCTGTGTCTGTCTGTCCGTCCAACCATCTGTCTGTCGGTATGTCTCTCTGTATCTATCTGTTTCTCTCCAATGGTCTTGGTGCCAGACCCGATGACAAGATGATAACTCTAAATACCCACGCACAGCATGTACTTAACATAGACAGTAAAAGAATTCAAGGTAACGAGTTAGCTGTTCCTGCCAAAATTCTGTTAACACTTACGTAGACCAGTACTCCCGCCCTCCTCCTGGCCAAGAAAAAACGCCCCTAACACTCACACACACACACACACACACACACACACACACACACACACACACACACACACACACACAACATGCGCGCGCGCACTCTCTCTCTCTCCGTCCCTCATACACACACACACACACACACACACACACACACACACACACACACACACACACACACACACACACACACCTCGCACACGGATACAGACACATTCACACACAAACACACACACAGAGGCACACACACACTCACTCACACACACACACACACACACACACACACACACACACACACACACACACACACACACACACACACTCACTCACTCTCATACAGACACAGACACAGACACACACACACACACACACACACACACACACACACACACACACACACACACACACACACACACACAGACACTCACACCCTTTTGCCTGTCACCCTCTCTTCCTATCCCTCCCCGCTACCCATCTCTCCTCTCAATATACCCCTTCCCCACCCACCGCTTGCTCCATAAGTTGTTCTCAGCTTGGCTTCTGTCTGAGGGATAGGGGATGGGTTTGAAAGGAAATAGTGGGGAAGTAAGCACGGCAGGGGTGGGGGGAGAGGTTACAACAAAAACCTACAGGGTTTTCGTGCTGCACATCACCGTCGAGAATGACCAGCGTATAGAAGAGTATCCACACAACTCCGGTCAGCACGTACGACACGAACAGGTTTTTGTGCACCGTGATTCGTTCGCATCTTAGTTGGCTGCAAAACAACAGAAAAATCTTTTCTTGGGAGCAGAGCAGAGAAGAGAGAGGAGAGAGAGAGAGAGAGAGAGAGAGAGAGAGAGAGAGAGAGAGAGAGAGAGAGAGAGTTGTATATTTTCCTATAGTATCCAGATTATCTGTGATTTCATTAGCTTTGGATGTTTCTATACGCTTCCATGCGTAATCATTTAGTAGCAGATGCATTTAACTACAGAAAGTATATGTAGGAAATCGTTAGTCTCACCATGCACATAATCATTAAGTTTTCGAATATTTGCACCAAAACCATTCTTGAAACCTTTGAAATAAAAAAAGGTGAACAGTTTCATAGTATATTGTAGCATTATCTAATCCTCGTCATTCAGATCTGTATTGTTCAGCTGGCTGCACTTGACTATAATAATATTTGGAAAATAAACTGAACAACGTATTATTGAGGATATACTT
>CM065718.1:47282313-47292313 GCA_033310375.1 Conus canariensis | reverse complement strand
TACAAATACATAAAAGGTTAACGAAAACATAAATGAAACCAATACGAAGATGAGTATTGCAGTAAGTGCCATGCATCTACAAACACGGGTGCATATTCACACACACACACACACACACACACACACACACACACACACACACACGGCCACACACACGCGGCACACACACACACACACACACACACACACACACACACACACACACTCACACACACACACCACACACTACCACACACACCACACACTACACGTCGCACAACAACGGCACAAGCATGCGCGCGCGCGCGCACACACACACACACACACACACACACACCACATGCGCACACGCCCTCCCCTCCCCCCCCCCCCCCCCCCACACACACACACACACACTTAACATCGCATTGTCAAACATTTTTTTTTCAGGTCTGAAAAAACTCCAACATAGTACGTGTTTGATCTGTATACAGATACAAATTTGGTTGCTACAGAAATGAGAGACTGAGAGAATGGCCTGGTCTATATTTACTTAATAATCAAGTCCATTGCTGAAGAAAGAAGAAACCGTGACAGTTACTTCCCTTTCTTTCTGGTACTTTCTGCGTCTGTCCGTCTGTTTCCTTCTATCGTCTCATCCTACTTTCTTTTTCATCGTTGTTCGTGGGGTAATGACGTCACGTACACTCTGTCGACGACCATTTTTTTTTTTTTTTTTTCTGTCGCTGACCTTTGGTTTTGAAACGAGAATAACCTGTTTCAGCCTGCCATTTGGCTGCCGTCTTCTGCCTGTCTTCAGTTCTGTTCATCTCCTGAATGTCACAGGAGGTGAATTTCCTGCTCTTCTAGAAGAATATCCAAGCTATTATGCTCAACGAAAGAAATGTCTATTACTATAATAAAACCTTTTCTCCCCCCTCCCCCTGCCCCCCCCCCCCCCCCCCCCCCCCGCAAGTACTATGCTCTCGTTCTCGTTCATACAAGAAATAAAAAAAAAAAGTACTGCTTACTTCACCTTCATTAATCTTCAGCAAGGAAAATGTGGGTGTACCGTTCCTGTCCTTTACACTTTATATATATTCATGTGTGTGCGTGTGTGTGTGTGTGTGGGGGGGGGGGGGGGGGGGGGGGGGGGGGAGGGGGGTTTGATACGTTGACTTTTTGTGTTTAATCTCACTATCTCATTGTCTTCATTGTGTTCTCGGTGCCTGAACAAGAGTGTGGAACTTCAGGTCTCGCTCACGGAACGTGGACAAACAACCGGTCAAACAAAACAAAGGAGAGTTCCCCCTTGTAATCAACAACTAAACTTCTTTGTACTGTAATTACATACAGGTTCTTTCTTCTTAAAAAAAACAAACCATGTTTTCCGAAATTACATCAATGGTCCTCATGGACTAAAAGAAAAAAAAACCCTTTTTTCCATGTTCGCACTCACAGTGACACACACACACACACACACACACACACACACACACACACGCACACGCACACGCACACGCACACACACACACATTGTTTTTATAAACACAGTTTTCTTGTCCTGACAGACCTATAACAATTCTTCAACGATTTCCAGTCTTTAGGATCTCTTCGTCGACTTACGCAACAAATCGCAAACTGTGCTTGTGCCCCTCTCAAGAAAAAAAGACTTTCGTCCTATTCTAACTTGGGAACAACTTGCTGAAAGAAGAAGAAAAAGATATCAATCAGCATATCATTCTCTATCTAAAAGACATTTGCCTTTCTTTTCTTTCTCTTCACCTTTCATTTTCTTCATCATCGCTTACCTGATAGTTTTCTCTCTACACCCGCCAACCGCGGCCATCAATTCACACAATTATACAAGACACCAGCTGTGGCTTTTACACAAAACACTATGAGGCAGGCGTGTCTTCATAGCCTCTCTTGTAACTACAGCACCGTCGACCGGTCTTCCTCAGTCTGCCTTCAACTACCCACACCTTACATGTCACAAATCTCCCTGAGCTCTCTTGTTCACCGTTCAGTATGCATGCATTCTGCACGGTTTTCTTTGAACAGATGAGCGAAGGTACAAGACTCTGAAATCCTCCCCCCCCCCTCCACTTTTTTTCTCGATAGCCTGCACAAGCTATACATGTTTTCCGTCGACACACTCCCCTAAACAAACAAACAAACAAACATATGAAACTACCAGGAAGTTGGACAATTCCTGACAAAGATTCAAAGATAAAGTCATCGTGAATGACTGTCCTTGTTCCCGTGTCTCTGAATCTCTCTGTGTCTGCCTGTCTGTCTGTCTGTCTCTGTCTGTCTGTCTGTCTGTCTCTCTCCCTCTCTCTCTTTTTCTCGCGCTCGCTCGCTCTGTCTGTCTGTAAGTCTCTGTCTATCTGCCTTTCTTACTGTTTCTCGCTCGCTCGCTCTCTCGCTGTCTGTATGTGTGTCCCCCCCCCCCCCTCCCTCTCTCTGAATCTTGTGAAATACCTTCATCTGCTTCTCGCTTTTCTTGCTGGATCCCCCACAATCCCGGATATGATCCACGCTCTGCATGCACTGGCAATACGGATATGAATAAATGAATGAATTCGTTCCTACTGACATGTCTTGCGCCGTTCCTGGATTCTGCTGGCTCTACCCAAGGTGTCAGGTTGACAGTGTTTTATACCCGCAGTTCTTTCTTTGTCACTCGGGATCAGGAAGAGGGGGGGGGGGGGGGGGGGAAGGGCAGGATGGATCGGGCAAGAAGGGTTGGGAGTGGGATGGGGAGGGGGGGGGGAAGAGGACGAGAGAGGCGGTTTGAGGAGTGTAAGAAGGCTGGGGGATGGTATAGGGCGAAGCCCGAAGCAGAGGTGGGATTCCTTGTGTCTTCTGCTATATGATTACACATTTCCATATTGTTCTCACAGTTTGTGTTATGTTGTGCGGGTTCTCTTACTTTGCGTTTCATCAAACATCTGACGTTTTTACGTTGACCACAGCTTCATGTTGGAGTTTGCCTACAACTTCATGTTGGAGTTTGCCTACAGCTTCATTTTGGAGTTTGAACACAGCTTCATATTGAAGTTTGCGCCTGTCTGTTCCCGTCATTTTGCATTCCAGCAACCATCCTAGAAATGCTCCATTTTTGCTGTGAGATCTATGTTGAGGTTCTGGTTTGTATTTCCATTCATTCCCATTGCACATTCACATCCAAATCTCCACCTTTGTTTCAGAGCCGTGTTTTGGGGATTCTGTTTCCGAGTTCCCATAACTTTCCATTCCAGCATGTACACAGAGCTGGCCATAATTCTGCCTTCCCATTAGTCTATACTATTGCAGTTCTTTAAAGAAAACAATGCTGTTGTTTTTTATGATGACTTATGCTTGTCCAGTATTTCCAAACTGCAGATAGATAGCTAATACCCGCCGTGTCTGATGTTGATAATGCAAATAATGGCATGTGTATTTACTGGCTCTGAAGGGAGACAACTCCACTGTTCACACACATCTTTCTTTCCCCAGCTTCATTCCGATGTTGATGTGTGATAGAGAGACGGTACAAGAACAAGGAGAAGCACAGAGCCCCCCCCCCCCCCCCCCTCCCCCGTATTTTGTCCCCACAGTACTGTATTTTAGTATTGCTCTGTTTTCTTACACTGCTGTATCTCTATGTTTCTCTATTTTCTGACAGCACTGTATTTCCATAGTTCTCTGTTTTTTTTTTTTCACACCACTGTATTTCCATACTTTTCATGTCTTCTCTCACACTTCTGTATTTCCATATATCTTACCATTCACACGTCACTGACGTATTTTCATCTGTATTTCCTGATTTTTTTTTATGCCACACAGTACCATTCTTATTGTTCCGTCAGGTGATATCCTTGTTCTCCTTTCAGTATTATTCTTCCCCTTTCTGCCGGATCTGATTCTTCCTTCCAATAATATCCTTACTCTTCCTCTCATCTTCTTCATCCTTCCCCCAACTCTTAGCTTCCCACGGGTGAGCATACTGAGCGTTTGGGATACAAAGATTCAGGAACACAAGAGATTAGGAAGTACACGGATTTGAATATACAAAGATGTGAAAATATAGAGATTTACGGTTTTAACAAGACAGACATTAGGACTGAAGTAAGTTTCTTTTTCACGAAGACAAAGAGAAAATTTGAAAACCATTAAAAAAAAACAGTTACAAAATTGTGGGAAGAAAAAGGTAAGAAGAACAAAACAAAAACTGAAGACAGAAGTCCGGGAGAAACGATCGACAGAAAATGAAATAAAGAAAGAAGGAAAGAAAGGGACGCAGAGAAAGGGAATACTAGGAAGAACATGAGGAAGTTAGAATGGAAACCCTTAGAAGAGAGAAGAGCCTTTATTAAACTTAATACCTTCTTCAAAGGCAGAGCTAAACTAATTGATATCCCAATGGAACAACTAGTATTCAATAAAAGTAGCACCAGGAGTGGCTGTCAATCTTATGCCATACCTGCATCAAATATTGACAGCCATTTACATTCGTTTTATCCTAGTTCTGTAAGGCTGTGGAACTCACTGCCGGGTGCCATCAAGATTGCCACAAATGCAGTCTCTTTTAAAAATCAGATTGATAAGACAATCTTGAGATCTGCATATTGATTGACTTTTCTATTTTAACTTCCCCATATATTTTATGGTTACCTTGGCCTTAACCTGGCCATTGCTTTTAACCTCTTAAATATCATGTGCAACCCCTTGTTGCCAAATTTTTCTCCAGGGGCCAACAGGCTGAGTCGCATATTCTTTTTTTTTTTTTGAACGTGCGCGCTGGTGACCTGCTCATTTTTGAGTGCACCAGCTTTTAAGGAAGAAGAAGAAGAAGAAAGAAAGGAAAATACTAGAAAGACAATAGAAAAGAACGAAAGAAAGACAAAGGGACAGAAATAAAGGATGAACAAAAGAAAAAAAAATAGAGAACTCTTAGGAAAACATCGGGTTGAACTAACGAAACAAAGAAAGAGAAGATAGAAAAGACAACAAGAAAGAAAGAAGGGGGGGGGGGGGGGCTCCTAATACAACTCATTTCTTTTAATTAATGAAAACACTGTCAGTCAGCTGCAGTTTAAAAACACACACACACACACACACACACACACACACACACACACACACACACACACACACACACCCCCGAAAGAAACCATGAAATTAAGGGAGAAAAAAAAGAAAATAAAGAAGCAATGAACAAAAAAAAAAAAAGAAAGCATAAAACAAACAAACAAACAAACAAGAAAAAGCAAGGATTGAAGAAAGATAGGAACAAGCAAACATAACAGGAATGATAGAAAGTAAACAGCATCGGGTCATCTTCTCGGCAGACAGGCAAAAGACGACAGGATCTGCAGGAATCCAGTCACGGAAATGCCTCACAACATAATTGTCCAGATTCGATTTCTCATTTTCTGATCTGACGTTCCAAGACCCGTTATGAGTGGAACACAATACCCAAGAAAACCTCCTTTGCATAACAAAGCACGCGAAGATGCGGTGCTGCTGTCTGTCTGTCTGTCTCCTCCCCCTCTCCCCATCTCTCCCCCCCTTCTCTCTCTCTCTCTCTTCTCTCTCTCTCTGGGGTCACGTGAGGTGAGCAGAAGCAGCAGGGCGCGCACTGATTGATCTGCGACAAATTTCACAAGTTTCATCGCAAACATGCCAGTTTCTGGACTCCCAGTAGCTGTGGAGAAGACCTTGAACGCCATGCTGACGGACAACAACGTCACCAGCTGGAAAGTGGCAGGAGAAGCTGAAAACACTGTGGTTGTCTTGCGCCTCAAGCCCGCTACTCTCCAGATGTCAACAAACATGGCGGATCCCGTTCTGAACCGCAACACACAAGTTCAGTATTTCAGGAAAAAGCTACCCAGCCAGGTCCGACGAGATCAACAGAGAGCCCGACAGCAGCAAGAGAGGCAGTTAAGTGGAAAACATGAAGAAGCTATTGCAACTTCTGTGAGTCCTTCATCTCCGACTGACGTGCGACCTGAAAACCTGTGTGCACATGTCCCAGTAATGGAACACACTGTGGCTACACACTTGCGTCAAACGGATGATCAAGTAAGATTGGAGACTGATTATTTGAGCTTACATGATGCCACTGAAACTGTACACACGTGTGAGTGTATTGACAGCTCTGTCCCCTCCTCACCACCTGGCACTGACATCGAAACCATTTGTGACAGCCTAGTGGCAGGATTCAGTGTCAGTGTTGTGAAAAGTTACGTTGCCACCCTGACGGATGAATGTGTGCAAAGGCGATTGAGAGACAAGAGCAGAAATAAGTTATTTAGAAAAGTTGTCCTTAACAGCTCAAATGATTCTGATGTACTGCTCTGTGAATCGGACGATCTGGTGCTGGAATTTCCGTGTTCGCCTCATGACAGTGACTGTTCGTTCTGGTTCGTGTGACAGACACTTGCTGACAGAAGAACGGACAAAACTGGCGAGTCTCCGTCGAGGTAAACGTGTTGGCAGAACACAACACGCCGACATCCTAGCACGTGCTGCACGGACGCTGGAGACGCTACACGGCCTGATCTTATTCTACCTGGGATGACAGCTTGGGCTCAAGACTCACGCCGCAGACGGAATCATCGTGACCAGCGCCGTTCCAGTGACATGAAATGTCAGAACTGTGTTTGGAAAAAGGACAATTTTGTCATGGTTTCCATGTCGAAGTAACATGTATTGTGTTCAATTTGACCATAGTCAATCGAATTGCATTGCTGATGAAGCTGTACTGCTTTAAAGCAATAAATTATTTCGTTCGTTCGTTCGCTCTCTCTCTCTCTCTCTCTCTCTCTCTCTCCTCTCTCTCTCTCTCTCTCTCTCTCTCTCTCTCTCTCTCTCCTTACGTTGATAGTTGGGGGGGGGGGGGTTGAAAAATACACCCCCCACTCCCTCTACAAACAAAGCACCACCACCACCACTGTCACGAAACCCCCATCCACACACCACACACACACACACACACACACACACACACACCACCGTGCCACAGTGTTTAAAGTCACCGACTGCTGTTAGGAAGCCACGGGTTCGAATCCTATCAAAAATATGTTATTGTACAAGCCTACGTAGCGAAGTTGCTAATGTTGCGGATTCTCGGCTGGAGGTTCGTGATTTCACATCCCATTAAAGCAACTTATTTGTGGGATTTTTCCGCCCCGACCGGCTCCTACCCAGTTTTGAGTTTGTAATGGCCTTAACTGGGTAGATTGGAACCACGCAGTCGAGGTTCATACACTCAGTGGATTCCTCTTTGAGAGTGTCGTTCAAACGTCCTGACCAGTTCTGCAGGTGACTGTAATTCTCGGGCCTGGTTGACGCGGGGATATATTATGAGACTAATCGTAGAGTACAGCCCCGTCATGCAGTCTCAGATCCCCCCCCCCCCCCCCCCCAAGGAGATCCGTAACATCCTTTTCATCCTCCTCATCGGACAGTAGTAAAAATATCTCAAGCTCTGTGGCCCTATATGCTTTACTCTCAAACTGGCCGCAGTTTCGATAAACTCTCCACGTCCAAGCCCTTGGTTTTGTTCTGCTGGGGTTGCCGGTATTGGCAAATTCACGGCAACTGTCGTTGGGAGGACTTAGTGACTCTCGCTGGAGGGAGAGCTCACTCTCGCTGGCTCCTCGACTGAATAAGGTGGGTGACGTCCGGCACATGTTAGATGAGAACCGGCACCACTGAACAGCACCGAAGTGACGCGGCAGCAGTGCAGAATCTCCTCCTGTGGGGGGCCTCTTGACAACCTGACATTGACTGCTCCCTGTGGATTGCCGGTTCCGGAGCTGTGGCGAGTCGCGCCAGGCTGTGGCTGTGGAAAGAGTGCCGGAATGAGTGCTGGAAAGAGGGGAGGTGGGGGGGGGGGATATGCCACTGAAGTGGCACGTAAGATGAGACAGAATCAAAAAAAAAAAAAAAAGAAGAATGCCTCCTGCCCTCGACCCCTCTACCCCCACCCCCGCCCCCTGTCCACCCAATCGGCCCACCTTTCCATCAAGAATGACTCTCTACTATTGCTTCATACCCTGCTCAAGAAGACAGGGAAATGGATGGGGGGGGGGGGGGGGGGGTCATACTAGGCCTGTCCCAGATTTACTCCCGTGGAGTAGGTGCGAGGCAATGGAGGCACAATTTGGGACAGGACCCCACTGACTCCTGGAAGTTATCTGGCGGCAGGGCCGGACTGACTCCCTGATGTCCATCGGGGGCAGGACCAGAATGATTCCCGGACGTTCATTGGAGACAGGTCCAGACTGATTCCCGGAAGTTCATTGGAGACAGGTCCAGACTGACTCCCGGAGGTTCATTGGAGACAGGAGCAGACTGATTCCCGGAAGTTCATTGGAGGCATGACCAGACTGACTCCCGGAAGTTAATTGCCGGCAGGACCGGACTGACTCCCGGAAGTTAATTACCGGCAGGACCAGACTGACTCCCGGAAGTTTATTGCCGGCAAGACCAGACTGACTTCCGGATGTTAATTGCCGGCAAGACCAGACTGACTTCCGGAAGTTAATTGCCGGCAGGACCAGACTGACTTCCGGATGTTAATTGCCGGCAAGACCAGACTGACTTCCGGATGTTAATTGCCGGCAAGACCAGACTGACTCCCAGAAGTTTATTGCCGGCAAGACCAGACTGACTCCCGGAAGTTTATTGCCGGCAAGACCAGACTGACTTCCGGAAGTTAATTGCCGGCAAGACCAGACTGACTCCCGGAAGTTAACTGGCGGCAGGACAAGTCTGACTTCCGGAAGTTGTTAAGGGGTAGAATCAGACTCCGACTCACGGGAGTTGGACTGGGAGAGAAAGGCCGTTCCAGGTATTACGTCACTTTTCCTTCGCTCTGTTTTGCAGAAATAACCAAGGGTTTTCTCTTTGATACAAAACAAAAAACAAACAAAAATAGACAAACAAACAGACAGACAATCAAACAAACAAACAAACAAACAAAAAACCGCGTTTCGAAGCGAGAAAATAGTAACTGTGTTTTGAGAGGTGTCGATGCCACGGATCTGGGGGATGATTAATGGGGTGGGGGAGGAGAGGAGGAAGCAGGAGCCGGAAGTGAGATTGTTTTCAATTTTCCTGACAGTCTGCTTATCCCTCTGCCGAATGAATTGTATTGGATGCCCGTTCTGGAATGGAGGCTGGAAAGCGAACGACAAGCGAAGAAGAAGATTATTACGCGATCAATCAGTCAATTATAATAATAAATGAATGAAGAAATAAAGAATAAATAAACAAATGAATGAATAAATAGATAAATACATAAATGAATAAATAAAAGAATAAACAGATAGGCAAAAATAAAGGTTGGAGGAAAAAGAAAAGAGGAGGGTTGTTTTGTTTTGCTTTGTATTGTTTCATCTTTAAAATGACTGTGGATGATTTTTTTTTTCATTTTGTTGTTGTTGTTGTTGTTGTTCATGTCCAAAGACAGTTCCTATGAACTTGCCCATACCAGCGACCTCGACATGAACTTCACCAAGGCGCAGAACGAGGAAAGGAAATCGAACTGAAGTCACCATGATGAGCAAGGCATGAACAGACACAGACTTGAAAACCTTTTTATTTTAATGGTGATCGATGAGGATAGGATGATGAAGATTGATGCTGCAGGTCCGTTCGGTCTGAGACTGCATGACGGAGCTCTCTGTCGAAGGGGGATGGGTGGACGGGGTGGGGGGTGGTGGGTGTGGCATTCTTGGTCTGCCCCAGACTCGATCCCCTTCTCCTCCGGTCCAGTTCCCCGGGAACCGCCTTAGTGCAAAACATTTTGCTCCAAAATAAAACACCCGAGAGTTATTCTGGGACTGTGCTAGATTTAATCTCCACTGTGTGTGAGGCGGGAGGTGGGGGCTAGGATGGGGGCGGGGAGGAAAAGGAGGTGGAAGAGAGGGAAGAGTGGGCCTGGCACTGACTTAGATTAACCTCCCTTGAGATCTTTTTAGAGCATTTCTTTTTGCATGGAGTCGATTAATGGGGAGTTAAGTCTAGGACAAGCAAGGAG
>CM065718.1:47254813-47272313 GCA_033310375.1 Conus canariensis | reverse complement strand
ACAAAGGACCACGTGTGCAGGTTTACAATGGCATCATTCCACAGTTTGCCTTGTGTGGTAACGACATTTCTCGCTCCGTCAGTGCGTGTTTCGCCAGCCAAGAGATCACTTATCTTCCACAAAAGGACAGCAAAAGCCCATAAGGGTCAAAGGGAAAAAAAATCTGTTAACACTCAAACGTGGGGAGTGTAGTGATGGCTCAGTGTGGAAAGCAGTCATGTGAGATGCTACAGATCTCGCGTTCAAATCCCTGCTGCGCCTGTTTTTGCAAGGCCCAGTTGTGTCCATCCAATAGCGAACGAGTGAGTTACGGTTTTGTGAGGTATGTACCAATCAAATTTCGGCAAATTACGTGAAACCATCATATGAATGCAAAAGACAGAGATAAAAGAAAAAAGAAGAAGTTTCGACGAGTGATTAATTCAGTTTCATTCTGTCTAAAATCTTCTTAACGTACCATCAAGACAAATGTGTGTGTGTGTGTGTGTGTGTGTGTGTGTGTGTGTGTGTGTGTGTGTGTGTGTGTGTGTGTGTGTGTGTACGTGCGTGCGTGTGCGCGTGCGTGTGTGTGTGTGTGTGTGTGTGTGTGTGTGTGTGTGTGTTTATACGTGCGTGCGTGTGCGCGTGCGTGCGTGTGTGTGTGTGTGTGCGCGAGCGAGCAAGCGAGCGATCGAGCATGCATGCGTGCGCGCGCGCTTGTGTGTGTATGTGTGTGTGTGTGTGTGTGTGTGTGTGTGTGTGTGTGTGTGTGTGTGTGTGTGTGTGTGTGCGAGAGAGAGGAGAGAGAGAGAGAGAGAGAGAGAGAGAGAGAGAGAGAGAGAGAGAGAGAGACTGATATTTTGATATCATTTTCTGGAAAGATCTTTTGACGAGGGATTGGAGTGGAGGAGGGATTGGGAGAAGGGAATGCTTTGATATTTTTTGTATCACAAAAAGAATACACGATAATTCATTTTTGTGAAACTATCAATGAATTAGTAAAAATAATCCTAAAAGAAAACGAAAAACACATCTTATAAAATGTTTCCCCTGCTCTCGACGATCCACTCCATTATTCAATGTCACGTTGTTTCAGAACATAATGATTTGACATTAATTAGCCTTAATCATTTACACTTTGACATATCACTGTTTAATTTTCTTTGCTTTAGAAATAAACCTCACGACTGATTTCACAGTAGTTTTGGCACCAGACTTTGTATCATGTCTTTTTCCAGCTTTTGATTAAAGTGATTGTCGCACTTCTTCACATGCTGTGCAGTTAAAATTAAGAATTTTTTTGTTTTTGGTCATTGATTTGAGTTTCACATAACGGACATGGAGAATCTTTTAACACCCAGACTTTAACCATCGCTTATTTGCATTGAAACAGAATGTACATAATCTACATCATGCACATTTGCTCATTTATAGATTTTCACGTCTAGAAAAACGTTCACATTAAAATACACTTTTGATTGAAATAAATTCCAACGGTATGTTCCTTTGTTTTTTTCTGTCTGCGCGTCACTTCTGTTTACAGGACAAAATCGTCTATTATTTTTTTTAAATTGCTGCTCGTTTCCAACACCCTGAGACATCAGAGCAATACAAAAACAATGTCTTGATCGTGTTTCACTTCAAATGTCCAGTTTTCTCCATTCAAACCAATTTGTAAAAGCTTCATCTCGTGCGCTCGTCAGCATGAACGTGACCGCGGAAGCTTCAATAGTTTCAACCAATACTTGATGCGTTTAATGAACGTACATTTTTGCAAAGGACATCTGCCTGTACCCCTGTATTAAACCGTGTTAGATGCATAGAAGAAGGAATTCTGTTTATTGTCCAGACACACATGTTGGTAATGGCAGACATCTAATTCAGATACATTTCGCGTCGTTAGAATGTTAGTGATTTCATCCAGAGAAGACGAGACACGTCATGTGCTGGAGAGGCTGGACGACATAGTTGCCTCATCCAGAATGAAGTTCAAGCCAAAGAAATCACGGAGTCTCTCACTGAGGAAAGGAAAAGTGGCCGGATCTGTGGTCTTCAGTGTTGCCAACCAGGCCATTCCAACAGTCACAGAAGAACCAGTCAAGAGCCTTGGAAGATGGTATGATGATACGCTGAAAGACACACAAAGAGCAAAAGAAACCAAGCAGATGGCGGAGGAAGGCTTGAAGACCATTGACCAGTGTGGGCTCCCTGGCAAATACAAGGTCTGGTGTCTGCAGTTCATGCTGATACCAAAGCTTCTATGGCCTCTGATGATATACGACATTTGCACCAGCATAGTGGAGGCAATGGAAGCCAAAATCAACAAGTTCACAAGGAAATGGCTTGGTGTCCCACCCTGTCTGACTGACATAGCGCTGTACTGTCGCCAAGCAAAGCTGAAACTACCACTGAAATCCATCCTGGAGGAATACAAAGCAGGAAGATCAGACTTCAAAGCATGCTGGAGGACTCAGGAGACAAGGTGGTAGAAGCAATCAAGCCCCAGCTGAAGACAGGCAGAAAATGGAAAGTTCAAGAGGCGATGGATTCTGCAAAAGTCTCAAGATCAGAGAAATAACAGGACACACACAGACCAACAGACAAGGACTCGGGGTGACCAAAACTGAATGGTGGTCAAAGGCCAAAGGAAATGCCAAAAGAGACATGATGATTCAGGAGATGAGAAAAGAAGAAGACCAAAAAAGACTCCAAAAAGCAGTCCAGCAGAGCCAGCAAGGGCAATGGACAACGTGGGAGAATGCACTCCAAAGAAGTCTCACTTGGAATGACATTTGGCGCATGGCCCCTCTCAGGATCAGCTTCATTCTCAGATCTGCATATGACCTTCTGCCCTCAAATGCAAACCTGGTGAAGTGGGGGAAAACAGACGATCCTGCATGCCCCCTCTGCCATGAAAAACAAACAGTGGAGCATGTCCTAAGCTCATGTAAAGTAGCCCTGGCTCAAGGAAGGTACACATGGAGGCACAACCAAGTGCTCAAAGAGATTGTACAAGTAGTCTGGGCTAGTACCAACACCACAAAAGGGAAAATCAGGACTCCAAAAGCACCCGCAACATTCTTCACGGCAGGAGGCAGCAAATCATGGCCAAGAACAACAGTGCCACTCGAAACATGCAGGCAGAGTCTGCTGGACGGGGCAGATGACTGGGAGTGCACTGCAGACCTCCCAGAATGGAAGAGTCACCCAGAGATCATCAGCAAGAGTGGCATGAGACCAGACATAGTAGTCCACTCTAAGTCAACCAAGCAGCTGATCATGATCGAGCTCACGGTGCCATATGAGAACAGAATGGAGGCAGCTCAAATCTACAAGACTGAAAAGTATGCTGATCTGGCAAACAGCCTGAGGAGAGAAGGCTATCAGGTCAAAGTCCTCACTGCAGAAATTGGAGCTAGGGGGTTTGTAGGAACGTCTGCATACAGCCTCATGAAACAGCTCTCAGTTGCAGGGAAGGAAAAAACCAGAGCCCTGAAAGCAATGGCAGAAGCGGCAGAGAGGTGTTCAAGCTGGATCTGGTCAAGGAGGAACAAAAGTGAACTTCATAAGGCTTAATTTCCCTACAAATATCAGGTGTCCCTGTGGCTCAGTGGTTAAAGCGCGAGTCATTAAGTGGAAAGTGAGCATGTCCAGAGGGTCATGGGTTCGAATCCCAGCCATGGCTCGTCCCAAGATGGAAAAAAAAAAAGGGGCAGCAGAGGGACATCCGGAGTCATGAACCGGGTGTGGCCCAACCCCCCTAGAGTGTCAGGAGATAAGGGCCGAAACACTTGCTTGAAGGGGGCTTCTCTTCTGAGGACTCTCTGCTGCCACGCTCTCCACGAGTTTCTTTCTACTTACTATTTTGAAAAAGGCAAAAGAAAGAAATGTGTGCGGGGGAGAGCGGGGAGCTGAGGTGTGGGGTGTGGATTGTCGGGAGGGTGGAGGATAGGGGAGGGAAGTAGGGATAGAAATGTTGGATAGCATGCATAAGAAAAAAAAAAGATAGTGAAGTGATCTAAAAGTACAGCTCAAGAATATTACCTAACAGATTTTTTAAAGGTTAGTTGTTAATTTCGAAATAGAAACAAAAGAACGAATTTTAAAAGTCAAAAAAACATCGACATTCTTAGCGTCTGTAGATGGCACAATTTTACGTAAGAAAGGCTTCAAAGAGTCATGGTTAAAAAAAATCATCTGCTGAACAGAAACATTTCTAAGACAGGCACACTTAGTGTTAGGTCAATATTTGGTCCGTAATAGACTGCATTTGCCCTGTGGGTTGGGCATAGAATAGACCCACTGCCCTGCCATGCATGTCGTAAGAGGCGACTAAGGCAGGACCACCTCGCCCCGAGGCTAAAGGGGTTTGCGTAGGGCTAACAACCCTGCCTGTAAAAAAGACGAGTTACAGAAGCATCGACGACAACGAACCAAAACATTCACCTGGGCAAGGAAGGGTCTCCAACCCGGAGACTTATGACGCATTGCAGTGAAAGCCGAAAGGAAGCTGCAAGGCTGACTCCCCTTCTAACACCCAGGACAACAACGAGAGTAGCCACATGGAACATCAGGACGATGTTTGAAACAGGAAAAACCATCCAAGTTGCGAGAGAGATGAAAAACTACAAGATCGGAGTGCTAGGACTGAGTGAGACAAGGTGGCTACAATCAGGACAGCTGAGACTTTCATCTGGAGAACAGCTGCTGTACTTGGGACACACAGAGGATGGAGCCCCCCACACTGAGGGTGTGGCCCTGATGCTGGCACCGGAGGCACAAGGGGCACTCATCGGATGGGAACCTGTCAACTCTCGCATCATCACAGCCAAGTTTACCACGAAGAAGAATGACATCAGGCTGAACATCATCCAGTACTATGCTCCCACCAATGATGCGGAAGAAGAGAAGAAAGATGACTTCTATCAGCAATTACAGACAGTGAAGACAAAAGAGGAGCAAAGGACATAACCATACTGATGGGAGATTTTAACGCCAAGATAGGAACGGACAACACAGGCTACGAGGACATCATGGGGACACACGGACTGGGACAGATGAACGAGAATGGTGAGCGCTTTGCAGACCTGTGTGCCCTGAACCAGCTGGTGATACGAGGAAGCATCTTCCCACACAAGCGCATCCACAAGGCCACATGGAGATCCCCGAACCACGTCACGGAGAACCAGATTGACCACATCTGCATTAGCCGCAAATTCAGGAGATCATGGCGGGATGTACGAGTGATGAGAGGTGCTGACGTGTCATCAGACCACCACCTTCTTTTAACAACAGTGAGACTTCGCCCCAAGAGATTCACCAACACCAACAACACACGTACAAGATACAATGTCGGACTGCTCCGGAACAGGGACACACAAGCAGCATTCCAGATCAGCCTTTCCAACAGGTTCCAGCCGCTACAAGAGCTGATAGAAGACGGTGAGACGGACATCGAGACACAGTGGGAACACTGCAAGAAGCTCTGGCACGACATATGTGAAGAGATCCTTGGCAAGAAGAAGACCCAGCACAAGGAATGGATCTCTGCCGACACCATCCACAAGCTGGAAACAAGGAGAGAGAAGAAAGCTACGCTGAACACGAGCCGAACAAGAGCAGCTAAGGCAAAGGCACAGGAAGAGCACACAGCAGCGAACAGAGAAGTAAAGAAGAGCATCAAGAAGGACAAGAGGGACTACTTTGACGACCTGGCCAGCCAAGCAGAGACAGCAGCCGGACAGGGGAATCTGAAGGACTTGTACCTGGTGACCAAGAAGCTGACGGGTAAGTTCCAGCAGACAGACAAGCCAGTGCAGGACAAGAACGGAAACCCACTGACAACAACCGAGGAACAGCTGAAACGATGGGCAGAACACTTCAGGGAGCTGCTGAACCGCCCCGCCCTGATGCACCACCAGACATCCCACCTGCAGAGACAGAACTGCCCATCAGCTGTGACAAACCCTCAAAGGCAGAGATCAAGAAGGCCATCATGACTCTGAAAAATGGGTAGGCTGCAGGGCCGGACGAGATACCAGCAGAGGCCATCAAAGCAGACATAGAGACAGCTGTCAACATGCTATACAGCCTCTTCAGCAAGGTCTGGGAGAAGGAGAGGTACCGGCTCAGTAGAAAGAAGGAATCATCATCAAGCTGCCGAAGAAAGGAGATCTCAGGGACTGCAGCAAATACCGAGGGATCATGCTCCTGTCAACGCCAGGCAAGGTTCTCAATAGGGTTCTATTGGAGAGAATGAAAGAGGCTGTCGACCCCAAGCTCCGAGACCAGCAGGCAGGCTTCCGGCAGAACAAATCATGTGCTGACCAGATCGCCAGCCTGCGCATCATCGTGGAGCAGTCGCTGGAGTGGAACTCCCCCCTCTACATCAACTTCATAGATTATGAGAAGGCCTTCGACAGTGTGGACAGAGAGACGCTGTGGAAGCTGCTGAGGCATTACGGAGTCCCCGAGAAGATAATCTCCCTCATCCGGTGCACCTACCAGGACATGAACTGCAGGATTGCCCGCGCCCGCCAGCTGTCCGAACGTTTCGAGGTGAAGACCGGAGTTCGGCAGGGGTGCCTGCTGTCGCCGTTCCTCTTCCTCCTGGTCATTGACTGGATCATGAAGACCACTACAACAGGCAGGAACAACGGTATACAGTGGACACTCTGGACGCAGCTCGATGACCTCGACTTTGCTGACGACGTGGCGCTCCTGTCTCACAGCCACAGCCAGATGCAGGACAAGACCACTCGCTTGGAGACCACATCAGCCAGGACAGGGCTCAAGATTAACAGGAAGAAGACCGAGCTGATGAAAATCAACACCACTGCCAACACATCAGTCACAGTCGGTGGAGAGCCCATCAGGGAGGTGGAGTCTTTCGTCTACCTGAAGCTTGGTTGACCAACAGGGAGGCACGGACCGAGACGTCACAGCCAGAATCGGCAAGGCAAGAGCAGTTTTCGTCATGCTCAAGAACATCTGGGCATCTGAGGAATCAGCATAAGAACCAAACTCCGCATCTTCAACTCCAATGTGAAATCAATTCTGCTCTACGGATGCGAGACGTGGCGGACAACACAGACGATGCAACAAAAGATTCAAACATTCTTCAACACCTGTGTGAGGCGCATCTACAAAATCCGATGGCAGGACAAGATCCGAAACGAAGACCTGTGGGAGCGTGCGGGACAGGAACCAGCGGCCAAGCAGATACTGCGAAGGAAGTGGGGCTGGATCGGACACACCCTCAGGAAGCCAGCATCCAGCACCACACGCCAAGCCCTGACCTGGAACCCGCAGGGAAAGAGAAAGAGAGGCCGACCTCGCAACAGCTGGAGGCGAGACACTGAAGCGGAGTTGAAACAACAAGGGACAAACTGGACTGGAATGACCAGAACAGCCCAGAACAGAGTGCGATGGCGAAGGGTCGTCGATGGCCTATGCTCCACCGGGAGCGATGGGCATAAATGAATAGACTGCATAAAAATCTGAAAGTTAGATTTGAAACAGATTTGAAGATCAAAACTCTGATAGAGTTCTTTGACGAGGTTTTGAAGAGGAACTGAAGGATAATTAAAAAAAAAAGTCTTTTTCAAGTGTATTACACGTTTGTTTGGAAGGCAACAGACAGTTGATTCAATTATTATCAGAAACATTATTTGCTCCTGTTTTGTTGCTCTGCCTGCTTGATAATTCAAAGGAAAGCTAGTTTGCGATGGTATCTAACAAAGCAACGTTCTTCCCTTTCAAACACACACACACACACACACACACACACACACACACACACACACACACACACACACACACACGTATGTATTACTGTGTCAGATGCTTCATCTCAAATAACAATTCATCTCTCTGATTATTCTCAAACAAGCAAACTTAAAAAAAAAAAAACCGATTAAGAATCGACGAAAATATCAAAAGAATGTCGTTGGCACGTGCAATAGATTATTCACGTTCGCCTTTATAATAGCCGCCAGCACTACTGTAAAAATTAATGTCCCTTTCCTCTGTAATACGATTTTTCTGTTTCAAAATCCGGGATCACAAAAAAAAAACAAACAAACAAACAAAAAAAAAACAACAAACAAACAAACAAACAAAAAAACAGATCCAGCATCACAATCGTCTATAGCCGAACCGTCAATGTAAACTTTCAAGTGATTATTACATTTCCCTTTCAAACCAATTTTGACTGCTGCTGCTTCTACACGCCACTAAATTGTTGTAGTTGTTTGAGAATACGGAAGTTCAGACTTGTATTCTTTAACTCCCGGGGAGGGACTGGAGGTGTAGGAGTACAAGATGTCACATCATGAGAATTATTATTATTATTTTCAATAAAAAAAAAAAAAATCTGACGCACATGTGACAAGACTTTGTGAATGTGAACTTTCTTGTGCATTTTTTTGTCTTCGGAAAATCAATGTAGGAGCTGATTTTCAATTCCACAAAGTCTTCTTCAACTATACGTCTCACTTTATATTTTAGCATCGATTAATGTTCTCATTTCATCGAGTTGTAAAAGACCCGCAAGTTTATCAGCTTCAGTGGACTTACTGTGTACAGGTACTCCTTGGCCAGTTTCAGAGCTTTTACGTCATTAACACAGAATTGTTTACGTACAATGCCGGAACAGAAAAGAATATTACCTGACCATAGATCAGTTTTAACCGTATCAGAGCGGTTGCTTAAAGCAAAAGAATGTTGGGGTGCTGTCCCAAAAGAGAGCGGGTGACAATTTTTGGAACGCATCAAACATCAAACTTTCTAACTGCTTATGTCGCAATTGAGTTAACATGGGTTTTCCAGTTTAATTTTGAAGTAAGCAGAACACCGAGAAAATGTTATTTCAGATTTAAGAGATATTTTTAGCCTTAAAAAAACGCGAAAAAAGAAGCAAACCACGACAGACAGACAGACAAACAGACAGACACACACACACACACACACACACACACACACACACACACACACACACACGCACGCACGCACGCACGCACGCACGCACGCACGCACACACGCCAAGACAAAACAAAACAAAACAAAAAAGAAAATAAAAACCACCACCATCACCATCACCATCACCACTACCACTAAGAGAAAAAAAATCGAGATAGTCTGCATGGTTTTTACCATTATTAAACAGAATCAAATGAGTTGTTGTTTTTTTTAAACCAAAAACTTAAAGCCATTCAAGTGCATATTGTCATTCAATTTATCAAGTTCTCTCTGAAACAGTTTCTGTGTATCATTTCAATTTTTCTTTTTGCTGTCCCATCTTTTGTGCCACTTGAGTGGCAGTGCACCTACGCCGCTTATTCCGACCGTCCGTCTACAGCCACAGCCTGGCCCGTCCCGCTGCAGCCCCAGCACCGGCAATCCACAGGGGACAGTAAATGTCGAGTTGTCAAGAGGCAACCCACCGGAGAAGACACTGCACTGCTCCCGCGTCACTTCGGTGGTTTTCAGTGGTGCCCGTTCTGATCCAACATGCGCAGGACACCAACTACTAAGCTCCCTTCTGACGACAAGAATTGCTGAGTCTCCTTCCGGAGGGCGCCACCACGTCCGTTCAACGACATCGCCCGTGAATTTGCCGACACCGGTTACCCCGACAGAATCTAACCAAGGCCATAGACGTGGAGAGGGTATCAAAGCTGAGGTCTCCATGACAGCTGAGGATAAAGGGCCAGAGAATGGGAGACTCTTTTAATGCTGATCGACGATGATGAGGATAATGAATGATACTACGGATTTCCATGTTGGTCTTAGACTGCATGACAGGGCTGTACTCTACGCTTTCATAATACATCCCGGTATCAACCAGGCCCCAGAGATACAGCATCTGAAGTTTTGGTCAGGAAATTTGAGCAACACTCTCAGAGACGCATCCATTAAGCGGATGAAACTCAACTGTGTGGTCCCAGTCATCCCAATTGAGCCCGTAACAAACTCAAGTCCGGGTATGATCCGGTCGGTTAGAAAAAATCCCACAAATAAATGGCTCGGATTGGGAATCGAACCCACGACCTCCCAGCCGGGAGTCCGCGACGCTAACTACTTCACCACGGCGGCTGGTATTAAAATAGTATTAACTTGTTCTTTTCCTTTAAGATACATGAATCTGTACTGCGATGGAATCAGCATAAGTCTTCCAGCCTAGTTGATAATAAAAACAAAAACAAAAACACGTGCATACATCAAAGAGCATATTTTTGAAATAACGCGGGAGAATTTATAGAAACCCGTGAGGTTAACATATTCATAGGGGATGAGAAAAAAAATGACTGCTGCTTTGGTCGTTGTGTGTATTCCACTTTTTTCCCTACCGCCTCCGTAATATCGAACCAGAATGAACACTCCACGATATCATCTCCATCAACCTCACCTCCTCACTGGAAAAAAAAAGTATTGAATTCTGTGGCCCTTCATACACTGCTCTCCTGGTCATGTAACTGTAGACTTTCCTCTCCATATCCGTGACTTTGTGGCTGTCCAGAGTGTCGGTCTCAGCACTTTCTTGGGGACTATCTATCACAGGACGGACCTTGCGGCGTCCTCCGGAGGGAGAGCTCACTCCACGCTGGCTCAGCGACCAAGGCAATAGGGGGGCTTCGTAAGTGGTGTCCTGCGCTTATTGGATCCGAAAAAGAACCAAGGAACACCACTGAAGAGACTCAGCAGCAGTGAAGAGTCTCCTCTGGTGGGTAGCTATACGGAGACTTGATGTTAAATTGCTTCCTGGGGGGGGGGGGGGGGGGGGACTAACGGTGCCGGTGCGACGACAGAACACACTTGAGTGTGCTGTGTAAGGAAGATCGGGAGGAGCGGGGTGGGAAGAAAGGATCTGGGGGTACACGGAAGATGAAATACAACAACGGCAAAAAAAAAAAAAAAAATTCACAAAGAAACATAAATAAAAGGAATCTTGTTATTTTATTTTTTTTTTTTGGTACCATTTTGTCGATTGCCTCTGTCTGCTGCTCTCCTCTCTCTCTCTCGTCTGCTCTTCTCTGCCTGCTCTCCTTCTCTCTCTCTCTCTCTCTCTCTGTCTCTCCTCTCTGCTCTCTCTTCTGTCTCGTCTCTGCTTCTCTCTCTCTCTTCTCTGCTCTTCTGTCTTCTGTCTCTCTCTCTCTCTGTCTCGTCGTCTGTCTCGTCTCTCTCTCTCTGTCCTTTCCTCTTCTCTTTTTCTGTTCTCTCTCTCTCTCTCTCTTCTCTCTCTCTCTCTCTCTCTCTCACTATCTCTTCTCCTCTCTCTTCTCTCCTCTTCTCTCTCTCTCTCCCCTCTCTCTCTCTCTCTCTCTGTATACGTCTATCAGTTTACATGCACTCGTCCGTTGACGTCCATTCTGCTCTTTCCCTGTCATTTTTTTTTCTTTTCAAAACACTGTTCATTTACCTCGTACCTCTTTCAGTTTCTATGGGGTATGCTGTTGTTGGTGTTACTACTACTTTGCTAGTTTCTGTGGTTGATTTCTTTTTATTCTCTGACTAATATTACATTCAGAAAAGAACAATACGAACGTTTTTTTGTGTTGTTGTTGTTTTGTTTGCTAATATATTATGAACAGAAATGCTTAGAAAATGAAAAATAAACAAAGACACAAAGAAGACAACTCCACCACAAATGTACAGTTAAACATGTCGTTTATTTGGCTCCCGCGTTGCTCCCGGGGTGTTTTGTGGTCGGCTAAATTAGCTGAACTCTTCGACAGGTATAAACAAATGTAAAATAGGTCGTGTAGAGGAATCACAGAAGAATGTTTTCTGAGTTCCGCAAACGTGCCATCCCGTGCACGAGAGCGTACTCTGTGTGTGTGTTTGTGTGTGTGTGGTGTGTGTGTGTGTGTGTGTGTGTGTGTGTGTGTGTGTGTGTGTGTGTGTGTGTGTGGCGTGCGTGCGTGTGTGCGTGCGTGCGTCGTGTGTGTGTGTGCATGTGTGTGTGTGTGCGCGCGCGCACGTGCGTGCGTGCGTGAGTGCGTGCGTGCATGCGTGAGTGCGTGCGTGCGTGCGTGTGTGTGTGTTTTGTGTGTGTGTGTGTGTGTGTGTGTGTGTGTACTCACTCAGGCGTTGCAGTTGTTCATACATAGCTGGACCTCCCCCACCTCCCCGTTCCCACCTCATCCTAAGCATTTGTCTTCCCTTTCACACCTTTGTTCTCTTCTTCTTGTCTCTCAGCCGCTCTGTCTTTGTACCTGTCTTTCTGTCTGTCTGTCTGTCATCAGTCGTCCGTCCGTCAGTCAGTTAGTCAGTTTCTCTATCTGTCTGTTCTCTCTCTGTCTCTCTGTCTGTCTGTCTGTCTGTCTGTCTCTCTCTCTCTCTCTCTCTCTCTGTCTTTCTCTTTCTCTCTCTCTCTCTCCCTGTGTCCCTTTCTGCCCTTCTCTCTCTTCATCTGCTTCTTTCAATCTCTCTGTTTCTTTTATTCTCTCTCTCTCTCTCTCTCTCTCTCTCTCTCTCTCTCTCTCTCCTCTCTCTCTCTCTCTCTCTCTCTCTCTCTCTCTCTCTCTCTTAGTGAACACTGAAAGAAATTGCTCTCACGTTTGACTCGATCCCTATACGCTGGAAACACTCGGTTCTAGTATAGCATGAAGACAAGAGTTGTATCTGCCACGCTGAATCCGACACTCCCACACACCGACATAATTATGCATTATCATATTAATGCCCAGATCTTCTCAACTGCCCACATTCCATGCTAATCATAACGTATTACGTTATGGTAATGAAGACGAAAACGTGTTGTCAGGAGTATACATTTTTTTTTCTACATTAAACTACTTCCAGTCTCATTTTCTCCATCTCGGATGTTTCAGCATGTGCACGAACAATCAACCAAACAAACGAACACACACACACACACACACACACACACACACACACACACACACACACACACACACACACATACATCACATGCACGCACGTGCTGACACCCACATCCATGCACGCATATACACTCGGACACAGGCTTGGACGAACGCACCCATGCATACGTGCATGCAGACACGCACGCATACACATCCATATAAACACGCATACGCATATGCACACCACACACACACACACACACACACACACACACACACACACACACACACACACACACACACACCACACACACACAACACACACACGCTTAAAACACACACACACACTACACGCACTAAACACACACACACACACACACACACACACACACACACACACACACACACACACACACACACACACACACACACGAGCGCGCACTCACACACACACACACACACACACACACACACACACACACACACACACACACACACACATACACACACACACACACACATAACACACAGGCAAGCAGGCACACAAACATGCCATGCGCGTGTGAAAGCGCGTGCTCGCCGACGCAGTCACACACACACCACACACACACACACACACACACACACACACACACACACACACACACATACACACACATACCCCTATACACGCTCTCTCTCTCTCTCTCTCTCCTCTCTCTCTCTCTCTCTCTCTCTCTCTCTCTCTCTCTCTCTCTCTCTCCCTCCGGGTGACAGTCTCACCATTGAGAGAGGTGTGGAAGCGGAAGATGGTGTCGGTACAAGGGATGGAGGCAGTGGTTCCAGCGGCTGTGTATAACCAGCATCCCCAGCCGTCAAACGTGGCATTACAGAACGGTTTGCCTGCAACACGCGTACACATCATAGGTCTGAATGCACTGTACTGTATAATATAAACAGTAACCCTATCCGTCAAACGTGGCATTACAGAACGGTTTCCCTGCAACACGCGTACACATCATAGGTCTGAATGCACTGTACTGTATAATATAAACAGTAACCCTATCCGTCAAACGTGGCATTACAGAACGGTTTGCCTGCAACACGCGTACACATCATAGGTCTGAATGCACTGTACTGTATAATATAAGCAGTAACCCTATCCGTCAAACGTGGCGTTACAGACCGCTTTGCCTGCAACACATATACCACAAGTCTGAATCCACTACATTGTACGATATAAACAGTGATTTTATCCGTTAAACGTGGTGTGTTACAGAACGCTTTGCCCGAAACACGAATACACCGCAGGTCTGCTGATATAGACAGTAACCCTATCTGTCAAGCGTGGCGCTACAGAACACGTTGCCTTCAGCATTTCACCGCAGGTCTGAATGCACTGTATTGCACGATATTAACAGCAACCCTATCCGCCCAACGTGGCCTTTCAGAACGGTTTGCCTGTAACACATACCGCAGTTCTGAATGCACTGCACTGTATGATATACACAGTAACCCTATCCGTCAAATGTGGTATTACAGACCATCATGTCTCATGCTGTACGCCGAAATGGACAGTCACAACACGAACTCGCAATGGCTATGATGGGGACAGAAATTGAAACTGAGACATGAGAGCAGAGCACAGACTCTGAGACTTTCAAATTGCCGATTGATGAGGATGAGGATGGTGATGGTGAAGGTGATGCTATGGAGTTCTATTCTAGCCTGAGACTGCATGACAGGGTTACACTCTACGCTTACTTCCATGATATATCCCGGATTCAACAAGGTCTGAGATATACGGACACCAGCCGTGTTGGTCAGAAAATTTGGCCGATACTCTCGTGGATGAAACGGGACGGTATGGTTCTGTTCTTCCCAGTGGAGCTCACAGCATACCCAGCTGCTGGCAGGAGCTGGTTGCGGTGGGAAATCTCACGAATAACATTTTAATGGCCGTAATGGAAATTGAGACAAGTATGTATGGCATAGCAATGCCTTTTTATTGTACTGCTTTCGCAAAGCATGGCATTGTATGGGACGGCACCGTATGATATCGCGTGACATTCAATTGTGACTTCATTGCTCTAAGTCGCATGACATTGCGTCTCATCATGTTGCATTGAAAATGTCTGGCATTGTATCGTTTAGTATGCTTGTTACAACACATTTTCTCCAAGCGAAATTGGGTCTGCTGTCTTCGGAGAGAGTGTGTAGTCATGGTAGAAAGTGTACACCCAACATCCCACCCTAATTTTCTGTCTCTCTTTCTTACTTCCCTCCTCCTCCTTCTCCTCCTCCCTCCTCATCTATCATCCATCACCATCATCATCATCATCAGCAGCAGCAGCAGCAGCAGCATTAGCATCATCATCATCTTCTTCTTCTTCTTCTTCTTCTTCCGCTTTTTCTTGGTCTTCTTCTGCTACTACTTTTTCTTCTCTTCTTCTCCTGTTTTATTTTGTTCGTGTGCATTTTTGATCGACACAGGTTTCCAGGGACAAGTCACCTTTGTTTATAGGGAATGGTGAGCGCCCTACATTCATGTTGATTACAGGGCTTCGATCTGTTGCTTCATTCCAAACACTAATGCACAGATAATTACGTATGTAATAGTATATAATGGAAGTGGAAGAGAACACCAATCCGTGCAAGACTATGCATGTATGTCCGTGCATGCGTGTGTATTTGCGCGCGCGTGTGTATATGTGTGCACACGTGTGGTGTGTGTGTGTGTGTGTGTGTGTGTGTGTGTGTGTGTGTGTGTGTGTGTGTGTGTGTGTGTGGTGTGTGCGTGCGTGCGTGCGTGCGGTGTGTGTGTGTGTGTGTGTGTGTGTGTGTGTGTGTGTGTGTGTGTGTGTGTGCGTGTGTGTGCAGGTGTGCGTGTGTGCTTGCGCGCGCATTTTTTTGCGTGCGGGAATGTCAGCCAACGCTGTGTGCGAGTTAGGTGAAATTGTTCCCAAATAGGATATTCAAAGTTGTATCTTTTTGGTGATCTTTCGAATGTGAATTTTTTTTTATCTGTTTATTTCTTCTTCGTACTCACTGTTTCATGTCATGATCGTTTTGCTGCTATATCTGCGTGTAACTTAATCCTTCGTTCTTGGTTTTTCGTTTTCTTTCTCCCTTTCTTTTTCTTCTTTTTCCTTTTTTTTAAACTTGCGTTTGCAAGGAATATGGGGTGTGAAAATGCTATAAGCTGTATCTGTTTACCCTCTAGAGAATATTCGCAGTCGTATTCGTGCTCCCCCCCCCCCCCTCTCATTGATTCTGTTTCTTTGCCCATCTGTTTCTCCGACTCTCTCTCTCTCTCTCCTCTCTCTCTCTCTCTCTCTCTCTCTCTCTCTCTCGTCCCTCATCTAGGTCGGAGTAGCTTCCCTTGACTGGCATGCAGCAAGACGTTCTTTTGGCTGGTCTGATAAATTTCAAACTGCACTGCCTGTAGATTGCCCACTATGCCGGTTGAAGGTCTCCCATCTACTTTGGAAGCGACTCTCAATGCTGCACTACAGGAGACGACACTGTCATCTTTTAAAACTGAAGCCAGAGGAAAACAAACAGAAGTGATCCTACGCTTGACTACAAATGCCGACCAGCCCCCTGCAACGCAGACCCAAAGCCACAGTGCTGTGTATCGACTGAAATGCCCGTCACAGGTAAACAGGGACAGGCGCAGGGTTGTGGTACACAGAAATAATCAGCACAAAAAGGCAAGTGAAGGTTTCTCACCGTCTGATTTGTTTTTGCCGACGCCACCTAGCCTAATGTACAGTGTTGACAGAACCGGCAACAGCTACAGTGCTTGTGGTGGCATTTTTCAGTGTGACAGCAATTCTCCTCCGTCCCCACCACAGCCTGCACACGACACACGGCACAGTGGAACTCAAAATGAAACCAACCTGGGACAGTGTGACGCACAAACTGTGACAATCGGACACGATGATGATTTCATGTTGGATATTGTGTCGGTTGAGCCAAGTAGTAATGAAGACTGTAGAGAAGAATTCCGTGATATGTTTCTGTGAACATGACAGGCCACCAGTTACTTCCACACACAACAAAAAAGAGGAAGACATGGGAACTGAGGACGACCATGATTCAAAGTGCACAGATGATCCCGGAGACGTTTCTCAGGTCAGTCGACCGCAGGATGTTCATGCTGACAACGTTACCATCAGTGATATAATGGCATATCTACAGGAAATGACCAGAAAGATGGACAGCTTTCACTATACCATGAGAGAAGACGTGGAAATGGCTTCTGGCGACACCAAAGCTGTCAACGACGGAAATCATAGTGATTGTAGATAGACGCGTTGATATGTTGACAGTCACATTCAAATTAATATCTTCCATGTTCTGGTTTCCTCATCGCGATGTTGTATTCTTGCATGTGTTACGTGTGTTTATTCTTTGATAGTTGTGTACCATCCCCATCCCACCAGATACTCCCCTTGAGAATGGGCTTTGTAAGCTTATCTAAAAAAATATCAATAAATCTCAATACATCTTCCCTCATCTACCCCATTCCACACTTTCATTATGTGCATGCGCTTGTGTGTGTGTGTGTGTGGGGGGGGGGCATACTTAAATAGCCGTTTTCAAACACTTCCCTACTTTTTTTTTATTCTAACCCGCCCTACCGAACTTAACAACTCCACTTCTCTCATACTTGCCCAATTTCTCGCTATTGCCTCCCCCCCCCCTCTCTC
>CM065718.1:47247313-47249813 GCA_033310375.1 Conus canariensis | reverse complement strand
CGTCTTGTCAAGGTTTGGCTGGAAAGCCCAGCAGGAATAATGTCCCCGGATGACGTTTGATCTGCTTTCTTCATTTCATTCCTTTAGCGGAGTGCGGACAGAGGAAGATAGGTGCAGAGGGTGGGGTGGGGTGGGGTGGGGTGAGGGATCTCTGTGTGTTGAAGCCTAGGAGGGGGCAGGGAGAGGGAGGGGGGTGGTAAGAAAAGAACACTGTTGCTCATTAATGATGTATTCGCCGCAGTATTAAAAAAAGGCCCATACAACAAAACAAAGAAAACGATACAACCCACCCATCCCCCAATATACACACAAAGAAGCCAGAACGAAACCAGTGAGAGAGTAACATTTATAACCCCCGACAACGCCCCCCCTCTCCTACCTCCCCCCCATCCCCCCGCCCCCCCCCCCTCCCCCCGAAAAGGACGAACACAAAACTTTCAATAAAACAATGACGTGCATTTGCATTCATTTCCATTCATCACGTTGCGTGTCCTGTCCTCTGATTTCGCACGAGTAAGCAATGCTTTCAAATAATAAAACTGAAAGTTTCTGGCCGATTTTGTGGTGAAAAACGATCGACATAGGAACCATTATTTCTGAAATTAATCTTCTGACTTTTTACCCATTGCCCCCTCCCCCCCTTTTTTTTGTCGTGGTAAAGATACCTAAAACAAACAAGCAAACAAATAAAACCGAAAAGAAAAGAAAAGGCAGCCCCCCCCCCCCCCGCCTCCTTCCTCTACATAGACAATGTGCACTTTCATCATCAGAGCGGACATCTCAACTTCTATAGATCTCGCTACCTCCCCCCCCATCCTCCAATCCACAACATCCAACCGCCTGACCACCCACACCGCAAGCTCACCCAAGCGTCCATTTTCTGTGAGATACGAGTCAGCCTCGCTGCCATGACAGACATTTTCCCCCTCACCGTTCAGAAGCAACCTTCGTCTTCACTGATTGAGGTCACTGCCAGTTCTGCTCTTTTGGGAACATACAACCCATTAGCTAATCATCCAATGATTGCCGGCCTTCAATTTCCTCCATGCTGATCTCGTCAATTCGTGGAGTCACTGAGTGACGTTGGGGACATTTCTCATACAGCAGACTGGCCTCTCCGTACAAGGTCCCAGCGATGCTTTCGCTCTGGCTTTCTTTACCATTTTCCATGTCTTGTCCAGTGTCGGTGCCTTATCAATGAACGTTTTCTCTGGCGCTGCAGGGTGCACCAACTCTTGGATGCCAAGTGGTGCGTTGGAATACATTTTCCTGAAATGCTCCCCAAGAGGCTCCCTGTTTACTGTGAGCGTTCCCGAATTCGGCTGCTCCAACAGTTTCCTTTGTATAATCAATGGCGCACTGGAATACGTTTTCCTGAAATGCTGTCCAAGAGTTTTTCTGTCTACCGTGAGCGTTTGCGGTTTCGGTTGCTTCAAGAGTTTTCTTTGTATAATAAATGGTGCGTTGGAATATGTTTTCCAGAAATGCTGTCCAAGAGTTTCACTGTCTACTTTGAGCGTTCGGCTGCTCCAAGATTTTCCTTTGTACATTACGGCTGCAGCAAGTCTCATGGTCAAATGGTCAGAACGTTTTTCTCCGGAGCTGACTGTCATGAGTTCGAACCACTCGCCGGGCCGGATTTTTTTTTTCTGCTTGTAAAGCCTTTTAGTCCACCCAGCAATAAACGGGTACCTGATTCAGTTCGGGGAAAGTTAAAGGCGTCAGAAGGAGAGGGATGGGCCCCGCGTTCCATCATGCCGTGCCCTAGAAACGGTGAACTTCTGACAGTTCACTGCCCCTACGAAATTTAGGCTGCGGGTATTTTAACCTAACCTAATGCATAGAACAATTAGACCCACCCTAAACTGTCTCCTGTCACAGAAGAGCTTTGATATGGTTACTCCCCTTTGCGCCAACTTGAACAGCCAGGAGCTCCCTGCGATTCTTTTCTTCCTCGGAGAACCTAGAATCATCGGTTTACGCGTAAATGCCTCTTTTGATCGAACGGACCATCATTTGGCGTAACAAGATCGTGGAACTTAAGGCGATCCCCAGTTTCTTCCCTAATTGAACGCGGGGATCCTGCCATCTTGTCCGCGCGGATTGCTGCATTGCGTGATCTACAGATTGTTGTTTTAATCGAACTTTTTCTCCACCCTCAAGGGAGAGAACACATCTCCTGTATCCTGCGAACGACTTTCTGCTCACCGGTGAACGACCGAGACAGATCGTTCGCACCGCTGCGCGTGAAACTTTGGGAAAGAAGTTGCTTTGCGCAGCACATGTCGTTTCCGGTCCTGCGCGTTCGTGTGAGCTCGAGGAAACCTGAATGCAGTGTGGAGGACGATCTTTTTTGTGCGATCCCCCCTGGGTTGTGCGTCGTATTCACATCCACGTGTGGGCTACATTCAGAGACACAGGGGTGCCAGACAAATGTTTTATGCCCCACATGACGGAGGACAAAAGAATTCTCTGTCTGTCTGTCTGTCTGTCTGTCTGT
>CM065718.1:47239813-47242313 GCA_033310375.1 Conus canariensis | reverse complement strand
GTGCAGGAGGAGGAGGAGGAGCAGGAAGAGGAGAAAGATGAGGAGGAACAGAAGGAACAGGAGGAGGAGGAGAAGAAGGAAGCAAAGAACGAGGCAAAAATAGAAAAAAAACAGAAGAGAAACTCGAATGAAGACATCATTAAAACGAAAAAAAGCGTGTGAAGCGGGAGACGGACAGCATTCAGGACGATTTACTCATGGCATGGTTTCCGGCCCCCTGACAGACTCCTAGCGCGCGATAGGGCAAACTCCCCCGAAAAGATAAGGACGCCAACTCCATGCGGCATCTGTCTCCCCTCCCCCACCCCCACCAGTCTGTCAACTCCCTTCTCCTCCTCCTCCCCCCCCTCCCTCAACCTCCCCACCGTGGTGCCACCAGACAACGTGGAACTGAGGGCAATTGAGTTTCAGAAAACTTTAATGTGCCGTTGGGTGGCTCTTTTTGGTAAACCCATCTTTACGGTCTGCTGTTTGCAAGAGAAACAAAATGGTGAGTGTGTGGCTGGTACCAAAGTACAACAGTATGGTATGAATTATTTACATTTAAAAGGAAGTATTTTCTGGGAAGACAGAAGAAGATACAGAAAATGACCTAAGGAGCTGTGAGAGAGAGAGAGAGAGAGGAGAGAGAGAGAGAGAGAGAGAGAGAGAGAGAGAGGAGAAGAGAAGAGAGGATAAAAGGTTTATCTTTTCTGTAAGGTTACCATTTCAGCAGCTCAGACAGGAGAAAGGGGGGGGGGGGGGGGGGTAAATGCACTTATTTTTAAGCTCGTCTCATACAAGTTAGACAAACACGTTTTAAACGCAAAATGCACAGAACTGGCTCACCCACACTAAAGCATTCAAGTACACTCAAAACGCACACGGTGGTGGTGGTGGTGGTGGTGGTGGTGGTTTAATTTTACGTCTTTTCATCCGGCAGATGATATTAGACGAAATGCACGCACTCCCACGCACGTGTCCACTCACTTCTCCCCTTCTCCCTCTCCCCACTTCACAGACACAGACACAGACACACACAGACACACAGACACACAGACACACAGACACACAGACACACACACACACACACACACACACACACACACACACACATCCCTCCAAACGAAGAGACAGCGAGATACTCCCACGCATATGCCATCTAATCCCCCTCCCCACACCTTCCTCCTTCTGCCCATTTATCTCTCTCTCTCTTTCTCTCTCTCTCTCTCATCCCCTCCCGGGAAGAGAGAGAGAGAGAGAGAGAGAGAGAGAGAGAGAGAGAGAGAGAGAGTTCTGCACTTGACAATAAATAACAATAATACTGCATATGTACGGCGTTTTAATCTGTGAATCATGAATGCAGTCTCACTTGAAGACAGTGGGACTTTTATCCAATAACTTCGCAATGCCAGAAGATTAACTATGGCAACGTTTACGCAAGGAAAGGGCGGTAAGCAAGTGCACATGGAAATTCCAACGAGACAAGAACCTTCATTGTCTGCGGTATTCCTGTCTCAGTTGACAACCGGCCTTTATAGAAGAGACTGTCTGACTGGTTGTGGGCGGAACACGGGCTATTTTACGCACACTAGTGGGGGGGGGGGGGGGGGGGGGGGAGATAATGTTGCTTATAGCCCAGCCGTCCGCAAAGGGCCATATCAGGGCCGTCACCGCGTTGAAGTCAACTCATAAGTCATCTAAAACAAACAAACAAACAAACCATTCACACATCTCTTTAAAATAAACCTTCTAAAAAAACGTTTTTAAAAATCTTTCTTCTTGTAAAATCTTCGATCAGATTAAAAAAAAAAGAGTTAAAACTCGTTCAGAAATTCAAAGATCACGTCAGGTGCGACATCTCTGAACAAGGTTTTCATGGAGTCTGCTGTAAAGTGTTTATGTCTCACATGGTGCAAGTCCTAACGCTCTGAAAGAATATGTTTCATTGTGGGGGAAAGAAAGCTTCCTTCAGCACCAAAAAGGAAAGGAGCACTCTGGGAGTAACGAAGAGTAAAGAAACTTGGGATATAAAGATTCAAGAATTTAGTATTTAAATATGGTTTAGGCCCCTCAGAGTAAGAATGCCGATTGTTACATCTACTAATCAGATGACGCGACTGTTTCGTGTGCAAATAATAATAACAGCTGAATATAATTAAAAATGTCTTCCGTTGCAATTGATGCTGATAAGATTACATTTCATCTGTTGATCTGAGGACTGGAAAGGGGTGGGGGTGGGGGTGGGGTGGGGGTGCTTGCCGCACGGCAGCATGCACTTTAAGCTTGGATTGTTTGCCGAATTCTACACAGTGAGAACTGTACATTCGCCGAGTGATATACAAAATCCGGAGTTAAATTAGAAAGGATGGGCTTTCTTTGTCCGCCTTTACCGCTTTAACAACAATCGTGAACTTGGCAGAGATTTCATGAACATTGCCATAATTATTACGTAATTAGTTGGGCTGATCATGTCTGTTCTGACGTTCGTTCGGGAAACCGTGATCATGATGAACAACAA
>CM065718.1:47227313-47234813 GCA_033310375.1 Conus canariensis | reverse complement strand
AAACCACACACACACACACACCTGTTGAGACGTAAAGCCCAAATCCACCTCCAAAGAAACCCAGCGCCCCGGACTAAAAAAAAAGTTTCAAGAACAGAAGATGACAATTACTTTCTGCAGATGAAAATGGGTTTGTTTCTCGTTCTCTGAACCTTGAGTGTGAGTAATGTGGTTTTTTTGTTTGCTGGTCTGTTTTTCGTTTTGTCTGATGCCTCGATTTTCTAACCCCTCTTCTCCAAAGAGAGGGTGCATTGCTTGCGGTGTGAAAGAGTGCAGTACGGTGCATTATAATGCAGTGTGGTGTTGTGTAATCGGTGTGTCGCATAACGTCGTGTCGCGTCGTTTAGTGCAGTCAAGTGGAGCGCTAGGCTGTGCGGTGCAGTGGAGTGGCAACACACACACACACACACACACACACACACACACACACACACACACACACACACACACACACTCACACACACACACACACTCACAGACACAACCACACACACACACACACACACACACACACACACACACACACACACACACACACACACACACACACTCACAGACACAACGAGACAGACAGACACACACACACACACACACACACACACACACACACACACACACTCCCCTCCCCATACACAAGTGCACTTGTGCGTGCGTGTACACACACACACACACACACACACACACACACACACACACACACACACACACAAAAAGCGACTACGCACACACACACGCACCTACACATAGCGTGTGTGTCTGTGTGTACGCGAGCGTGCGCGCATGTTTGTATCTCACACACACACACACACACACACACACACACACACACACACACACACACACACACACACACACACACACACTAACACAGAGACAACAAGAACCCTAAGACTCTGATTTGTTTTTAATTCTATTAGCTTATTGAGCCTCATTGCACAGAGCACTTCTTGCGATCCTTAACATGCATTTTCTTTATAGATTTTGTTCGTTCGTTCTCTTCTCTTTCCTTTTCATTCTTAGTGGTTTTCAGCGTTTTCCCCCCTGCTACTTTCTTTTTTCATTTTCCTCCTAATCGCCTAACACAACAGAAAAACAACTTGTCTGTCTGATTTTTAAATTACGTAATTGGACAAATTCTTTGACTTTTTTTTTTTTTTTTAACTTAGGCGAGTGCTTTCACGCACCTGTTGTTAATGTTGCTGTAGTTGTTTGTGGGCTGTTAGTTGTAAGTGTCAAATACATATGCACAGGCTCTTTTATGTTATTTTTGTTGATGTTGTTGTTCTTCAATGAATTTTCTTAGCTGCAAGCGTTAACATGGCGTGTATATTGTTACACAATACACGATACACGATATTTCAATTTGTCCTCATAGAATACAAGGAAAATTTGTTTGTGGTGCCATCAATTATTCTTTATCACTGTCATTATTATCGTTATGATTATTTTGATTACTATTACTATTATTATGCGCGCGCACATGCACATGGGGTATGATCCCGTGTATATACAGAACCTGGATGCTCCCAAATGATTGTTTTCCATTTCTTTCATTCTGTGTTCACCAGGAAAGGGCGACAACCAGATCAGAATAACAAACAACCCACGCAAGAGCCGTCGTCGAGCTCGAATCGAACCCGTTTTTCTTCCCCCGACATATCGCGAAGACAGGGGGGGGGGGGGGGGGGGGGGGGGGGGGGGGGGGGGGGGGGGGGGGGGGAAAGAAAAAAAAGCCTCCGTTGGAAGGTGAACGGATTGTACTTAAGCGTCTCATCAGACGTCCTAAAAACAAACAAACAAACAAACAAAACAAAAAACAAACAAAAAACCCCAGCCACCCGGCAAGTTTTAATGCCCGTCAAAAGCTGGATAGCATGTAGACGGTAAGTGCGTGGTAATTAGGGTGCTGGGGAGATGGGAGTGCGGGGAGCAGGTGGAACTCTCCGCGCAGTTCAACTTCAGCTTAATTAATAACGGGGAAAGTTGCAGCGCGACAGATTCTTCTGTACATCTCTCTCTCTCTCTCTCTCTCTCTCTCTCTTAGCATCTCCGTCTGCATGTCTGTCTCTCTCTCGCTCTCCTCCCCCCCCCCCCCCGCCCCCAGGTTTTCCTTGTCTCTGTCTGTCTGTCGTTCTCTCTCTTTGATAAGCAACTGATGCTAAATGAATCATTTGCTTGCCATCTTCTGGAAATTTTCTATGGGGGGGTGAAAGCTGATAAATACAAAAAGAGCTTAATGCGTCGTTCAGAATTTCAGGCCATTTATATATTTATATATGTATATTTTATATATATATATCTTTCTCTGTGTGTGTGTGTGAGTGTGTGTGTGTTTGTCAGTACAACACTATGTTAATCTGACAGTAAATGGTTTCAGTCAGTCGTGTGTGTGTGTGTGTGTGTTGTGTGACAATATTTTGAGCAGATATACTTGCTCATATCTTTTCGCTCCGGCCCATGTCCGTCACTTACATTGTTTATGTATTGTAAATGTGCCACTGTTCTAGCAATGGAGTAAAAACAGGCATTGTTTGATTACTGTAAAGCTAAATACCTATACCCAAATATCTTCGCTACAGTTTGTGCGACATAGCTACTGTATTATCATCATCAGTGGATATAATAGCAGTAGCAGAAGCAGAAGCGGTTGCAGAAGAAGTAGTAGTAGCCGCAGAAGCGACAGCAGCAGCAACAACTGCAGCAGTAGCAGTGGTGGTATATAAGCAGCGGTAACAGTAGCACTGTCTTTATTTGCAGCAGCGGCAGCAGCAGTAGTACCAGTAGCAACAATAATAGTATACATCATGATCTTGATTATGATCATTATCATCAGTAGCAGCCGTAGCAGCAGCAGCAGCAGCAGCAGTAGTAGTAGTAGTAGAAGTAGTAGTGGTAGCAGCAGCAGCAGCAGTAGTAGTAGTGGTGGTTTAGTAGAAGCAGTAGCAGTAGAAGTGGACGTAGTAGCAGTGGTAGAAGCAGAAGCAGCAGTAGTAGTAGTGGTAGTAGAAGTAGTAGTAGTAGAAGTGGACGCAGTAGTAGTGGTAGCAGCAGCAGCAGTAGTAATAGTAGTGGTAGTAGTAGTAGTGGTAGCAGCAGCAGCAGCAGCAGCAGATGTAGTAGTAGTAGTAGTGGTAGTAATAGTAGTGGTAGCAGCAGCAGCAGCAGCAGATGTAGTAGTAGTAGTAGTTGTTGTTGTTGTTGTTGTTGTAGCAGCAGCAGCAGCAGCAGCAGTAGTAATAGTAGGTGGCAGAAGCAGCAGAACTGGGGGCAGCAGCAAGCAGCAGCAGGAGCGGCAGAAGGAGTGGTAGTATAGTAGTAGCAGCAGCTGTTGCTGGCCTCATTGTAGTAGTAGCAGATGTGGTGGGCGTATACGCACATCCAGGCATATCTTATACTGTTAAGTAGCTCTGTTTGGGGAAGGATCCGCGCAGATTGTCCACTAACCCTTTTTGTTTTCCTATTACCTTCCCCTGTTCCTACCTCTCAGCCTATCAACTATCATTTCCAAGTATGCCCCCCCCCCCTACCACCCACTTCACCTGTTTGCATGAACTACATTTTTGTTCATTCTTTGTAATGCCGCTTTTCCTTTCTACCCTTTCACTCTTCTTCCTCGCTGTGGCAATCAGTTCAGCTGTCATAACTTTCTTTGCGTATTGTTCATCTACTCTTTATTTATTTTTGTTGTCATTGTTCGATGACCTTTATTTGTCCTTTTCCTTCTTCTCTTCCATTATTTCTTTCCTATTATGCTCACTTTCCTTTCCCCTTTCATCAATGTCTCATTTCCTATGCCATGATCCAATTAATTTCCTCTCAGAAATAATCCGGAGAAGAATGCGGGCTGGGTGTTGCTGATGTCTGAAAGTTGATACAGAGAGGATGCTGGATCAACAAAAAAAAAATGAATTATTTACATTGCACGTGCTGATTGTCGCTGTTGCAGCCTCTGTCATGGTTTTGGTGCAAAATCACGGTATTCTTCTGCGTTCTACTGAACTGTACTGTGTTTCACTGTGGTATTTCGTGGTGCGCTGTGGTGCTTCGCTGCAATGTACTGAGCTCTACTGTACTGCATTACACTGTCTTCAATCGCATCACATTGCATGATATTCCGTTCGCCGACATTTGCATCGCATCCTGATATGCTGTATTACGTTCCGTGGCTTCGCTTTGATGTGTCGTTTGGGTGGGGTTTGCCTTGCACTAGGTCACACGTGTCCGAATCCGCCCTGTATTGTATTACCACATTCTTTTGCATTGACTAGTACTCAAGTGTGTTGTGAGATTTTGTGCACTTGCGTATATGGTTGCCTCCGTATAACAACAGATTTTTTTTTTCTGCATATAGCATGGTGTGGGGAAGGTGGTGGTTGAGGTGGGGGTGGAGGGGATGTAGGCATTCTCCCCAGCAGCAATGCTATGGCGTGTCGCCACGGTCCGACGTCGCTTCACCTACCGGCGTTTCCTTGTTCGTTTGTCTCGTCTTGTTTGTTTGGTTTCTCCCAAAGAATGAAGACAGAGAGAAAAATAAGGTGTTATTTTGTCGATTAATTTCCTTAATGTGTTCCTCCGCTTCCATGCGTCAGATTTTTTTTCCTTCCTTTGCAGAAAAAAGAGGTCACAGCCGAATGAGAAAACAACAACAACAACAACAACAACACAACATAACTATTAATTTCATGACAGTATTGACGCCATCCTCTTTCCGTTTCCAGTGTTTGCTTTTCATTTCTGCCATTGTTTTGTGTTGTGAATGTTTCTTTTTTGGGGGGAGATGTGTGTGTGTGTGTGGTGTGTGTGTGTGTGTGTGTGTGTGTGTGTGTGTGTGTGTGTGTGTGTGTGTGTGTGTGTGTGTGTGTGTGTGTGTGTGCTTGGCAGACAGTACTTGATAATACTTCCTCGACGCCGAACCACAGATTGGCACAAAAGATGTCTCCACAATGCGATTACCTCGCACAGACTGAATAGGCCTAATGTTATTCCAGAACTCAACCACAGTGAGCCCAACTCGTCTCAAGATGAGGAGATCGATTTTAGGACCGTGCACGAGAAAGGCCGAGCTTTGCTTGCTATCATTATTTTCTCTTCAACATCAGTTTGAAGACAAGAGCGTCGACGTTTTGAAGGGGGTGGCAAGACTTCAAAAAGAAGGAAGACGACGCCTAACTACCGAAATCTTAGCGTAATGGATGCGTCTTCAAGATATGGAGCATTTTAGGGTTATGCGTAATTGAGTTCATAAACTGGCCCGTTATCGCTAGACCGCAGTCAGAATGGGGCGGACAGGGAAGGGAAACGTATTGAAGCATGATTTTTTTTTTCCCCTCAACCAAGACAGCACACAGCCAGAGGCTGGTAGATAAAGAGTATACTATTCTGGAAGAATGCAGAGATGAAAATGATGTCTTTCTCTCCCGGCCACGCGGTCAGGCTGCAGGTCACGGCTGCAGGTCACGGCTGCAGGTCACGGCTGCAGGTGTTTGCTTCATGGGCCCAGGAACAAGTCGCAAACAGAAAGACAGAAAACTGAAGAACAGAATAGTTGAAGACTAAGAATTTTTGAAACTTAACAGAACCAGATCTGTCAGAGTAGAGATCGAGACAGAGTGGAGGGAGAGAGAGGAGAGGGAGAGGAGGAGAGAGAGGAGAGGGGAGAGGAGGAGAAGAGAGGAGAAGAGAGAGAGAGAGAGGGAGGGAGGGAGGGAGGGAAGAGAGGAGGAGAGAGAGAGGAGAGGAGAGAGAGAGAGGAGAGAGAGAGGAGAGAGAGGAGGGAGGGAGGGAGAGGAGAGGAGAGGGAGGAGGAGGGAGGAGGGGAGGAGGGAGAGAGAGAGAGAGAGAGGAGGGAGGAGAGAGAGAGAGAGAGAGAGAGAGGAGAAGAGCGCATCTAACAGAAAAGCTGCAAAAATACAGAAAGTCAAAGGAGCCATGAGCAAGTGAAGAAATCGGACAGCAACAACAGTAGCAGCATCAGCAGCAATAGTTGCAGTTCAGCGGAAGTAGCAGCATCATCTCATCATCATCAGCAGCAGCAGCAGCAGCAGCAACAGCAGCAGCGGTGGCAGTGTAGTAGTAGTAGTAGTAGTAGTAGTAGTAGCAGCGACAGCAGCAGTAGCAGTAGTAAGAGTAGTAGCGGTGGCAGTAGTAGTAGTAGTAGTAGTAGTAATGGTTGTGATGGTGGTAGGAGCTGCAGCACTAGCGCTTATAACAGAATCAATACTAGCAGTAAAATCAAGAGTTTAAACCGAAATCAGCGTTGCTGTCGTTGTCATCGTCGTATTAGTTGCAGATGCAGTGGATGCCAATGAACATCAAAGCTGCTTTATGCCGTGAGGCAGCACTGTTGGAGTAGGAACCGAACAGACGGTTCACCGCCGCCCCGTCTTTTCCCCTTGCTTTTCACTCTCATCCTTCCTATCAACCCTCATCTTCTAGTAATGCCTTCCTCTTCTGCCCCCCTCCCCTCCCCCCCCCCTCCTCCTCCCTGCCCTTCCTTACCTGACCTGATCTTTCTCCTCCTCCTCCCCCCCCCGCCTCCCCCGCCCCCCTTTGACATCAGGTACGTTTTATTTTTGCTTTAACTTTTCTTTGTTAATATAATTCTTGTTTTACCATTCTGAATTGCCTCTCCTCTTATGTTGATCAGGTTTTTCATATAAACTCCTTTTTGTATGCATTGTTGATCTGTTTCTTGATTTTCGTCATTTGTTCTGGTAACTTAATTCTACAAGGTCCATTATTTCTGTCCTATCACGCTGTTGTGTTAATATATTCGTGACTTTTTTTTTTGTGGTCATTGATTCCATTATTTTCATTCTATTTTTTGGTTCTGCCCATTACTTCTTTTCCATCATGCTCAGATTTCTGCAATGTTAGTGTTCCGTTTCATGTTACATTATGATTTATTATTAGATTTTTTTTTCTTAGCTTTCATGTTACTTCAAAGAAGGCAAAGCGATTGAGGGGTGTGAGGATGGAAACTGATGATGTCTGAAAGTTGATACGGGGAACATTCTGGCAACGAAACGAATTCCTTACATAGTTTCCTGCTGCTCGTTGCTGTTGCTGCCAATCGACTCGTTTTCATGCAAAAACATAGAGCTGTTTGTAACTGTTCTGAACTGTATAGTATTTCACCGTGATGTGTCGAGTTGCGCTGCCCTTTACGAAATTGAACTGAGCTGGACTACATAGTATTATTACACGGTATTTAATTGCTTTTCATTGTATTATATTGAATTAGCCGATATTGTATTGTCATTGTATTGTGCTGTGTTGTCTTTCACTGCCTTGTGTTACGTTGCATTTTTGTGAGGTTGTGCTCCGTCGCGTGTGTGGTTATACGCCATTATATGTTTCCAACCTCCCCATAGAATTGAATAAAAGTAAAATGTGTTATCATTTAAACTCTAAGCCTGATGACAGCTCTATGTGCAGAAAGCTTGCTTGGTTTCCTTCCTGTTCCCCCGATCACCATACTCAAACCCTGGTGAGTCACTC
>CM065718.1:47222313-47224813 GCA_033310375.1 Conus canariensis | reverse complement strand
ACACTCTTTTTTTGTATGCACTGTTAATCTATTCTTGATTCCCGCCATTTAATCTATTAAAGCCATTTTATTATGTCCATTATTTTTTCACTGTCACGCTGTATTGTTAATGTATTCTTGATTTTTGTTATTGATTCAATGATCTCCATTCTACTTTTTTTTTTTTTTTACTATGTCCATTATCTCTCCCTAGTCATGCTCACATTTCTTTTCGTGTAATTTAAAAGTTCCATTTCATATTTCAAACTGCCTGCTTCACTGCGAGACAGCAGTCAGCGACCCAGTGACCTACTTACCACAGACAATGGCACAACGGCCATTTAAATCTGAACCGCCGGCACAATAACGAAAAGCTCTTTGTCGTTTATATAGCCTGGTCTATGCCCTGAGTGTATGAATTACGTAAACAGATTTGATTGAATACTATTTTCTTGAAACTACAGTACTGGTGGCCCAAATTTCATCTGAACTCCATGGTAATTTAATCTTTATAATTGCGTTATTTTTCCCGCTTATATATGTAACATTTTGAACTGTAGTAATATCGTCATGAGAGTCGACTAGTACCATATCTTTTCTTATGAAAAAACAAATCGAAGTGAATTAATTACATGTTCGGCGGCAGCCAACTCGATTGGTTTGCCTCAAAAGCCAAGGTGTGTTTTCTAGTACTCCTATTTGATTAATTATTTAATCGCCTAGATCGGGGAAATAAGCAAGTCGCACATCGACAGATTTGACCCGAATCCGGCTACTAAACGTTGTATTACAATTCATCGAGCTTGTTCAGTTTTGTGAAATTTCCATTTTTCTGATAAAGATCTTAAATAAATGTTAGCGAACCGCCCAGAGAACGTGAACAAACGAGTCACAAGACGAAACACAACGCTAACATTTATTTAAGATTTGTTTAGATTTCCGCCTGCAGTCGTCTCGCTTTGCAACTTGATAAAGATCTGTTTAAAGCTGCCCCTTTAAAAGCGCTTTAAACCTAATTTACTAAATAACTATTTTGAGCCTTAAACTGAGTTAAGAATCATGAAAACACAACATTTTACAGTTTATTTCGCGACGGAGCCGTGGAGAAATACAGAATTAAGTACACATCAGTTAGCACAATGAACCCCAAATTGTTGCTCTGCAGGCAAATTCGCGTGTCACCTCTGGATGCTGTCTTTGCGGTCTGGTAGCAGGCTAATAAAGGGGATGCAGGCAAATTTACCAATGACTGGCAGATCCACATCTTTCATTGTTGGGACGTACCGTGATGTGAAAGTGTTCAGTGCTTCCCCTGCTGATTTACGCCGTCATTATGCTGCCAGAAATCCGGCGAGAAACAGAGGACAGGCGGCGATGGAGAATAAGATCGACAGAGTCGTCTCTCATGTCCCCCCTACGACCACTTAGGTCATGGGAATGAATTGAGATGAGAGAACATGCATTGTTTTTGGGCCGACTAGGTAGTCTTTTTTCTTCATTAATTCGCATAGATCTTGGAATGATGAAACAACAACAACACAACAACAAGGGGAAAAAACACACAATATTTTCACTAACATTTGTTTATCTGTTTTCATGATCCCAAGGTTTAATTTATTTCACTTGGCAATCATCGCACCACTTGTCTGCACTGTCATCTCCTTTCCTAGTGCCTTTGTAAAAAAAACAAAACAAACTACATGTAACTGACTGGGCTCCGCTTACATGCTCCACAGTGGAATCCACCATCTTCACCCTTTTTCCCTACCATCACCATTATCACCCATTTATTCTCAGCCTTCCTTCAACCTCACACTTCAATCAACTGTCCCATTCCTTCTCCAACCCTCACCACTTCAATCAACTGTCCCATTCCTTCTCCAGACCCTCACCACTTCAATCAACTGTCCCATTCCTTCTCCAACCCTCACCACTTCAATCAACTGTCCCATTCCTTCTCCAACCCTCACCACTTCAATCAACTGTCCCATTCCTTCTCCAACCCTCACCACTTCAATCAACTGCCCTTCTCCCCTCACACTTCATCACTTCCATCCTCTCAACCCTCACCACTTCAATCAACTGTCCCATTCCTTCTCCAACCCTCACCACTTCAATCAACTGTCCCATTCCTTCTCCAACCCTCACCACTTCAATCAACTGTCCATTCCTTCTCCAACCCTCACCACTTCAATCAACTGTCCCATTCCTTCTCCAACCCTCACCACTTCAATCAACTGTCCCATTCCTTCTCCAACCCTCACCACTTCAATCAACTGTCCCATCCCTTCTCCAACCCTCACCACTTCAATCAACTGTCCCATTCCTTCTCCACCCTCACCACTTCAATCAACTGTCCCATCCCTTCTCACCCAACACCCTCTTCCACCCCACTTTCCGTTCATCGTACGTAGATTAAAGTGAACTGTGTCGTCAGGTATTTGTGTACTGTGTTTACGGCTGTTTCTATGTTACAAGAAGTTGTTGTTGTTTTTTTCTGTGCATTACTTGGGATAGAGAG
>CM065718.1:47169813-47214813 GCA_033310375.1 Conus canariensis | reverse complement strand
TTCACTCGCTTCTTTCGTCTTGGCATCCACCACTCTCACTCTGATGCCATGTCACGGGCCCAGCACATTAGGAACCGTCAGCTAGCCACTACAACCATTCCACAATCCCTGGATCGGCAAAAAATTAACGAAGGTACATATAGGATAAGATGAGAAGCGAAGTTCAACTCCGATTAAAAAGGTCATCAGGGAGCAGCGTAGTGGTAGAAAAACAGTAGGTACTTCCTACCCTCTTATTCCCACTTCCCGAGCCCATTCCCCCTCCCCTCTTCCCGACCCTCCCCAACAAGGCAGTGTAAATCTCAAGACTCAAGCTTGATGCGGTTATATTATTCCGTCCGTTGTCGTGCGTGCGTGTAGAATTGATATTGTTTTTGGCCATGAATCTCAGGAAAACACACACACACACACACACACACACACACATACATACACGCGCGCACGCGCGCGCACACACACACACACACACATACACACACACGCACACGCACGCATGTATGCACGCACACACACACACGCACACACACGCACACACACACACACGCACGCACGTATACACGCACGCACGCACGCACGCGCGCGCGCGCCACACACACACACACACACACACACACACACACACACACACATGAACTAAAGGCAGAATGACGAAGTTTTAAGAGATTAACTTCAACTTAAGCTGGTGCATCATTTTACTTTCTCATCCATACCTTTCTCCGTCGTTTCCCCGTGTTCCGGAAACACACACACACACACAAAAGTTGACACTGTTATTAATATACAATTGCATCAATAAAAGTTTGCTCTTGTAATCATTTTGAATGCAAAAAGCCTGTTGGCAGTTGTATTCAATATAAGTACAGGTTTTTCATGTTTATGCACTTAAAGGATTGGGAGAGAATATGCTTTAACAATCTGATCTTCAGCAATTTGTTCATTCTTTGTCGAGAAAACTCAAGCATCTCCGACACTACATAACCCCTTCACGATCCCTAAGCTCCGACGTTTACACACACACACACACACACACACACACACACACACACACACACACACACCTTTCCATATCTGCTCTGTATTATCTCCAGAGGTTTGTGAACCTCCACAATCAGTTCCGCCATTTTACGCGCATAATCCGCTGAACTGGCAGCTTTAATTTAACACGACGCAGCAGGACACCGACGTATATCACGTGCCACAGTGCGTTCCATGCACGCACCTTTGCTTTCTATCCACCTTCTCCTCTGCACCTCCTCCCTTTCTTCGCAATGAAGGCTTCACCCGCGTGAGATAAAAATCCAGAAACACCTGTTTATTTTCTGCCTGTGGGTTTTCAGCAATAATGTGTGATGAAACAGTCTTTGTAAAACAACAACAACAACAACAACAACAACAACACACACCTCATTTATCACCTGCTTTTTCCAGCGAAGATGTGGAACAGAATTCCTGCCTGTGTGATGTGTTATCAGCTCCTAGATCAAGCAGCAGTAATGAAGCTGTGACGAATGGCCTTAGGTGGGTGGAAAAATAAAATATGATTGGCAATTAGCAATAAACTTCGAAATTTAAACATGAATACAATATGAATAGGCTTTCACTATTCCATATACTCGCAATCACCATTAATTATTTCAGAACTTACATTTTGCAGCAAGGATATTATCAGAATTGAAGATGTAGTGACAATTACAGTTAATTTCTTCAGAATTTAGATATGAAAGCAAGACGTTTTGGCAATAATGTAAAAATATATCAGGAATTGAAATCACGAAGCAAGACATACTGGCAATCACCAATAATATCATTTGAGTCATTTTGAAAGAAGACTTATTGACAATAATCAAGAATATTTAAAAAAAAATTAAAGTCTCGAAGCTAGATGTATTGAGATTTGCCAACAATATCTTGAATATCTAATTTCCCAGACCTGGCCATATACATCCCCCCCCCCCTCTCCGGGCCATTTCATCGTTGGGAATCATCTCAGTGACCTGAACCGACTGCAAAGGTTTAATATTTCTCGCTCATCCGTCTTCAATGATCCGCTCTGTTCCTTCAGAAGCAGAAACATCTCTGTATAAGATTAAGATTAAGAAAGAAAGAAAGAAAGAAGGCAAGGAAGCAAGCAAGAAAGAAAGGATAGAAGAAAGGAAAGAAAACAATGGAAGGGAGGGAGGAAGGAAGACCTGGCCGATTAGAGTCCTTGGTTTCCATAAAGTGTTCTCAGATTTATTGTGGCATTCTATTCTGTCTGTGTGTCTGGGGTCTGTGTGTTCTGTCTCTGTTCTCTCTCTCTCTCTCTCTCTCTCTCTCTCTCTCTCTCTCTCTCTGTTATTCGTCTGCTTCTTTGTCTTCCTATCCATTCTTTCCACATTTTTCACACATACACCTCCCTTAGTTTGATCAGCATTATCATCAAATGGCTCTTGTTTGTTAAGGTGACTCTTTAGAATTCTTATCACATCAGTTCGGCGAAGCTGTACTCCAGTTCTTATCGTTGCCTTGCCTGCCAGTATGTCTGCTTTCTCATTTCCTTTAACACCTGCAAGTCCAGGGCAGCACATTGTTTCTGGACGATGCTTAACACCAAAATACGATTCTCATCGCAGTCACAAAATCTGAACGCACAGCGGGACATGTACTAACTGGAAGAATATACATGAAGATGGACAAAATGGAACAGAACGGGTGTCCTGTCGCCAAAACATCAAAACATTTATGCAACGGTGTCGTCCCTTAGCCATCAAGTCTTTCTCTTGGTTAGGAACGTGTTGTAAATATAAAAGACTTTGATGTATAATCTGGATCTTTCTTACTAATTCTGTACCTCAGCCCTCCATGCATTCCACTTTATGATGGTATAGAGCAAAAAAGATAAGACGCGCGTTCTATATTTCAATTTTGCTTGTGCTTTCAGCGAATTTGTACGTCTGACGTTCTTCCTTTCTAAATCAAGCCAGAACACGAGATGATTGTATGCTGGGAGGAAAACCGGCCCTGAGATATCATTTAATAAGATAATGACGTCAGATAGTGATCAGGTTTGAAAAAAAAAAATCACAGCAACATTGGCGATACTTGACACTAAACAACAAAAGTAAACAAACCAGTGGGATGATCAACCCTACAGCATCCTCCCCCTCCCCTTTCCCACCCTCTCCATGCCCCTCAACACACTCATTTCCTCTCCCCTCCCCTTCCTAGTCGAGGTTCCTGGAGATCTGAAGAATCACTTATATCATCTTGTGCTCGTAGTTTCCACTCGCCTATTAGTCTGTGACCGCCATTTTTTTCCTTTGTTTTTTTTTCTACTTGGTGGGTCATTTAGCTGCCTTCTGGAAAGTTTGTACACACACACACACACACACACACACACACACACACACACACACACACACACACACACACACACTCCTACTTCCTTACTGACGTAGACTCCCGTGGCGATACATTCGCCTTTCCCTTTATGATTGCACAACACAGAAAGATGAACCTCAAGATGCAGGGTCTGTTTTTCCTTTCAACTTCCTTTGGACACAGCAGCCCTCCCTCTACACTTCACTCCCCACCTCCATTTCATCCCCCCCCCTCACTCGATTCCCTGCTCCGCCTTTCCTGATAGCACGAAGGGAGTAGAAAGGTAAGACTGGGAAATGCTGGTTCTGTTCTGCTTCATCTTCGCCTTCTTCTTCGTCTCCTCCTCCTTTACTCCTGCACTCTTTTTTGCAATCAGTCTGCATGGAAGGAAAGGTGCCTCTGATGCCAGGCTCCTGCCCAGACCTGATAATTCCAGGACAGATCACACAGTGTGTGTCTTTACTTTCTCTTTTTTTTTTGGCTAGGGCTTGAGGGAAGACGCAACTGGTCATTAGAAAAGGAAGAAAGAAAAGATGTGCACTGGGGTCACTTTTCGCTTACATGGCTGACTTCGGATTATCAAGACTTTTGGGATGTTTGTCCTTTTTGGTTTGTGACTGTGTAGAACAGACTGCATTCACGACAGATCACCACATTGCACCGCGGTACAGTACTTTATAGAACAGTACACTACAATAGAATAAACGCGATAGCTGCAGGATTGCTCCTGGCTGGTTGACTCGTAACCTGAAGACAGCACTTCTCTGGGTCCTTCTCGCACCTTCGGGGGCATTTTCTTTTCTCAGTAGCATACAGCACAGTACAATACAATACAAGAAAGCACAGTACAACAATACAAAGCTAGATGTGATGTCACCTCGCCAGTTTTTCTTCCCTAAAAGTCAATGGTTCTTGTGGTCCCTGACATTCAATTCTATGTTGCAGCTGGAAAGTATCCACATAAGACATTGTGGGCGAGGGTGGAGTACACGGTTTACGACTCTGAACGTTTGCTGGAAAGTATCACTGTAGAGATATCAAGGTGTTGCGGAAAACTGTCATCTCTGAACTGATTCTGGGAACTGTAAAGGGCTGAACTCCAAAGTGTTGTTATGGAGACATCAGCGTATAGCTGATTCCTTAACTTTATACTGTTGCAGGGAAATACATGGTGTAGTGGATGCTGAACCTGAACTGTTGATGGGTAACATTTAGGAACACCCCTTTAGTTTTGCTTGACATATCAGGGAAAAAAAACGATCAGATAACTCTGAATGTCACAGGGATATCCCACTGTCACTGAATCGTTAAATCCCATCTATTCCTGGAAAATATATGCGCATAACTCTGCTGGAAAAATGCCAGGGTAGAACTTTAAATTTTTGCTTGTGGAATATCATGGTATAACGGAAATGTAAACTCTAAACTTTGTTCAGTAATGTTATGTTACAACCCTGGACTGTTTTAGGGATTATAGGTTATAACTGAACTGTAAACTCTGAACTGATCCTGGAAGTTATGAATCTGTGTAATGTTGACGGGAAGCATCTGGATATCACTTCAGACAGCTTTTTCAAAATAACAAGATAAATCTGAAATGTTGCTGAACATCAGGGTTGAACCCCAGCCTACTGCTTGGAAAATATCAGAGTGGTAAGTCTGAACTGTTAACTGGGAGTATTGCTCTGTACTGTTGTTGGGAATAAGAGGTAATACCTGGCCCCCGGGAATATTAGGTATAACTCTGAACTGTTGTCGGAAATATAACTAAACTGCAGTTGGAGAGTATCACGTAATATTTTTGAAGTCTTCCCAGGGAATATCAGGGTATAACTGCAATGTTGCTTGGACCTTGACAATACACATATACATATATACAAAGACGTGTGACATTCTGTCTCATTTGAAAAAAAAACAAACGAACGAACCACGAAGAGCATTCAAGAGAGTGCAAGCCTCTGCTAAGGACGATCAGATTCCTGATCCACCCTTTGAATCAGTCCATCAGTGAAGAAAATAATACTAGGCACAAACTGAAAGAGTTATTTCCCATTCAAAAAAAATATATCATGAAATATACAACATGGCTGTGTTAATTTCACTATAACAATTTGACATCTCATGAAATTATCACTTCGCGGATAGACATCAATACCAAAACAGTAATGTGACAGTGTTCTTGGTCAGACGAAAAAATTTTTTAAATCAGTTTTGCTGAACGGATCTCGTCCCTGGGTCACTGGTTTCATAATTTTTGTGTAGACCTGCTGACAGAAAAAGTAAGACAGAAATGGATGCGTTTGGACACATAGCTTTCTTGTCGGACTGCACAAAAGCTTCTTCAGGAACACACACACACACACACACACACACACACACACACACACACACACACACACACATACACACACACATGCATACACACATATACATATCCCCCCTCCCACACACACACACACACGTGACTACAACTTACGGCACAGAGACACATACTCTTCACAGGCAAACGTTTTCATCCTACATTGCACCTAAAAGTCGCCAAACGTCCGCAATGGCTCGTCCCAAGTCAGGAGGAGAAAGGAGGTTTGGGCTTAGGGCCAACAACCCCACCTCATAAAACAGCGCTTGTTACAGAAATGTCAACAACACTGAGAACAGAAAACTCCAGGTTCACTGGCAAAACACAATCATAAACATCGACCTCTGGCTGAGAGCATACACACTACCAGCCGATGACAAATTCGTGAAAAGAAATTAGAGGGGGTGGGGGGGGTGTTGGGAGGGGGTGGCGGGGGGGGGGGGGGTTGGCAGGGGGGAGGGGGTGAGGGGGTGGCAGGGGGGGGGAGAAGAGGAGGAGACTGGGAACATTTCCTGAATATCGTCGTTAAACTTCACCAGACAAGCCTTGAACTTCAAACCTCAAGGCAGGTGCAAGCAAGGCCGCCCACTAACTTTTGGCGTTTGGACCATGAAACAGACACCAAACAAATGGAGAACACCCGGGGATAGTATGGAGAAGATTGCCCCCCCCCCTTCCCCCCAGGACAGAGGGCTCTGGCAGACTTTTGTTTATAGCCTAGCTCCGAAGATGATGATGATGATGATGATGGTAGTGGTGGCGATTCGCTTCTTGATACGTTGACTATACAGAATGTGACATTTGATGGAAATTTCCCCTGTTCCCTTTACACCCAATGCTTCACTCTATCCTCCCCTTCCCTTTTCCTTCCATTAGTTTCTGACCCAAAACATCCTGCTCAATAGCTTCACCTGTGCGCAGGATTCTAAACATGAAAAGAGAGCAATCTACGGCCATTGCCTCAAAACGTATCTTAACAACCTAATGCAGTTTGCGAAGAAAGCCCAGCAAGAGCAAAGCGAGTTTCCGGAACTTTCGCAGATTGCATATACACCTGCAGCACAGACAAACTGCACGGAACACACGAGGTCAACGAAGGCTGTCGACTCCCGATAAAATCTGTTGCCTGCTGCGTCTCAGTAATTGAAGTCGCGACGTTAAATGATTGTGCGCGTAAATTGCTGGCCAGATTGTTGTTCACACACAAACACACGCTTCAGAAGTAAATGATTGTGTGCGTAAATTGCTGGCCAGATTGTTGTTCACACACAAACACACGTTTCAGAAGTGCTTTATCATCCTGACTTTATCATCCTGTCGGACTGAAACCTCGGAGCGGAAGTGCAGTCTGTCTTTTTAGTTCTTTTTAAAAGACTCTCAAGTCAATCTCTTTTATGCTTCTTTAAATTCATTTGAAGACTCTCAATTTAAGCCTTAATCAAATCATTGCCGGATAACTGTCCCCGCCCAGTCATCACCTCTCTTCACCCCCCACCGTCACCTCCCTCCTTTCTTTTGTATCACCTTTCTCATATCTGATGCCATGTCACGGACAGAGCAAATCAAGAACCCTTGCTCTGACCGTCACCCAATCCCTCGATGGTAAACTGAGCAACAGCGTGGATAGGATTCGAATTGAACGTTAAACTCAATCAAAATTCCGTCAGGCATCAGCACCGCAGCAGAAAACCAGTTGATTTGTTCTCCCTTTTTCTTCCCTCTTCTATAGACCCCAGCCCAACCCGCTCCCCGTTCACCCCGAAACCCCCGTCCCCCATATACTGCAGTGCCACAGGCAGCGCAAATTTTTAGACTCTCAGCTTGATATGGGAACATGATTCCGTCCATCATCATGCGAGCGTGTAGAATTGAGTGAGAGTGTTTTTGCACCATGGATCACAGAAGAAACAGGCGTGACACAAAATGAAGGCGTTATCACGATCTTTTGTGGGATTAAATGCATTTTAAACCGGTGCTTCACTTTATTCCGCTTCCCTGCCCTCTTCTTCCCTGTATCTGTAAGCGGAAGAGAAGTAAACACTGGTGCTGGTCCAATGGTCATACAGCGTACCAGAATGCTGAGGTCACTGCCGTCATAAATGCTGCACCAACTGTCTCCACCTCTGGCGGTTGAGGGCAAGTGCCAGGGTTAATGGCAGACCTCTCCCTGGTCTTCACAGCAATATTGTCTGTCCATCTCTTTCTCTGTTTGCAACTATCTCCTGATCCCTTGCACTGCTCCTTGGACAGCCTTTGTGGAGTCTGCTTGGTCTTGTCACATGTCCATGCCAATCTTTTCCTCTCTGCAGTCTGCATGTTGCCATGGTGACTCACATGCTGCCTGATGATTCTGTGAACTTTGTCTTTTGTGGCAAGTTCGGTATAGGAGATGCTGGGTTCTGTTCTGGTGTTTCTCCTCTCCGTTCTGGTGTTTCTCCTCTCCGTTGCTCGGGTCTTTCTTGAAGTTCAGTAAAACACAGAAATCACTTTTTGCAACTGTGGTTCCACCAATGTTGACAGCACTAGATATCTTTTTGACTGGTGTGTTACATTAGTTCATCTAGGCAGCACTATATATGTGCTGTGAGGTTTCGATTTTTGACAAAGTATAGTAGATCTATGGGACATTGATGAAGTTGCATTCATGTGAAAATGTATTTGCACATGCCCCAGCCTGCATCTCTGTTGAATTGTATATCATGAAAATGCACTGCGATTTTATTGTAACAATGTCCTCTTGCCATTGTCAATTGCCATGTTTTTGCTATGTTCGGGTATGCATCAGGTCAGAACTCCCTGTTCTACAACCATTCTACACAGTGAGACTAAAATATGTGACTGACATTAGTAACATCTCTTGAAGAATGACCCTACAGCTCGATTGTAAAACCTGTCAACAGATAGATTCAGCTGTTATGTTTATGTAGAAGAATGACCTTACAGCTCGATTGTAAAACCTGTCAGCAGATAGATTCAGCTGTTATGTTTATGTATCCTTAAACTGTAGAGAGTATTTTGTTTGACAAACGGATCTTCAAAAGTTTGTGTATTCTCCACCAACGGATATTCAGGCATCCCCTGCACTAACTATCGCCTTCCCTTTCCCTCAGCCACGACGTTCTTACATGCATACATACACTTTTACATGCACACACGTACGCACGCCCGACTATGTGCACATGTGTGTGTGTGTGTGTGTGTGTGCGCGCGCGCGCGCGCGCACACACACACACACACACACACACACACACACACACACACACACACACACACACACACACACCAGTCCAGCCTCCCATATCTGCTTTCCATCACCTCCAGAGTTTTGTGAACCTCCACAATCAGCTCCGCCATTTTACGCACATAACCCACAGAACATGGCGGCTTTAATTTAACACCACACAGCAGGACACAGACGTATATTACGTGCCAAAGTGCGTTCCATGTATGCATCTTTGCCTTCTATCCGTCTTCTGCTCTATATCTCCTCCCCCCCCCCCCACCCCCCCTCTCACAATCGAGGCATATCCCATGTGGGATGAGATCCAGATACACCTGTTTATTTTCTCCCCGTGATTTTCAGCGTTGGTGTGTGACGAAACATCCTTTTTTTCAATACCTGATTTACCAGCTGTTTTTCGGCCAAGACTAGGAACAGAATAATGTGCACGTGTTGGTTTGTAATCAGCGCTTATTCAAAAGCCAGCGACAGGAATCCAGCTGTGACGGATGGTGCAGATGGAAGAAGAAATATAATCGGCAAACAGCAATAATCTCTGAAAGTTAGATATGAAAACAAGATGAAATGGCCATCACCATTTAATCTTCACATTTGAAATCTAAAAGCATGTCGTATTGCCAATCACGTTCATGATTTCAGAATTTACACTTAAGCAATATGAAACCACCAATGATATCTTCATGATCGAAGATGAAGTGATAGTATCCACTAATATCTTCAGAATTTGGATCTAGAAGCAAGAAGTTTTGGCAATTATGAATAACATCTGAGGAATTTAAATCATGAAGCATGACGTACTCACAATCACCAATAATAATACATTGAGAAGTTTTATCCCGAAGGGAAACCTATTGACATATAACCAATAACATTAGGTCATCTCGTCGTTGGGCGAAGCAAACCAATTGCAAAGGAGTTCATGGTTTCATGTCTTTCCCTCGTCTGTCTCGGATTATTTGCTGTTTCATCTGAGGCAGGAGCGAGCCTGTAGAAAATGAAGACAAAAGACAGACACAACAGATAGAAAGGGAAACAAAAAGAATTAGAAAAAAAGCAAGACAGCGAAGAAGAAGTGTAGGGCTGATCAGAATTCACTACTTTAATAAAGTCTTCCTAGATTTGTTGCTGCAATCTCTGTCTGTCTGTCTGTCTGTCTGTCTGTCTCTTTTTCTCTGTCTCTCTCTTTCTTATTTTTGTCTGCATCTGTCTGTTTGCCTCGTTTTCTTTTGTTTCCTCTCAGCCTGCTCTTCATCTTCTTCTTCTGCTTCTTTTTCTTCATCTATGTCCACTTTTTTTCTCCTGTTCCACACGCACTCGACGTGATCAGCATCATTACGAATTGTAGCTCTACACGTTTTTTTTTCTCCCCTGGACGCTGCTAAACAGCAAATACAATGCTCAGTGCAGTCACAAAATCCGAACGCGCAGCAAGACACGTATGAGCAGAACGAATGTACATGGTGGTATTTAAGAAAAAACAAACAACATGATTGACGACACGGATCAGAACGGGGTCCTTTGGAGCAAAAACACGTATGTGATAGTGTTGTTGTTCACTCCCTGACACCCTCTGTCAGTCAGGAACGCATTGTCAATGTACAGACATTGATTTACATTCCAAAACTGTCATGCTCCACCTCCACCTCAGCCTTAACTCCGCTTCATAATGATATGAAATCAAAATGAAGCAGGTTCTGTTTTTCAGTATCGTGCATGCCTTCCAGAAACACGTGCGTCTGATGTTCTTCTTCTCTAAACCAGGACAGGACACAAGATAACTGCATGCTGGCAGGGGAGTGCGCACTGAGATTGTTTTAAACAGAGGTGTCGTTAGAAAGTGATCATGATGTTGAAAAACAAAAACAGTGTGAGTCGAGTGCATAGCAATACATGAAATCATGTTCATATGACGCTAAACTGAGTTTGGACATTAGACATTGGATTTCTCTTTCCCCGAAATGCTGATATCAAACTAGTTCATAAGTCACAGGAATAATTAAAAAGGGAGCAAAATGCTCAACTTGTTGATACACAATGGTAGCGCGATTATGCCCTCTGGGAATTATATATTCCAATGGTTTATAATGCCAACAATTCAGCCAACTGGTTATGACTTGATGGTAGATAATCATGTGTAGTTGTTGTCGTCGCTGTGTTGCTGCTGCTACTGTTGTTATGTGTACGTGCGTGCGTGTGTGCATGCGTGCATGCGTGTATGTATGCATGTATGTATGTATGTGTGTGTGTGTGTGTGTGTGTGTGTGTGTGTGTGTGTGTGTGTGTGTGTGTGTGTGCATGTGTGTGTGGCTGTGCGTGTGCGCGCGCACATGCGTGTGTGTGTGTGTGTGTGTGTGTGTGTGTTGTGTGTGTGTGTGTGTGTGTGTGTGTCTGTGTGTGTGTGTCTGTGTGTGTCTGTGTGTGTGTTAATGATCGACCTTTCTTTCCATTATGCTAACTGACATGAAATGTCTGTACGCGAGCGCTGGGTGACAATGACACTGAAAGTGAAACACCTGCCATGCCAGTTGATACTACTGAAAAGAAATAGAGGGGGTGAGGGTGGTGGGGCAGTGGGATGGAACTAACAATGTTATGATTACAGCGAAAATAATCTCCTGCAAACACACGCTCTGTCACTCACAAACACATACATGCTGCACACACAAACACGCACACACGCACACACACGCACACACACGCACGCACGCGCACGCACGCGCACGCACGCACGCACTTACAACCCACCCACCCACCCGTACACACACTCTCTCTCTCTTTCTCTCTCTTTCTATCACACACACACACACACACACACACACACACACACACACACACACACACACACACACACACACTCCGTAAACATCCATTTACTCATCCGAGTCATAGACAGGGAATAAGAAACAGTGACAGACAGCAATTACACACACACACACACACACACACACACACACACACACACACACACACACACACACACACACACACACACGCACGCACCCACACCCACACACACACACACACACGCATTTTCTTACTTCCTCACTACTGAATCAAACAGATACAGCGACACATTCTCCTCACCTTTAATGACCGCAGTGAAGCAGAAAGATGAGGCTCAAGATGCAGGATCTGTTTTTCTTTCCAGTTTCCTTTGACCACACACTCGCCATCCCTCCCCAACTTCCCTTCGCTTCCCCTCCGCCTTTGTCATCTCCACCTCCCGCACCCTGTCCCCTGCTGCTCCGCCTTTAATGATAGCACAAAAAGATGCAGCAAGATAAGACTGGGAAATGCTCATCCTGTTCGTTTTCATCGTTTTCGTCCTCCTGCCCCCCCCCCCCCCCCCCCCGACCCCCCCACTCCCCCCAACCCCTTCATTCTTTCCTCCTGCACTCCATTTAGCTGTCAGTTTGACTGCAACAAAAAGTGCGTCTGATGCCAGGTTCTTGCCCAGAGCCGCTGATTCCAGGATAGATCACACAGTGTGTTTACTTTCTCTTTCTTTAGGTGCAGTTTAAGAGAAGACGCAACTGGCCTTTGGAGAGGAAAGAATGATTCCCCACTTCGGATTACTAAAATGTTTATTTTCGCTGTGACCCTAGTAGAACAGACTGTATTCGCTACAGGAGATCATTACAGTTCAGCACAGTACGATACATTCAATTCAATACAATGTGTACAAAACAGTACAATGCAATACAAAGCTGAATTTGGTGTCTCTTAATCATTTTTTCTTCCCTTATGGTTATTCGATCTTGTAGTCCCTGACATTCAATTCTAAATTGCAGCAGGGAAGTATCACGTCCTAAACTGTATGAGAGGGAAGGGGAACATTAAGGTATAACTCTGAACTTATATCGAGAAGTATTGGGATATACATAAACTGTTAACTCTAAACTGTTGGGACATATGTGACGCCGAACTGTTGCTGGAGAACATCAAAGTAATACTTTGAATTGCTGTTGGAGAATATGACACAGTAACTCTGAACTGGTTCTCGGGTATATCAGGGTGTAACTTGGAAATGATGTAGGAGAATAGCAAGATAAAACTAAACTGCAGTTGGGGAATATCAGGTTATATTTCTGAAGCCTTCTTGGAGTAAGGGTATGCCTCTGTTGCTTGGGTGTGGACATGATACATATACATACAAACACACACGGCACGTTTTGTGTTATATACCAAAACAAGAAAGAAAAAAACCTAGAAGGGCATTCAGGATGGCATGGGCTTCCAGCAAAGCAAGATTATGGAGCTGCCCTTGGAATCAGGCCATGAATGAAGAAAAACTACTGCTAGGGGAAATAACAATGTGTCCGAACTGAAAGAGTTGCTTCCCATATTTTCAATATGATATAGAAAATACAGTATGTCTACTTTCATATTACAATTTTGTTTTGATATTTCACTCAAAAAAAGTATTACTCTATAGATTTATGTTTTGATAACTATAGTTATGTTCGGTGGAATTTTTTGTTTACAATATTTCTGGACGGATCTGGGATCGTCCTTTGTTCTGGGCCTGCCCTTGAATTTATTGCATTCATCCTCGGCTCCAATTCTATTTCTCCAATGAATGGTGTTAAAGTCAGTCTTGGAGGCTTTGCGTGTTGTGCTAAGAGAAAACTAACAAACCGACGCGGTTGAACAAACACTTCCATGGCAGAAGTAACAAGAGCCTGTTCAAGAATCTTTAAGTCATGGAAAAACAAACAAACAATGAACACAACAAAAACATTATGACAGAAGAACGTAAACCCGTCACACGTAACGTAAACCCGTCACCAGCAAACGTTATCCATGCACTTAGAACTGCACTGAGAAATCTGCCAATGTACATCCGCCACGGCCCGCTCCAAACATAGATAAGACTGGAGAGTTGAATGTGGGCCCCAGCATCCCCATCTCATAAAACATGCTTTGCTACACAAATGTCAACAAGATCGAGAATAGAAAACTCCTCTAGATCCGCTCGCCCAACTCTATCAGCAAACCTGGCCTCTGGCTGAGAACACACAAACTACCACCTGCTGATGGTGATATGATAGAAATTGGGGGTGGATTGCACACATTTTCTGGAAGTTGTCATCAAACATCACCAGACAAGCCAAGCAGCGGAAACCCCTCCCCCAAAGTACGCAGAAGCAAGGCAGCCCACAAACATTTGGTGTGTAGGCCTGGAAGCAGACACAAAATAAATGGGATACACCAGGGGACAGCTGAAGAAGATTGCCCCAAGGACAGAAAGCTCTGGCAGACTTGTGCTTATTAATTATTCTCCAGGAAGGATAACTGGTAATAATGATCATGAATCTGATGATGATGGCGATGATGAGGATTATGATTCATTATTTCACACTCTCACTACACATAATATTGTGACATTCGATACAAATTTCCTCTGTACGTTTCACCCCCCCACTGCCTCACTATCTCACCTTTCCCTCTCCTCCCACCAGTTCATGACCTAACACATCTTACTCCATAGCTTCATACACGTGCATGGTACTGCAAAGTCAGCCATCACTGTCTCAAAACTTAGCTTAACATCCCACATTCACCCCAAGAAGAAAGAGCTGATAGAGTAAAGCGACTTTCAAGAAATGTTGCAGACTGCAGATGCACCTGCAACACAGAGAAATTGTGTGCGGCACACCCGATGAAACATGTTGCCTGCTGCGTCTCAGATATTGAAGTCGCGACGCTGAATGATTGTGTGCGTAAACTGCTGGCCAGACTGTTTTTCACGCAAACAAACATTTCGGAAGTGTTTTCACTTTCAGTCTAATTGTAGTTCAGCATGGGGTCTTTTAAGGGTTGTCATCACAGGGAAACAAAAAAAAGTGTGACGAAAAAAAGATTTCTTTCCAAGACCTTTCTATAGGGTTGATTTGTGAGTAACAACACAGACAAAAATCAAAGACAGACACTTGCAGCATCTCTCAAGAATGACCCAACCTATTGAAGAAGATTCAAGCATGTGTGACACTAACTATCCTCTTCCCGATCCCTCAGTCTCGACAACGGCTTTGATCTAATGGGACTCAGCTGGACTCTGACGTGTATCACGTGCCACAGTGCATTCCGTGCACGCGTCTTTGCTTTCAATCCATCTTCCTCTCTCCATCTCCTTCTTTCCTTCACAACAGAGGCTTAACTCTTGCAGGATAAATTCCAGACTCACCTGTTTATTTTCCCCCTGCAGTCGTTCAGCACTGGCGTGTGGAAAAATATTCTTTTTAATTAACAAGCTGATCTACCATGTGTTCGTCGGCAAAGACCAGGAACAGAACGTGTGCACCTGTTACTGTGTAATCAGCCCTTGTTCAAGAGCCAATGACTGGAATCAAGCTATGACAGATGGCCTTAGGCGGATGGAAGAAGACAATAAGATTGGCAATCCCTATCTCAATACGAAAAGAAAATGAATAGGCTATCACCATTTAATCTTCACATCTAAAATCGCGAAGGATGATGTATTCGTAGTCACCGTTAATCGTTTCAGATCTTAAACCTTGAAGCAAGATTAAATCACCAATGGTATCTTTATGACTGAAGATGAAGTGACAGTTACGATTAATATCTTCAGAATTTTGATCTTGAAACAGGATGTTTCGGTAATCATGAAAAATATCCGAGGAATTCAAATCAAGAAGCAAGACGTACTAGCAATCATGAATAATACCTGGAGAAGTCATCTCTTGAAGGAAGACATTTGACAGTAAGCAATAATATCTTTCAAAATTTCAATCTCGATGGTAACGTTATTGACAATTACCGTTAATATCTTGAACATTTGATTCCACATTGGCTATTTCCACCCAGGCCATTCCAGTCATCTTGGCGAATCAAACCGACTGCAAAGGAATTTATGGTTTAATATCTCCCCCTCGTCCGTCTTGAATTGTTCGCTTTGTTCTTTCAGAGGCAGGACTGTCTGTAGAAGATTAAGAAAGAAAGAAACAACAGAGGAAAACAAAGAAAGAAAGAAAAGAAGAAACACAGAGAAATAAAGGAAGGAAGAAAAGAAGGAAGGAAAGGGAATAAAAAAAAATGGAATGGAGGGAAGAGGAAAGACCAGGCCAATCATATTTCTTGCTACAGTCTCTGACTTTCCGCTTGCCTGCCTCTTTTTTGTCTGTCTGTCTGTCTGTCTGCCTATGCTTTTCTTACGTTTGTCTATATCTGTTTCTCCGGCTATGGTTTTTCTTTCTCTCTGCCTGTTCTTCGTCTTCTTCTACAGCTTCTTGTTTGTCTTCCTTTCAATCCCACCTCCTTCTCCACACATACTCAGTGCAGTAAGCACCATTACTAATTGTACCCCCAAATGTTGCATCTGGACCCCGCCAAACAACAAATACAACGCTAACTGTAATCACAAAATCCAAACACCCCTGCCAAACAACAAACACAACGCTAACTGTAATCACAAAATCCAAACACCCAACGTGACGTGTATCAGCAGAAAAAAGTGTACATGATGCTCCTAATTAAAGAACATTGTGAACAGCACGGAACAGCACGTGACAATTGCAACAAAAATAAGAGAGAGACCTTCTCTCACTTAGGGACACGTTGTCAACGTAACGACATAAATATCCATTCCAGATCTTCCTGTCTTGTTCTCTGCCTAAGCCATCCCTTCATTCTGCTTCATAAGGGTATAAAGGAAAGGAAGACGAGATGCACGTTCCGTTTTTCAAATTTGCGCGTGCCTTCAACGAACGCGTGCGCCTGCTGTTCTTCATTTCTAAACCAGGATAGGACACGAAATGATTGTATACTGGTTGGAGAGTCGGCACTGAGACATCACTGGAGAAAATTATCGTTAAAAAATGATCATGATCTAAAAAAACAAAAACAAAAAAAAAAAACGTCACAGAAATGTTGGAGATGTTTGGCAGTAAACAACCCAAACAACAACAGTCAGATGACTAACTCCTGCAAAACCTTTTTTCCATCCCTTCATTTGCCTGCCCCTCAGGTAACCCCCCCCCCCTCCCTGTCCGCATTCCAGGGGATCCATTTGTGACTTTCTAGCATAAATGAAATCGAACATTTTGCTTGCACGTTCCCCTTTTCCACATCTCTCCCTGTGATTCCCGGTTTGTTTTTCTTTACCGTTTTACCGTAACTGCGGTCTGTTTGCATGTTTTTGTTCAGAATGTTTTTCCACACATTTTTAAAACAATATTTTTCCAGTTCATAACATGCCAGCTTTTCTACCGAAATCTGACAGCTAGATAGTGATCTTGTAGACACTGTACAGAAGGGAAACTGACTATGAGTTCCATAGAGTCTATTTGCCTGTTAAGCCTTTTAATGCATTTTTCCTACCAAAAAAACATGAATAAGAAAAATCAGTGTTGTACTCATTTTGTTTTAAACTGAAGGTGATACGGTAACAGGGGTGCTGGCTGGCGCTCGCAGCATGGCCTAATTTTATGCCGCACGTGCTGCCAGCCTACATGTTCCAGCATTACGTTCTGATCACAATATGTTGCAAAGCGCTGCACTCAGCAGTGTTACACATACAACATATACAGTAGTATATATACAATCATTTTCGAATGATGTTAAACTAATTCTAGGCAGTACACGATGAATTTCTGTATCCTCTAAAAAAGTAGTTCAGAGGTCACAGAAATAAATGAAACGGCAAGTTGCTGAAATGTTATCCAGACCATGGTTGTGTGACCATGCACAGAGTAATCACAGGGAAAGACTGGGCAAAACATTATGACAATTATTCAGCTATTTTAGATGACTTAGGATGTACAGCATTCTTGTTGCTATTGTAGTTGTTGTTGTCGTCATCGTCGTCGGCATCATCATCGTCGACACTGTCGTCGTCGTCGTCATTGTTGTTTATGTGTTTATGATAGAACTTTTCCCCATGTGCTGAGAGCCTTAAAATGCATCTGTGGTTATACTAGAATAGATCTGAAAATGACAGACCAGCAGAACCAAATTGCTTTCAATAAGAGTAGGAGGGAGCGGTGGCGGTGGTGTCGAGGAGACAGTCATATGATCATGATGTCCTTTCTGTCTGTCTGTCTGTCTGCCTGGCCCTCTTTCTCTCTTGTACGCACGAGCACACACACACAAACACACACAAACACACACACACACACACACACACACACACACACACACACACACACACACACACACACACGAGCGCGCGTGCGTGCGGACACACGCACATCTTTGTATATGGTAACCTATCATTCACTCACATTCACTGAATCAAATACAAACTCAGTCCCTCACTTGCTCACTCACACACTCATTCACACACACACACACACACACACACACACACACGCACGCATGCACGTATGCACGCTCGCATGCACGGCGCACGCACGCGCGCGCACGCGCGCGCACGCACACACACACACACACACACACACACACACACACACACACAAACACACATACACACACCTTACAGTTCAAGACACATACAGCGACACTTTCAACTCTCTCTTAATGATGGCATCAAGCAGAAAGATGAGGCTCAAGATGAAAATCTGCTTTTTTTTTTTTTTTTTTTTTTTACAATTTCCTTTGGCCACAGCCTCCTCCCCTCCTCCCCCCCCCCCCCCCCTCACCCAATCTTCATATCTCCCTTCACCCCCGTTCCACAACCCTTCTCTCTCCGCTGCTCTCAGCCTTTCACGACAGCACAAAAGGCAGCAGAAAGATAAGACAGGGAAATGCTGGCTCTGTTCTTTTCCATCTTCTTCTTCGTCGTCGTCGTCGTCTTCTGTTCTTCCTTTTCTCCCGCACTCGTTTTGCAATCAGTCTGCATGCAAGAAAAGGTGCCTGTGAAAGCCAGGCGCCTGCCCAGAGGTGATAATTCCACGACAGATCACTGTGTGTATGCTTTAGTCTTCCTTTGGTCACGGCTTTTGGAAACACGTAACTGGCCATTGCAGAAGACAGAATGAATAATGAAGCGAGATCACGTTCTGCTTACAAAGCTCATTTCGGATGGTTAACGATTTCTGGCTGGTTGTTTGTGTTGCAACAATAGGAGAACGGACTGCATTCACTAACATGGGATGATCAGAAAACAATACAATACAGTACAGTACGTTACAATAATGACAGTGCAATGTAGTGCAATATCAAGCTGAATATGATTTCACCTCACCATTTTTTTCTTCCCTACTCGTCAAGACTCAAGTCAAATCAAACAAATCTTCCCAGGGATAAACTGTCGTCACCCCACCCCTTCCTTCTCTCTGCGCCCCCCCCCCCCCCCCCTTTTTTTTTTTCTTTTCATTTTCTCCCTTTCCTTTGCATCATCAACTTCACTCCTGATGCAATGTCACGGACAGTGCAATTCAAGGACACTCAAGCTACTCGCTCCAACCTTCAGCCAATCCCTGGATGGGAAAAATGATCGGAGGTATGAATGGGATAGGAGAGGGGCGACATTTAACTCCAATCGAAAGGTTATCAAGGAGCATCATCCTAGCCAAACCCTTCAGTAGATTCCCCCTCCCTGGTCACCCCCCCCCCCCATCTTCTGTCCAACCCTCCACACACACACACACACACACACACACACACACACACACACACACACACGCGCGCGCGCGCGCCCTTTATTCATAATGTAGTGTCACAGGTGGCGCAATTCAGAAGAATTTCAGCTTGATGCGGTAACAATCATTCCGTCCGAGGCCGTCCGCGCGTGTAGAATTAAGAGATTTGCGCTTGGATGCAAAAAAAAAAAAACAAAAAAAAAAACGAACAAACAAACAAAACCGCGCCACACAAAATAAAAGCTGAATCACGAACTTTCAAGAGACCTTAAATTAAGTTAGAACTGGCGCATCACTTTACATATTCCTCCATATTTCCTTCGTTTACAATGTTCGTGAGCAGAAGAAAAAAAAAAACCGCTGTCACTGGTCCACTGGTCATAGAGGCCACCACAATCCTGGGGTCACTGCCATGATGAACGCTGCACCAAATGCCTCTCTAACCTCCAACGGGTTGAGGGTGAGTGCCAGGGTTACAGCCAAGCTCTACCTGGTCCACTCCGCAATACTGTTCTGTCCACCTCCTTCTCTGTGTCTGCACCATCTCCTGCTCCCTTGCCCTGCTCCTTGCAGAGTGGTTATGGCGAGTTTGCTTGATTCAGTCACAAGTCCATACTGCTGCAATTCTTCGCTGTAGTCTGCAGGTTGCCGTGGTGACTCACATGCTGCCAGAGGAATATGTGGACTTTGTCGTTTGTTGCATGCTTTGCACAGGAGAAGTAGGGTACCCCTCTGAATCATCCTCTCCCCTCTGCTCGAATTTTCCTCTTATAGGTCAGTACAATGGAAGCAATAGCAACCAAGTGTGGTGCCGCAATGTATTTTCAATTGGTGTGCTACTTCAGGAATTCTAGGTACCGCTATTGGCGCCTCGCAAAGGACTTTCAAATCCTTGAAAGTGGTTTCAGTTTTTGATCAGAAGATCCGCAATGAAATGATTGAACTGTAATTAGTGTTAGAGTGTGCAGAGTAATCCACCTCCTGCAATGTACATATTGTATCCCTAGTTGAATTGTATATCATGGACACTTGAATCATGTTTCAGTAACAACTTGTCGTTGTCAAGTGTGTATGTGTGTTTTGTTCGAGCATGCATCAGGCCAGAAATGCCTGTCTACGACGTTTCTTTAAGATTAATTTTTTTAATATTACCACGGACGAAATCAGTAACAGACTGTATACCAACATCTCTTAAAAATGTCCGTATCCTTTGATGTTAACTCTTTTTGGCAGTTATCATCATTACTTAGAGTGGATGTTTTATGCTCATGTTCTTAAAGGATTGGTGAGAATACAGTTTAACAATATCTGATCTTTAGCATCTCTGACACTTATCCTCTTCCTTATCCGATCCCTCAGCCCCAAAGTTTACATATACATGCACGTACACGCACACATACACTAACCACAGGCATACTCACAGACACAGACACACAAGCACACACACACGCGCGCGCGCGCGCACACACACACACACACATGCACGCGCCCGCGCGCGCACACACACACACACACACACACACACACACACACACACACACACACACACACACACACACACTTCCAGCCTCACATTTCTGCTCTCCATCACCTTCAAAGATTTGTGGATCTCCACAGTCACTTCCGCCATTTTACGCACATAATCCGCGGAGCACGGCAGTTTTCATTTAATGGGACGCAGCAGGACGTCGACGCATATCACGTGCCGCAGTGCATTCTGCGCATACATCTTCGCCTTCTTTCCCTCTTCCCCTCTGATCTCCACCTCCTCTTTTCCCCCCACAATGGAGGCTTTAACTCGTGTAGGATAAAATCCTGACACCTGTTTATTTTCACCCTGTGGATTTTCACCAATATATATGGTGTGTAATAAAACATTTTTTTTAAAGCAGATTTATCACATGTTTTTTGGCACAGACCGAGAACAGAATTTGTTCAAGTGTTGGTGTGTAATCAGCCAAAGACTGGAATCAGGCTGTGACGGATGGACAAAGTCGCATTGAAGAAGAAAACATTATCGGTGATCAGCCATAATTTTGAAATTTAAACATGATAACAAGATGAATGGGCTACTTCCATTTCTTCTTCACATTTTAAATCACCGAAGTAGGATCTGTTCACAATCGCCATCAATCATTTAAGAATAAAAGTCTTGAAGCAAGGTGTAATCACGAGTGATGTCTTCATAATTCAAAATGTAGTGACAGTTACTATCAGAATCTTCAGAATTCAGATCTGGAAAGAAGATGTGTTGGCAATCATGAAAAAATCTGAGGAATTGAAATCACGAAGCAAGACGTCTAATAATAGCCAGAGTAGTTATGTACTGAGGGAAGACTTTCGGACAATAATCAATATCTTTCAAAACTTAAACCTCGAACCTAAACGTACTGACTTATTCCCAATAATAACTTGAACATTTAATTCCCCAGGCGATTTCATCGTCGGAAGTCTTCACGCTGAATGAAATCGACTGCCTAAGAGTTTATGGCTTAATATCTCCCCCTCATCCATCTTGAATGATCCACTCTGTTCCTTCGAAGGCAAGAGTGTGTCTAAAGAAAGAACATAAAAGAAAGAAGAAAGAAGAAATACAGAAAAATGAATGAAAGAAAGAAAGAAAGAAAAAAAAAGAAGAAAAGAGAGAAGAAAAGAAAGGGGGAAAATGGAAGGGATTGAGGGAAGAAAAAAGACCAGGTCAAGCAGAATTCAATGGTTTCTATAAAGAGTTCTCAGATTGTTGCCACAGTCTCTTCTGTTTGTATGGCTCTCTGCCACCTCCTCTCGCTCTTTCTCCATCTGTCTCTTTGTCGCTTTCTCTCAGTCGTTTAATCTTTCTGCCTGTCCATCTGTCTGTTGTATGTCAATCTGTCTGTCTGTCTGCCTCTCTCTTCTCTCTCTCTCTCTCTCTCTCTCTCTCTCTGTCTGTCTGTCTGTCTGTCTGTCTGCCTCCCTGTCTATCTGCCTCCCTGTCTGTCCTCTGTACCCCCCATCCCCCTCTCTCTCTATTCTTTGTCTTCTGTTTCTTCGTCTTTGTCTTCCTGCCCATTCCTTAAACACACACACACACACACACACACACACACACACACACACACACACACACACACACACAGAATGTCATCAGCATTATTTTGAAATATACTTCTAACCGATGTTTCTGGACGGTGCTCAACACCAAAATGCAATTCTCATCGCAGGTCCCAAAATCCGACTGGGCAGCGTGACATGCATTAGCAGGAAGAATGTACATCAACGTGGGCAGCACGGAACAGAACGGATCTCCTGGAGCTAAAACACTTTCAAGACTTTCTCTCAGTTAGGGACGCGTCAGTGATTAATTTAAAGATATCAATATACGTTCTGGATCTTTCTACCCGTTTCTGTGCCTCAGCCATCCCTTCATTTCAATTCATAATGGTATAATGGGGGAAAAAGGAAAGAAAAGAAAAGACTCACGTTCCATTTTTCAATTCTGCTTGTGACTTCGGTGAATGTATGCGTCTGACGTTCTTCCTTTCTAAATAAGGATGGAACACCAGAGGACTGTATGCTGGCAGAAAGGTCGGCATTGAGGTATCATTTAATAACTGAAATGACGTCAGAAAGTGATTACAGTTTGAAAAAGAAAAAGAAATCACAACAAACGTCGGCGATATCTGGCACGAAACAACACAAGCAACAAACCAGTCGGACGATCAACCCCTGCAACATCTTCTTCCTCCCCTTTTTCATCCCCTCAAGGCCCGTGAACCCACTCGCTTCTCCCCCCCCCCCCCTCCCTGTTAGGATTCAAGAGGATCAAAAGAATTAATCATAATCAATCTTATCCTGCAGTTTTCGCTTTCTGTTGCTGTTTCCGTGACAGCCGTCTTATCCCTTCGCTGTTTTTCTACTGTAGTTGTTCATTTACCTGTTCTTTGTTCAGGTAGGTTTTCACACACACACACACACACACACACACACACACACACACACACACACACACACACACACATACAAACTCACCCACTCTTTCTCTCTCACACACACATACACACACACGCACAAACACACACGCACACTCACAAACACACACTCACACGCACACACACACACACACACACACACACACACACACACACACACACACACACACACACACACTCACACTTACTTCTTTACAGGCTCGGACACATACAGAAACACATGCTCCTTCCCCTTTATGATTGCATCAAGCAGAAAGATGAACATCAAGATGTCAGGTCTGTTTTTCTTTCAATTCCCTCCCCGCCCCCCTTCCCTCCCTAACTCCCCTTCACTCCCCACCTCCTTTTCGTCTTCACCCCCCCCCCCCCCCCCCCAGCTCCATCTTTTATGATAGCACAAAGAGTGGGGTGTAGAAAGATAGGACTGGAAAGTGCTGGCTCTGTTTTTCTCTGTCTTCTTCGTCGTCTTTTCCTCCTCCACTTCTCCTGCACTCCATTATGCTGTCAGTCTGACTGCAAGGAAAGATGCCTCCGATGCCAGGCTCTTGCCCAGAAGTGATAATTCCAGAACAGATCACACAGTGACTGTGTTTACTTTCTCTTTCGTTGGTTACAGTTTAAAAGAAGACGCAACTGGCCTTTGGGAAGAAAGAATGATGCCTCACTTCGGATTATTCAAATGCTTATTTTTGTCGTGACCCTCGTAGAATAGACTGCATTCGTTACAGGAGATGATAACAATACAATACAGTACAGCGCAGTACAATTCAGTACGAGTATAATAAAACACAACGCAATACAAAGCTGAATGCCACCTCACCTCAGAAGTCTTTTTTCCTAATGGTCACTACATCTTGTAGTCCCCGACATTCGGTTCTAAACTGCAGCTGGAAAGTATAATATTTGTAACCCATGGGAGAGTGAAGGGGGGTATTAGGGTATAGCTTAGAACGTTTGTTGGAATGGTATCAGGGTATAGATGAACTGTTCTCTCTGAACTGTTGAGGTGACTAACGCAACTCTGAACTGTTGGTGGAAAATATCAGGGTATCTCTGAACTGCCGTCGGGGAATATCAATGTATAAGTCTGAACTGGTTTGGGGAATATCTGGATATATCCTTGAACTGTTGTTGGGAAATATAAGCACATAACTCTGAACTGGTGTTGGGGAATTTCTGGATATAACTCTGAACTGTTGTTGGGAACATCAGGTTATAAACCTGAACTGGCATTAGGGAATATGAAATAATAACTCTGAACTGGAATCTGGGAAAATGAGGCTATAACTCTGAACTGCCGCTGGAAAAGATCAAGGTGTAACTGAACTGCCACTGGCGAATATCTGGGTGTATTTCTGCAGTCTTCCTTGGGAATATCAAAGTTTAACTCTGGACCATTGCCCAGGCCTGGCGGCAACACTTACACACACAAAAACAAGCGGGATGTCTTGTTTCAGATGCCCTAGCAAGAGGAAAACCCCCTGAAGAGCACTAAGGAAAGTGAAGGCATCTGCCAAGGTGGATCAGATTCTTGACCTGCCCTTTGAATCAGTCCATTTCCGCCAAGGGAATGAGTAGGTACGGACTGAAAGAGTTATTTTTCATGTTTCTTTTAATATGACATAAAAAATAAATATGCCCACGTTCATTCACTGGAACATTTTAATATTTCATGACAGTTATTACTCCATAGATTCGTAAATAGTAACTTCAAAGTGCTCATCTTCAGAGGAAAAGTTGCAATAATTTTTTTTCTAAACGGATCTTACATTCCCCTTTGATGTGGATCCGTCCTTTGATCTGTATCCATCCCATACTTTATCGCATTCAAGCTTGGTTCCCATCCTATCTCTCTAATGAGTGGCGTTAAATGTAGTCTCATAATTTTTTCCCTTAATCTAGTTGACTGAAAACTAACAAACGGACGCTGCAGAACACAAAACTTCTTTGTCAGATGTAACTATACTCTTTTCAAGCATCTTGGAGTGATGGAAAAAAAAAAGCAATGACAATGAAAACAACATGACAGAAGAACGTAAACCCTCCACTGGCAAACGTTTCCCATGCACTTTGTCGGAATTGCACCGAGAAATCTGCGAATGTACATCCGCCATGGCCCATCCTGAGTGTAGATAAGAAAGGGGGAGCTGGACATGAAGCCAGGACCCCCATTTCATAAAACACCCTGTGCTGCAGAAATGTCAACAAGACGGAGGATAGAAAACCCCTACCGATCCAGATGCTGAACACTATCAGCAAGCTTGACCTCAAGCTGAGAACACACAAACTACCACCAGCCGATGGTGATATGAAAGAAATTGGGAGTAGATTACACGCATTTTCTGGAAATCATCATCAAACATTACAAGTCTTGAAATGGAATACCCAAGGTAAGCAGAAGCAATGCCACCTAAAGAAAATTGATGTGTGAAACATGGGATACACCTGGGACAGCTGAAGAGGATTGTCCCTCCCCCCCAAGGCAGAAGACTCTGGTGGACTTGTGTTTATGACCTGTGCTTGGGGAAGGGTGGCTGGTAATAATTACCAGGACGATGACGATGATGACGATGAAGATGATAATGATGGCGATGATGAATTGACACATTCACTGCACATGATATGGTAACATTTGATGTAAATGTTTCCTGTACCTTCCGCCCCTACTGCCTCACCTTTCCCTCCTCTCCCGTTAGTTTATGACCCAAAACATCATGTTCCATAGCATTGCTGACGAACATGATACTGAACACGTACAGAGGGAAATCCACTGTCGTTGTTTTAAAACTTATATAAAAAAAAATCCCACATTCACCCTCAGAAGAAAGAGCAGCAAGCGCAAAGCGAGTTTCCGGAACTTCTACCGAATGTACAGGGTCGAACTTTAATTAAGGACCACCCCGAAAAAAGGCCCTTTCTTTTTAAATTGGCCAAAAATACAAGCAATGCATTTTTTCGAAGAATTCGACTGGGAAAGGTTTAAGGGGTTAACAGAGTATTCCGCAAAGCTTGCGAAAGCTGTCTTGTTGTCACGTGCGGCATGCAGAGGGGGGGTTGAAAGTTGCAGATTGTCAAAATTGCTTGCTTTTTAAGCAAGAGTGAACACTGCTTCAAACGGTTTTGCACTGAAATTCCAAATGCACGTGCAAAAACCAATGCATTGCAGAGCATTTTACTGACTGGAATGCCCCTAAAAGCAGCCCAACGTGCATAATTCTTCATAACACAAAAATGTCTCCAAGACGCAAGCTGTCTGATTTTGACCGGACCCGGGCGATTGCATGGCTGCAGGATCGAGTTGATTTCGAGAAGTGGCCAGAAGACTACAAGTGTCCCACTCCGTCATCATTCGGCTGAGAGAACGTTTTCAAGCCACTGGAACTGTCAAAGAGAGACCCCGTCCAGGCCAGCCAAAGAAGACCACTGCAAGAGATGACAGGTTCATCCGCAGACATGCTCTTCAGACCAGGACTGCCACCTCCAACACCATCAGGCGTCGGCTCCAAGCTGCCACTAACACAGCAGTGTGTGAGATGACCATACGGCGGCGCCTCAATGCTGCCAACCTTCGAGCAAGGCGCCCAGTCCGGAAACCAAAACTGACTGCGGCCCACCGGGCACGTCGCCTGGACTGGTGCACAGCTCATCGAACATGGACTCGGGCTCAGTGGCGGATGGTGCTTTTCACCGATGAGTCCAAGTTCCAGTTGAAGCCACGAGATGGACGCATTCAGGTGTGGCGGCGTCCTAGGGAGCAGCTGGCAGATGACGTCATCCAGGAGGTCGTCGCTTTTGGTGGTGGCTCCGTCATGGTATGGGGGGGCATCAGCAGTCACCACAAGACTCCCCTGTACCATGTGGATGGCAACCTGAACGGCCAACGCTACCTGCAGGAGATTTTACGGCCTTTGGTTGTCCCAGCACTCCAGCAGATTGGGGCTCAGGCTGTGTTCATGGACGATAATGCCACCCCACATCGTTGTCGAGCCGTGAACACTTTTGTGGTGCAAGCTGGCATCACCAGGATGCCATGGCCGGCAAACAGCCCGGACATGAACCCTATTGAGAACATCTGGGGCGAGCTTGGGAGGAGAGTTCAAGAAAATCACCCTGTTCCGGCAAATCGACAGGAGCTGCTGCACTACCTGCAGCAGGAGTGGGCAAACCTCCCCCAGGCACTCATTACAAGAACAGTCAACACCATGAGGCAGCGCTGTGTGGATTGTGTGGCAGCACGAGGGGGGCACACTCGGTTTTGATCAGACTGTAAAGAAACTTTTTGTGAATGTCATTTTGGGGGGTAGTCTCATTCAGGCTCCCCTGTCTAATCAGAAAGAAAGATTTTTTCGATGAAAGTGACAAAATGTTGTTCACTGATAATGAAATTAAACATTTATAAAGTTTCTGTCGTTTGTCGGTTTTTCTTTCTATGTTTTGTGAGACTGTGTATAAGTGGTCCTTAATTAAAGTTCGACCCTGTACATACACCTGAAACACAAACTGCACGGAATACACGGGGTCAACGAAGGCTGTCGACACCCGGTAAAATCTGCTGCCTGCAGCGTCTCAGTAATTGAAGTCGCGACGCTCAATGCTTTTGTGTGTGAATTGCTGGCCAGATTGCAGCTCATACACAAACATACACTTCAGAAGTGCTTTCACTTTCAATCTAGTTATAGATCAGTCGTGACAGGTCGACATGGTCGTTACATGCAAGTCTATAGAATATCATGTGCTTTTCTGTTAAGCACCACAAAACAAACAACAACAGAAAACAAGCAAAACAACAACTAAAAAACAAAAAGAAACACAACAGAACTAAATCTTAGAATTGTGTGAAATGAAATTTCAGTAATAAAATTCTAATTACTTAATTCTGTCTCCTTGTGTCTACAGAGGTTTTGATTAAGATAAAGACGTGTGTCACACACCCATGTTTGTGAACATACACACTTGCATTCACAAACACAGTATGCTTACTTCGTACACAACACGCAATCACTCCATTCACCCAAAGGAGCACTACCACAATTGAACTGAGTTTTCTATAAAATGCTCCCTTTACTCACAAAGAAAAGGGTTTTAATTCTTCTTTGCATTTCACTGCATTTTCCAACAATTATTTCTTCTCTTCACAAGATAATTCCCCACATAGAAACAATAATGCAATATTCAAAGTTTTACCAAAAATCCAACACACTCACACACATGTTACACTATCAGTTCTTATATTAAATAGTATCAATAAAGACAAGTCATCTTGACTTGTCGAGGAGCTTTCTTTCACTTGGCTGTACCACCTCTGGACCACCACAGCCTGGACTCTCACTAGGCTCGTACAGCTCAAGCCTGGACCACCACTGGACCACCACTGGACCACCACTGGACGCTGAGGGATTCTGTAACGAAACCCTAGGTCCAGGGTTAACCTCTAAAATGAATTTTATTTATTCTTTCTCTTTCTCTTTTTATTCATAGCTCCTTTTTAACTCCTTTCACATTCACTCCAAGATCAATATAGAATACTCACATGAGTCTTGTTCCGCCAACCTATTCCTACCTACAGTTGGGGTACAGAGAGAAATCTTTATACAACAATATTTTATTTATTTATTTTTCAATTCTTCTCTTTTCGCGTTCAACGTTCATCTTTCTCTTTTTCCCAAATAGCGCAATATCATCAAATCTGTATAATTATCAAACTTCTGTTATCATTACAATTACACCTTTACTGTAATTGCTTTAACCAGTTTACAACCCCAACTGGTACTCACCTTCTAGGGAATAAGCGACAAGCCTACCCTAGTAGACTTCCAGTCTACATCTACACTCAAAACTCGAGTGAACTTGCCACGCCAGGCATATTACACCCACCAAGGGTTAAGCACACCCAAACCAGGGTTGCATCGGACAAACCAGTCCAATAATATAGCACACCCAACCCAGGGTTGCATCGGACAATCCTAGTCCTATGTTAAACCCAAAGAGGGTTACAATCAGACATCCTCCTATGTCTGTGTCCAGAGCTCCTCTCAAGTAACAATAATCTTCCACCCTTCCTCACATTGGGTGAACACACTTCACAATCCACTCAGCGTCCTACTCTTCCACATCACTGGCGGTTGCACTCCATGAATACAAAAAAGTATCAAAACCCGTAGGTTCCATTCCACAATTGCAAAAATTACAAAATCTCTTAATTGATATGAAACTTTTCCATTCACATCACTTTTTCCTCATTCACATGACACCCCCCAACCTCCGATAAAAAAATTTGATTCATCAAATTTTTTCAAAGAAGAGTATAGGAGATCACAAAAAAAAATACACCGTTGACAGTATTCTGAAAAAATACTTTCCCAAAATGACATGAGTACATGCGAACAGAAAAATGTATATTTATAAAGCACTGTTTCCAAAAAAATTATCCAAAGCCAACATCAATGCATCAACTATCACTACCGCAAGTAATCAATATTGCACACAACAACATTCCATTACTCAAATACAAACATATAAATTCAACTTTCAACAGCAAACTTGAAAACACACACTGCTTATTACTGTCGAGACAAAATGTCAGCAATCACATTGCTGGACCCTGAAATTGGATCAACCCTGAAACTGTATTGCTGGATCGCCAAAGACCACCGTAATAGACGGTTATTCTTTGTTCTTGATGTCTTCAAAAACGTCAGAGGTCTGTGATCCGTCTGCAGGACAAAAAACCTGCCTGTCAAGAAACGCTCAAATTTTGCAAGTGCCCACACAATCGCTAAGCATTCCCGTTCAATAGTAGAATACTTCGACTGTGCATCAGTGAACTTCTTACTTGCAAACTGTACTGGATGCAATAAATCTTGATGTTCTTGCAAAAGAACAGCACCCATTCCTGTTGAACTTGCATCAGTCCGGAGGATAAAATCTTTCTCCAAGTTGGGCAGAAGTAAAACAGGAGAAGAATTCAAAACCTTTTGAACTGCTTCCAAAGCATTCTGACAATCTACAGTCCAATCAATAGATGAATGCTTGGAACCCTTTGTCAACTCAGTTAATGGAGCTGTAAGAGTTGCAAAGTGAGGGACATAACGCCTGTAATAAGATAAGAGTCCAAGAAGTGAACGAACCTGTTTCTTTGAACATGGGGTTTTGATTGCCAAAATCTTTTCCATTTTCTTCTTTTCTGGCTGCATCGAACCCACAGCAATTGTATGCCCCAAAAACTCCAGTTTTTGAAAACCCGCCATGATTTTCGATGGCCTTGCTGTCAATCCAAAAGAACGGAGTCTTTCAAAAACACTTTTCAAACATCTCAGCAGATTACTCCATGTTTGTGAAGCCAGCAAAATATCATCAAAAAAAATTACAGCAGACATTTCATGTAACCCGAGTTGTCTCATCATTCTCGCGAAAGTTGCCGGTGCATTCTGCAAACCAAAAGGCATTCACAAAAAATGAAAAAGTCCAAATGGTGTTTGAAAAGCTGTTTTTTCTTTATCATCAACACACATCGGTATCTGCCAATAACCTTTCGTGAGATCAATTTTCACAAAATACTTGGCTTGACTCAGTTGACAAAACAAATCCTCCACATCAGGAATTGGTTCAGAATCAAAAACAGTCAATTTATTCAAAGCCCTGTAATCAATACAAAATCTGACTGAACCATCTGGTTTTGAAACCAGCACCACAGGAGCCACATATGGAGAACTTGACTTTTCAATGACCCCAAGATCCAACATGACCTGTACCTCTCTTTCAATAATTTGCTTTTTTGCAAAAGGTAAAGGATACGACTTCATTCGTACAGGAACATCTGTTGTCAACCGTATTCTATGAGGTTCAACACCAACTGCAGATCCTGGTCTGTCTGTAAGTACATCTGTATAATCCTGTAGTAAACACTTTAGTTGAGCCACCTGAGATGGTTTCAAGTCCTCGTTGATCTTGACATCCTCGTATGTTTCACCTTTTAAGGATAATGTAGGCAGTTGAATAACATCATCACCAGTGTCCTGAACTACACCAACAGCAGTTTCATGAATTACAGGCACCTTGTGAAACACAGGTTTGTCAAGACGTTGCAAATGTTCTGTCACACAATCCATTCGTAACAGACATGAAATGTCACATGCCAATGCTGAAATCTTATCAGGGACAGCAACCTTGTTGATCATAACATCAGACCTGTGAAAGTACTTTTTCAACATGTTAACATGGAAAATTTTCTTCACACCATTCATATCAATTCTGTAATTGACATCAGAACATTTTTCAATGACGACGAATGGTCCTTTCCACATCACATGCATCTTGCTCTTGTCATCTGTCAAAAGCACCAACACATTGTCACCCACAGAAAACACACGCATCTTTGCCCCACGATCAGCATACTTTTTATGCGTAGTTGCACTGTTATAAGCATTTTCTTGGGCAATACGACATGCATCTGCTATACGATTTTGTAAAGTAAAAACATAGTCAAAAACATTTTTTTCTTCTTGAGACATTGTCCCCAGACCATGACTTTGACAGGATGCTAATAGGTCCTTTTGGTGAACGACCAAAAAGCAACTCAAAAGGAGAGAAACCTGTGCTCTCATTTGGCAATTCCCTGTAAGCAAAAAGTATGGCTGGAATGTATCGATCCCAGTCTGATGGTCTTTCCTTAGAAACTTTCTTCAACATCATCTTGAAAGTACCATTAAATCTTTCCACGAGGCCATTCGACTGTGGATGGTATGGAGATGTAGTACATGCAGAAATTGAAAGTAAACGAAATATTTCTTTCATGAGATCTGACACAAACTGAGTACCCAAGTCAGATAATATTTCATCAGGAAGTCCCATTCTGGAAAAAATAGAAAATAATGCTTCTGCCACAGAAATGGTATCAATCTTTTTCAAAGGTACAGCTTCAGGATACCTGGTAGCAACATCCATGACAGTGAGCACATAACGAAAACCAGAATTGGAAACATGAAATGGACCAACCAAATCAATACAAACACGACTGAATGGTTCAGTAATGACTGGCATTCTTTGCAAAGGTGCAAATGGTATACGACCTTTGGGAATTGTTTTCTGACAGACATCACATGATTGACAATATTTTGAAACTTGCACACTAACACCAGGCCAAAAAAATGAAGACAACACACGTTGAAGAGTACGTTTGACTCCACAATGACCCGAAAACATGGAATCATGTGCAGTATGCAAAACAGTATCACGTAAAGACATAGGAACGACAATCTGCTCCACCACCTGTTCATCTTTAGGAAAAAGACGGTATAGAAGATTATTCTTTTTTATGTACATGATATCAGTCACTTTGTCAGGTACCTCAGGAACAACTTTCTGAAACAAATGAGTCAATGTTGTATCTGTCTTTTGTAAATCACTCAAATGTTCAGGAGTCACATCCAATTTTGGGACATATGGAACAACCAGGGGTTTTTGACCTTGCCTTTCTTTTTCCTCTTGTGAACGAGTGCTTACCATAGAAGGCACAAAAGAACCACATTGTCCTCCACAAGACGTGGAAACACCCTTGAGATTTCCAAGAATGAGGTCTGTCACAGGATCATCAATGACACATGCTGTTATTTCACCTGTAAAATAGGGAGTACAAACATAAACACATGCCAAAGGAAATGATTCAATTTTGCCACCAAATGTACGACATTGCTGATGTGTCCTGGTGTATTGTTCTTTTCTGACTAAATCTTTGCGTACACCAGCAGTAGTACACCCAGTATCCCTCAACAGTGTAGCACCAAACCCATTGACAGCACACGATTCAATGTGTAGACCTGTAACATCAGTGTCAGACACTAAAACATGCTGAGTATCTTTAGTAGTTTGCTTGGGATCTGTTGCTAAGCACACATTACCCTGTGCTAGAAAAGGACAGTCTTTCTTCTTGTGAAATATACAGGAACAGTGCCAACAACCATTGTCCGCACCAGATACTGTATTTGGTACTGTACTATGATCAATACCACCACGGTTTGAAAATTGTCCACGGCCACGAATAGCTCTAAACTGACCAGTCCGTCGAGAATTGGTATATCCTCTTGGATTTGGATTACCCTGTGAAAAAGTTTGTCCAGAATTGTTCTCTTGCCAGTTATTATAGGAATGTACATTATTCCTGTTTGTATTCTGTCTTTGAGAAAAACTCTGGCCTCCTCTATGACCATATCTCCTGTTTGGTTGAGAACGACCCGGACCAAACTGGCCTGTTGAAGCAACATTTGCCTCAAACACATCACGGTCAGATTTCCTGGAAAAATCCTTTTTCGGATGAGCAGTCCGATACTGATCTGCCAGCTTACAGATATCCTCTGCAGTTTTACAAGATCTCTCTTTTAGAAAAATAGCTAGGTCTTTGGATACGCTTTGTAAAATCTGCTCACGTAACAACAAGTCACGCAAATCAGCATATTCTTTCTGTGTTTGGGACAATTCAACCCAACGATCAAATAAATGACTTGTCCTAATAAGGAAAGCTGCAAATGATTCACCTTTTTCTGGACGAACTGAACGAAATTTTTCTCTAAAGCCTTCATCTGTATATTGAAACTTCTTCAAAAGTTCAGCTTTCAGTTCTTCCCATGTGAGAGAATCACGAACTGCCAAACTATGATACAGAGATAATGCGGTGCCCTTGAATAAGGAAGCAGCATACAATGTCCATTTGTCCTTGCTCCAACCACATGAAGCATGGTTTTCAAACCTAAAAAGAAAAGAGTCTATGTCATCACAATTCTCATCAAAAGGGGGTAATTTGGGAATGTAGGAAGTCTTACCTGCACCCTGAACAGGAACAGCATCAGTTTGAGAAACATTTACATTTGCAGATTGTTGAACAGCCTGTTGCTTTAACTGAAGTTCCACTCGTTTTTGTTCAAGTTCCAATCTTCTCATTTCAAGTAAATTAAGACTTTCTGTTCTTTTCATTTCAAGTTCATGCGCCCTGATTTTTTCCTCTCTCTCTATCTGTGCTTGTCTATCCTTCTCTTCTTTCTCTAACTGTACTTGTCTATCCTTCTCTTCTTTCTCTAACTGTACTTGTCTATCCTTCTCTTCTTTCTCTGTGCTTCTGCTTGCCTAATCTTATCTTCTTTCTCTGTCTCTTTCTTCTCCTCTCTTTCTTTCGCTCGGAGCGCACGCTCTTCACACTGATCAATGTAAGCCATTAAAGCATCACCAGACAACTGCAATTTCTGTCCCTGGGACAAAAATCGGTTGAAACGAACCGTTTCCTCATCCTCCTTCACAAATAAGGATTGGAATTCCTCTATTTGTTGATCATCTACTGTATCAGTCATGTTGTATGAGAGTGTAGATAACGCTTAAAGAAATCCCACAGCGTGCAAATAGGGTAGAGAAATTAAGATGTGAAATAAAAACACTATTTAAAATAGAACAACAATTTAAACTTACTTGGCACTGATTACTAGAATACAGAGCTCAAAACATTCAAATTTGTAAAGAACCAAAAAAAAAACAATGACGGGACAGAAAAGAATATTTTTTTTTCCAGTAAAATTTGATTGAGTATGGAAATGCACCCTCACTGAAAAAATGTTTTATTTAAGTTAATTTAGTTGGCCAAAAAATGTGAGAAGTAAATTTAGAAATGGCTCTGAAAGACTGAATTGTGAGAAAGATTTCCGAAATACCAAGAAAAGCTAAGAATATTTTTTTTAAATTATTGTTTTAAACTAAAGCAGAGCACTGTTTTCAAAAAGGAATCCAAAAGAATGTGCCAGAAAAAACGCAAACAATTTTACAAGAAAGATTTTCAACTAAACCTTACAACATTTAAAATAAAGGGAGCATTTACACACACTAATCAGAAACCCTATTTAAAATAGCAAAAAAAAACCCGCCTAAACTTGAAACTAGAGAGGAGCTTATTGTAAAGAATATCAAGAGAATTTTAATTAGAATAGAGACAGAAACCAAGAGGCGAAAATTTGAAAAAAATAGGAAAAGTAAGACCGAGCAAAAGAACCCTTAGGTAGCCCACTAATTGAAACTACCCCCCGTAGAACTGGAGACGGGAATACTAAGAACAAGTATACATTACATAAACAATTGACACACCATAAATATAGATAAGAAAAACAAAATTGAAAATGCCAATGAAAATGAATAAATATAACAATTATTCAGCAATGCAGAGGGGAACAAAATAATATCTTTATAATTGTAATTTGGCAGAGTAATTTTACTTCTATTTTTCTTTTTTTTTTTTTACAAAGGGGTTCAAAACAATATTTTAGCAGCAGTACTCAAAAAACTAAATCCTATTAAACTCTAACCTAAATTCAAAGACGGGGTCACCACTGTCACACACCCATGTTTGTGAACATACACACTTGCATTCACAAACACAGTATGCTTACTTCGTACACAACACGCAATCACTCCATTCACCCAAAGGAGCACTACCACAATTGAACTGAGTTTTCTATAAAATGCTCCCTTTACTCACAAAGAAAAGGGTTTTAATTCTTCTTTGCATTTCACTGCATTTTCCAACAATTATTTCTTCTCTTCACAAGATAATTCCCCACATAGAAACAATAATGCAATATTCAAAGTTTTACCAAAAATCCAACACACTCACACACATGTTACACTATCAGTTCTTATATTAAATAGTATCAATAAAGACAAGTCATCTTGACTTGTCGAGGAGCTTTCTTTCACTTGGCTGTACCACCTCTGGACCACCACAGCCTGGACTCTCACTAGGCTCGTACAGCTCAAGCCTGGACCACCACTGGACCACCACTGGACGCTGAGGGATTCTGTAACGAAACCCTAGGTCCAGGGTTAACCTCTAAAATGAATTTTATTTATTCTTTCTCTTTCTCTTTTTATTCATAGCTCCTTTTTAACTCCTTTCACATTCACTCCAAGATCAATATAGAATACTCACATGAGTCTTGTTCCGCCAACCTATTCCTACCTACAGTTGGGGTACAGAGAGAAATCTTTATACAACAATATTTTATTTATTTATTTTTCAATTCTTCTCTTTTCGCGTTCAACGTTCATCTTTCTCTTTTTCCCAAATAGCGCAATATCATCAAATCTGTATAATTATCAAACTTCTGTTATCATTACAATTACACCTTTACTGTAATTGCTTTAACCAGTTTACAACCCCAACTGGTACTCACCTTCTAGGGAATAAGCGACAAGCCTACCCTAGTAGACTTCCAGTCTACATCTACACTCAAAACTCGAGTGAACTTGCCACGCCAGGCATATTACACCCACCAAGGGTTAAGCACACCCAAACCAGGGTTGCATCGGACAAACCAGTCCAATAATATAGCACACCCAACCCAGGGTTGCATCGGACAATCCTAGTCCTATGTTAAACCCAAAGAGGGTTACAATCAGACATCCTCCTATGTCTGTGTCCAGAGCTCCTCTGAAGTAACAATAATCTTCCACCCTTCCTCACATTGGGTGAACACACTTCACAATCCACTCAGCGTCCTACTCTTCCACATCACTGGCGGTTGCACTCCATGAATACAAAAAAGTATCAAAACCCGTAGGTTCCATTCCATAATTGCAAAAATTACAAAATCTCTTAATTGATATGAAACTTTTCCATTCACATCACTTTTTCCTCATTCACATGACAACGTGTCAATTAGTTCTAAACTAAATCATGATTTATCTCGACCTCACCAGTTGTGTAGTTAAACACTGTATACACATTAGTGATGGTGGTTCACTTGTTCTTTCCGTACGTGCGTTTCGGTTTACTTCCTGTTTGCAATAGAATCCACAAGCAACAGGAAAACCAAAGGACTTTTCTTTTAACAGACTCGAAGTGCAGTTTGCGACTTCTATTTTCTATAAATTCACTATGATGTTATTGTAACATCTCCCTGCAGTTGTCAAGTGCTATTCATTGGACACAATTAGCATGCATGAAGCTGGAACTTCCTGTTCTACAACCATTCTACAAGATACCTTTCGTGAATAATATTAGAGACGAAAATTAATTATGGATATCAGAACATCTCTTTTAATACCTAATCAGCAGTTTACATGTATATTGTGTTTATGCATATGAAGGACTGAAGAGAACATAGAATGAAAAACTGATCTTTAGCAGCTTGTTTATTCTCCGTTGAAGTTTAAAGCATCCCCTGCACTTACTCTCTCCTTCCCGATCGCTTAGCCTCAACGTTTACACATACACAGGCACAAACAGACATGTGCTCTCTCTCTCTCTCTCTCTCTCTCTCTCTCTCTTAAGCACACACACACACACACACACACACACACACACACACACACACACGCACACACACACACACACACACACACATTCCCCCCTATTCCAGCTTACCGTATCTGCTCTCCATCATCTCCAGAAGGTCACAAAACCTCCACAATCAGTTCTGCCATTCCACGCACATAATCCACTGAACACGGCGGCTTTAATTAAACGCGACGCAGCAGGATACCGACGTAAAGTACGTGCCACAGTGCGTTCCGTGCACGCATCTTTGCTTTCTATCAATCTTTCCCTTTCCACCTCCTACCTACTCTCACAATAGAGGCTTAGCTAGTGGTAGATAAAATCCAGACACACCTGTTTATTTTCCCCCTGTGGTTTTTCAGCAATGGTGTGTGACTAAGCGTTCTTTTGAAAAACTTTGTTTTTCACGTGTTTTTCGGCCAAGATCAGGAACAGAATTTGTGCACATGTTGGTGTGTAATCAGCCTTTGTTCAAGAGCCAGCACTTGGAATCAAGCTGTGACAGATAGCAATAAGCGGATGGAAGCAGAAATATGATCGGCAATCAACAATAATCTTAGAGATGCAAAAACAAGATAAACTGGCTATCACCATTTAGTCTTCACATTTAAATTTTGAACCAATATGTACTCAAAAATCACTGTAAATAATTTCAGAACTTAAATATTTAAGCAAGATATAATCACCAGCCTCTTCATAGATGAAGATGTATTGATTATTACCATTGATATCTTCAGAATTTAGATCTGGAAACACAACGTTTTAGCAATGACGAATGACATCTGAGGAATCCAAATCACGATTCAAGACGTCATGGTAATCGTCCATAACATCTGGAGAAGTTATGACATGAAGGAAGAATATTGACAATAATCAACACGATATTTCAAAATTGAAATCCTGAAGCTAGTCTTATTGACAATCACCAGTAATATCCTGAACACTTTATTGTCCAGGGCAGCAAATTTCCGCCCAGGCTATTTTAATCGTTGGGAGTCAAGTTGGTGAATGAAAGCCACTGCAAAGGAGTTTGTGGTCTAATCTCTCTCCCTCATCCGTCTTGGATGATTCGCTCTGTTCGTTCAGAGGAGAGGAAGAGGTGCGTCTGTGAAAAAGTAAGAAAGAAAGAAGCAAAGATAGATAGAAAGAAAGAAAGGACAGAATATGGGAAAGGAAAAAATGGACGGGAGTGAGGAAGAAGAAAGACCAGGCCGATGAGAATTGAATGGTTTCCACAAAGTGTTCAAAGATTTGTTGCTGCAATCTATTCTGTCTGTCTGTATCTCCCCCTCCCTCCCTCTCTCTCCCTTCCTCTTTCTCCCTGTCATTTAATCTGATTCCTTCTGTCCGTCCTTCTGACAGCCAGTCTGTCGTCTGTCTGCCTCCCTGTCTGGCTATGTCTGTCTGTCTGTCTCGCTGGATGTTTTCGTCTGTCTCCCTGTCCATTCGTTTGCCTGTCAGTCTTCTTGTCTACCTGCCTGCTTGCCTGCCTAACTGCCTCTCTCTCTCTCTCTCTCTCTCTCTCTCTCCTCTCTCTCTCTCTCTCTCTCCCCACTCACTCTGTGTTCTTCGTCTTCTTCTGCTTCTCTTTTTTTTTTCTTACCTTTCTTTCCACTTTTTTTTTCATAACACCCACCCCCCTCCCCCTATCTCAGTGTAATTAACATTATAAAATACACTTCCAACCATTGTTTCTGGACTGACTGTATTGGACAACAAAGTGCAATTCTCACAGCAGTCGCAAAATCCGAATGGACAGCGTGACATATATTAGCAGGAAGAATGTACACGAAAAGGGGCGACAGCGTGACATGTATCAGCAGGAAGAATGTACACGAAAAGGGGCGACAGCGTGACATGTATTAGCAGGAAGAATGTACATGAAAAGGGGCGACAGCGTGACATGTATCAGCAGGAAGAATGTACAGAAAATGTACACGAAAAGGGGCGACAGCGTGACATGTATTAGCAGGAAGAATGTACATGAAAAGGGGCGACAGCGTGACATGTATTAGCAGGAAGAAATGTACATGAAAAGGGGCGACCGTGACATGTATAGCGGGATTCTTGGCACAGCTGCACTTGTATATAGCGAATTACTTACCCTCACATTTCTCCTAGGACACGTTTACATATAACACAGCTGACATGTATTCCGGTGTACATCAATTTTGACTACCTTATCCACTAATTTCATAAAACCACCCTGTATTAGGTAAGAAATAAAAACGACACGTGACCATTGTTAGGACTGAATGTAATGAAAACACAGCTGCAATACTTCACAGCAATTCCGCAAAACCGCGACAGCGTGACATGTATTAGCAGGAAGAATGTACATGAAAAGGGGCGACAGCGTGACATGTATTAGCAGGAAGAATGTACACGAAAAGGGGCGACAGCGTGACATGTATCAGCGGAAGAATGTACATGAAAAGGGGCGACAGCGTGACATGTATCAGCGGAAGAATGTACACGAAAAGGGGCGACAGCGTGACATGTATTAGCAGGAAGAATATACATGAAAAGGGCGACAGCGTGACATGTATAGCAGAAGAAAGTACATGAAAAGGAACGACTCGGAACAAAGCGGTCTCTTGAAGCCAGGACACTTATGTAATAGCGTTTTCCTTTACTTCCCCAACACTTTCTCTCCGTTAGGACACGTTTTAAATATATAAGCATCGACGTATATTCCGGTGTAACGATCCATTTTAACTCCCCTCCACTTTTAACCCCCCAGGAGTTAGAATTAGCACGTGCCAATTTTAACTCCCCGGAAGTTAAAACAAACCACGCCAGAATGACCCCCCCCCCTCCCCCCCCCCTCCACTGTTTTAGATTCACTCCCCCACCCCAAAACATTCAGTTTGATGTGTTAGTCACGATATGAGAAATAAACATTTAATATACACCCCCTCCCTCCCTCCTTCCCTCCCTCCCCCTCTCTCTATCTGTCTGTCCTGTCTCCCTCCCCCCTTCTCTCTCCCCAACTTTCTTTCAGTCTCTCGCTCACCTCTCATCTCCTTGCTTGTCTGTCTGCCTTTTTGCTTGCCTGTCTGTCTGCTCTTAATCTCTCTCCCTCTCTCTTTGCTTCTGTCTGCCTGTCTATTTGTTTATCTATCTCAGTGTCTCTGTCTCTAGTGTCTCCCCCACTCCCCCTCTCGTCTGTCTGTTTTTCTTTCTTTCTTTTACCCCCCCCCCTCCCTCGCCCTATCTCTCTCTCTCTCTCTCCCCTCTCTCTCTCTCTGCATGCTTCTAGCCAGCTTTGTTTACTATTATTAGTGTTTATCAAAGACAGATTGGGTTAATAGGCTTTTATGTAGCCTAGGATCTTTATCCTTGTCAAGTAAAGTTTTAAGTGTCATATGTCGAGTGTCTCTCTGCAGTGTGTGTGTGGGGGGGGGGGGGGAGGGGGGAGGGAGGGGGGCAGTCCTGGCATAAGGCCAGAATGACTCCCCCCTTCTATTTTTTAACTCCCGGGGAGTCAATCTGGATCAACATTTCTTGATCGAAATTAACTCCCGGAGAGTTAGTTTAGGCACGTGCGTATTTTAACTCTACCCCCTGGGGGGAGGGGGGGGGGTTAAAGTACGCACGTGCTAAACTCTACCCCTGGGGAGGGGGGGGGAGTTAAAGTACGCACATGCCTAAACTAACTCTCCGGGAGTTAATTTCGATCAAGAAGTGTTGATCCAGATTGACTCCCAGGGAGTTAAAAAATACGTGGGAGGGTGGGGGGGGGGGGGGGGGGGGTTCGTTCTGGCCTTATGCCAGGAATGCCCCCCCCCCCCCCCCCCCCACTGCCACCAAGAATACTGGCTGCATCTATGGAAAATGAATAATTATTTGAGTAGTTTGTCTTGTATATATATTCCAAATCTGTGTGTGTGTGTGTGTGTGTGTGTGTGTGTGTGTGTGTGTGTGAGTGTGTGTGTGTGTGTGTGTGTGTGTGTGTGTGTGTGTGTGTGTGTAGGTCTGTATGTGTACCTTAGGCACGGCTACTAGTTCTCAACCGATCAACACCAAATTTGGCATCAAGCATCCTTGGCACCCTCGGAAGGTCATGGCGTCTTTACTTTTTGAATAACCGTCCACAAATGAGCGCGAAGCGCGACTCGAAGTGCGAATCGCTGAGTACGGCCACAGTTCTCAGCAGATCGACTTCAGATTTGGTATCACGCATCTTTGGCACCCTCGAAAGGTCATGGCGTCCTTACTTTTTGTATAAACCTCCACCAAGGGGTCGACGCGCGAAGCGCTGAGTCGGTCAAAGTGCGGGGTCGAAGCGTGTGAGCGCTAGTGTGATATAAGTTTAAAATAGAGACAAATAGTACCTTCACCTTCCGGAAATTATATTTAAGAACCTGACGAAAATCAGTTGAAAAGGGGCTGAACTATAAGGCCCAGTGCCCTGCAGAATGGGTGCTGGATGCCCAGGTCATCCACTAAAAGGACGCTAACTTTCAAATCACATTGGCATAGTCACACCACTTCTCAAAGCAAAATTGAATTGAATCGGTTGAGAAACAGCTGAGTTATAAGGTCCGTTTTATGTTTAACACACTCAGACACACACACACACACACACACACACACACACACACACACACACACACACACACACACACACACACACATTTGCATTGTAATTTTCTTCATCATGGTTGTTGCCATGCTAGAATGAAAGAAGGGTAGTGACTTCCCATCTCCTAAGCCTTTTATCCTTTGTAAGATTTATATATAAGACAGACATGAGAGGGGGTGGGGGGGGGGGACACACAGAAACGGAGACAACCGGACAGACAAATAGACCACCAGATAGACAAACAAGAGAGAGAGAGAGGGAGAAAGGGAGAGGGAAGAGGAAGAGAGAGAGGGAGACAGACACACAGGCAGACAGACAGAGAGAGGGGGAGGGAGGGAGGGGGTGTGTATTAAAAGTTGATTTCTCATATTGTGACTAACACATAAAACTGAATGAGGGAAGACGCAACTGGCCTACAGGCGATCAAGAATAACGAATGGAGTTCGTATTAAGTTTATGTGGCTCACCTAAGATTATTTACAGGTTTTCTTAGTGTGTGCGTGTTTGCTTTTACTGAATCTTTACTAGAACAGACTGCATTCATTACAGACGATCAATACAATGCAGTACGGTACAATACAGCACAATACAATACAATACAATGTAATACAATGCAATGCAATACCATATAATGCAATATAAAGCTGAATGTGATCTCATCTCATTATTCCTTCTTCCCTAATGGCCAGTGCTTCATGTTGTCCCCTGGCATTCATCTCTAAACTGCATCTGGGAAGAACCACATCCTAAACTCTGTGTGTGCGTTTGGCGGAGAGGTGGGTTATCAGAATATAACTGAACTGTAGCTTGAAAGTCTCAGGATATAACAACATGTCAGCTCTGGATTGGAAAAGGAACATGTAAAAGTATAACTCTGAGCTGATTGTTGGAGAGATAGATATCTAGGTGTAGCTGAACTGTTTAACATGTTAAATAGTTGCTGGGAACAATCCGGATGTAGTTGAATTCTTAACTTTAAACTATTGCTGATAACCATCAGGGTATACCTAGGCTGTTAAAACTGAATTGCTTATTGGAATCATCAGGGTATACCTGGACTGCTAAATCGAAAACTGTCACTGTGGGTTATCAGGGTATACCTGGACCGTTAACCCTAAACTGCTGTTGGGAACTATCAGGGCATACTCGGACTGTTAACTATTAAGTGTTGGTGAGGACTATCAGGTTGTACCCAGACTGGTAACTCAAGTGGTTCATCAGGCTATATCAGATCTGTAAACCAAATTGTTTTGGGGGAATATATGATATAATTGAAGTACTGAACTCTGTAATGTTGATGCAAAACATCACGGTACAACCTTTAAGGTTTGTTTGCAGATATCAGGATGTAAAGGAACATTAACTCTGAATGTCACAGGGTATCTGGCTGTGGCTGAACCATTAAATTTGATCTGTTCCTGGAAAACACCTGGGCAAGACTCGGAACTGTTGCCAGAAATATATGAGGTAAAACTCTAAACTATTGCTCGTGGAATTCCAGGGTATAACCGAAACGTAAACTTTAAACTGTTGCCTAGAAAAGTTATGTCACTACCCTTAACTGTTCTTGAGAAATCTAGGTTAAAACTGTACTGTAAACTCTGAAACTATAAACAGTTCCTGTGAAAAATCTGTGGATTAATTTGCAAAATTGACGGGAACTATCAGGATTTGAATTCAAACTGTTGTTTCAGAATAACATGATATAAATCTGACATGTTGTCTCATAATATCAGGGTTAAACTCCAACCCCCTGCTCGAAGAATATCAGAGTATAACGTTGACGTGCAGCATCAGGGCATAACTCTGAAGTATTGCTGGAAATATAGGGCTTAACTCTGAACTGTTGTTGGGGAATATGAGGTAATATCTCTGAACTGACCATCGGAAATACCTGGGGATAATCTGAACTGTTGTTTGGGAATATTAGGATAAGATGTTGTTGGAGAATATCAGGTATAACTCTAATCTTTTGCAATATAATATCAGGGAATTATTCTGACTTATATCGGGGGAGTATCAAGGTACAAAGCTACGTTGTTGCTTGGCACTGGACATGACGCACACTGATGCATACACACACATTACATCTCGTCTCATACGCGCAAAATATGAAAAAATAAGGGTAGTCAGGAGTCAGACCTCCACCAACGTTGGACAGATCCTGGATGCATGCTATGAATCAGTTCATTACTTCAAAAAAGTGTTCCAGGGCAAACAATAGTTGGTATAGACTGAGTTACTTTTCATGCATCTTTTATTTTAATTTGCTTTTAAGTATCATACAGAAAATCAAATATGCCTGTGTTTGTATCATTGGAAATGTTTGCCCTTTCATGAAAATTATTACGTCATTCATTGCTAAGAATACGTAAACAAGAACCTGAGAGTGTTAACGGTCAGGCAAAAAAAAAAAAAAAAAATTGCTGAACAGATCCTAGATCCACCCTTTTTATCTGGATCCACCCCCAAATTTCTTGAGTTTGTCCCTGGGTCACACTGTCTCTACACTGAATGGTATATAGTTAGGTTTAATAATTTTTGTGTAGACCTGCTGACAGAAAAACTAGCAAAAAATTGGTGTGGTTTGACAGAAAGCTTCCTAGTCGGAGAT
>CM065718.1:47162313-47164813 GCA_033310375.1 Conus canariensis | reverse complement strand
AGGAGGGGGCGGTGGCTGTGATACCAATGATGGTGGCAGCAGCAGTAATAGTAGAAGCAGTGGTAGGGATGGTGGTGGTGGAACTGGTGGTGGTGGTGGTTGGAGCTATAGCGATAGTAGTAGTAGTAGTAGTAGTAGTAGTAGCAGTAGCAGCAGCAGCAACAGTAGTAGTAGGAGGAGGAAGAGGAGGAGTAGGAGTAGGAGGAAGAGCAGAAACAGAAGCAGGAGGAGGAGGAGGAGGAGAAGGAGGAGGAGAAGGAGGAGGAGAAGGAGGAGGAGAAGCAGCAGCAGTAGCAGCACCAGCAGAAGCAGCACCAGCAGAAGCAGCAACAGCAGAAGCAGCAACAGTAGAAGCAGCAACAGCAGAAGCAGCAACAGTAGAAGCAGCAAGCAGCAACAGCAGAAGCAGCGGCAGTAGGCGGGACAGTTAAAAAAGAAAAACAAAAAAACTTCTGTCATACCAGTCACAGGACGCTACCGTTTTTTTTTTCGGTGCATGGGTTAAAAGAATACATGAACATAAAAAAAAATGTCATTTATAAAAGATTTCATTTATGACCTCCAGGCCTGACTGACGCCATTTTGCCTTGTTTGTGTGAAAGATTATGTGCAATTTAAACGGTCAAAATCTCAGTGAGAAACTTCACTGTTGAAACTGTGTCTTTTTTTGATTGTTGGTTTGTTGTTGTTGTTGTTGTAAATCTCCGTCTAAATTTGATTCATGTCCCCTTGGTTTATGTTTATACAGGCAAATGTTCTTTGAAAGGTAAGGTTTGTGTATGTGCGAATGACGCATGCAAGCGGTGTCAGTTACTGTTTTCGCGAAAGATAAAGCGTTATATGAATACCTACTGTTTACACACACACACACACACACACACACACACACACACACACACACACACACACACACGCACACACACACACACGCACGCACGCACACACGCAAGCACGCCTCACACGCACGCACGCACGTACGCAGTCACAGAGGCACACACATACATAGAGACAGGGAAAGGGGAGGGAGAGAGAGAGGGGAGAGAGAGAGAGAGAGAGAGAGAGAGAGAGAGAGAGAGAGAGAGATTAAGAGAGAGAGAGAGACAGGAGAGAGAGAGAGAGAGAGAGAGAGAGAGAGAGAGAGAGAGAGACAGACAGACAGACAGACAGACAGACAGACAGACAGACAGACAGAGAGATTCACAGAAAGCACTGACGTGGAGAGGAAACGGAATCCGAGATCCCCACGAGAACAAGACACGAAAGGACACTGACTTAGAGATTTTTTCAAATGTTGATCGATGAGGATGTGGATGATGACGATGAAGATGGTGGAGATGATGCTCCGGAGTTCCGTTCTGGTCTGAGGCTGCATGACAGGGCAGTACGTTCATGATATACCCTGGCGTCAACCAGGCCCGAGAGACACAAATACCTGCAGAGTTGGTCAGACAAGTTATTAAGCAACTTAAGAGCTTAACTTAAGTAAAGAGCCCAATTCATTAGTTAGGATGAAACTCGACTGTGTGGTTCCAACCTTCCCAAACAGAAGAACCCAGAGGAAACTCAGCTTTGGGTATGTGCCGGTCGGGACCGAATAATTCCACAAGTAATAAATGGCTGGGAAGTCCGCGGCGCCAACCACTGCGCCAGGACGGTTGGTTGCGATGCCTTCTTTTTTTCTTTCTTTCTTTTTTTTTTTCTTTTTTCTTTTTAATAAATTCTCACTTCAAAACACAGTCTGGCAGCGGAAAACTGTAAGTGGCTGTTATTTCGAGTGTACACTCATGCAGTTCAGAGATTCGCTTCAAAGATCCGGTAATCCATGTCAAGCGTTTGATGGTTATGGAAGCACAAAGATAACTTACACACAGCACACACCGTGATATTTGCAGAGGAGATCACCCTCCCTGCAGCCCGGTTTCTTCTTCTTTCTTTTAGTGTCCACAATCATCATGTTGATTATTCTGACACTTTTGTGTGCATGACCATTTTTTATCCCGCCATTAAGGCAGTCATACTCCAGCTTCGGGGAAGGTGTATGCTATGTGTAACGTGTCATCCATACCAACGGCCAAACTGGCCTTCTCTTCCGAGAGCTGGTGATGGAATTTTACGTGTGTGCAAGATGTGCGTGCGTTCACACACGGAACCTCGGTTTATAGTCTCATTCGCAGGACTGTATGGGGAACGGAGTCAGAACCAATGTTAACTCCGAGGGAAAAATCACCCTGTACCGAAACGGCCCGGCGGAGATGCGAACCCGCAACCCCAAGATTACGAATCCGGCGTTCTACCAACTGAGCTATTCCGGCTGAAATGTGATGATGGACACTCAAGTCAGCGCATAACATCATCGTTCATGTGTTCTTCACGGCTTCCCTCTTAGATCCCTATTGATGACGGGATGATGTGATGTGATATCTTAAAGCTGCTGATGATAAACGCCATAGTTTATAAGAGGAATAAGCGCGTCATAAAACTTGGATGACAGTAAAAACTA
>CM065718.1:47149813-47154813 GCA_033310375.1 Conus canariensis | reverse complement strand
GACTGTTTTCTACTACGTGGTTGGTAGGAATGGTAATGCACATCCTTGAATTGTTGACTGATGCAAGTATGTCTGTTTCTCTCTCCACACCCAGAAGTTTGATTTGTAGAGGACTACGGCCCTCAGAAGGCTGGGAAGAACAAAAAAGAACGCACCGTGGCCCGATAACCAACCTGGAAATATCAAATTTGAAAGAAAACAATCATTATCATTCCGCCGGACAAAAGGAACAAACACAATTAATTACAAGACAAAACACGACGCGTTTCGACCTGTTTGGTCTTCTTCAGGCAGGATAAACAACATTCAGGACTATAAAACCGAAAAACGAGCAATCCCTAATCTCAAATCGAGCGCAAAACGGGTGTTGAACTTCAATTTTTTTCCCTTTCAAATCTGTTTCAATCATTTTTTTTTTTTCAAATCTGTTTCAATAATCCTTTTTTTTTTTTTTCAAACTTGTTTTAATTTCCGCATACAGTCACCTCACTTTGACATAACTTGGAATTACCAGACAACGTTGCGACCGACGTGAGCTACTCAAGCGATCTGTTAACTAACACACGCCACACATGTGACCGATGTTCACGTGCACGATCGATCACAAAGAGGGAGATAGTAGTGCAGGAACAATAAAAACGGATAGTCGTAATGACGATAGCGGACAGGGGTAGTTTGGGTTGGAAGGGAGCGGGGTGTGACGAGGGGCTGGGGGAGGGGAGGGGGGTGGAGGGGGGGGGTGGAGGGGGAAGTGGGGAGGGAGAGAAGTGGAATCGGAGTGAACAGAAGCAGCAACTGGGAAGGATTCAGAAAGTTTTTGATTTATTCGCGCGGGGGAATAACACCCATCACCAACTAAAAGAAACTGACAGAATGTTGGTGTGTGTTGGATGAAAAGACAGAAGTTTTCACAGTTTTATGTAATCCCTCGTCTTTGTACCTTAAAAAAAAAAGAAAAAAAAAAGAGAAAAAAAAGAACAAGTAGAATATGTCGGCCAACTAATGCTGACATAAATGGAACGCGTGTGACAGAGACAATGCCGGATCTGAACGTGGTGGTGCAATATGTTCTGTTTGACTTTTGTTCATCTTTCTCTCACTTTCTCCCCCTTCTATCTTTTTTTTTTTTTTTCCTTTTACTTTACTGCCATCCTTTCTTCCTTTCTCTTTCTTTCTTTCTTTTTTTTTGTCTCATCTCCCCTCCCTGTCTGTCAGCCCGATCTGGTTCAAAGAATTCATTGTGTCAATTCTAAATCGACACCGCTGGTATAGGATCCATGTTTGTAATGCTGTTACTGATGCTGCAATCTCTCTCTCTCTCTCCTCATATATATATATGAAATTCATTGTTCCAGTACTACATCAAATCCACTGGCGTAGGGTCGATGCTCACAACGCTTCTCTCTCTCAGCACACAAATACACACACTCACACATGCACGCACGCACACACACACACACACACACACGCACATACACGCACACACACACGCGCGCGCGCGCGCGCGCACACACACACACACACACACACATACACACACGCATGCACGCAAATACACACACACACTTAGAAGCAAGTCCCCCCCCCCCCCCCCCTTCAAGATGTTGTTTATAGTTTCAGTACCACTATCGCAACACACCGAACCAGTTGTTCCCTCGCTCAAACGGTGTGTCGAAGGAGGAGTGTCGAAGGTGGGGTGGAGGTGGGGTGGGGTGGGGGTGGGGGTGGGGGGGGGGGGGGACAACGACATTCTTTACCGGGCAAGATGAACTGCACGGTAACTGGGAAGTTAGCCATCAGGAGTGAATTGTGTCTGTCAAGCCTTACTGCTGTGCCTCAAGTGCCTGTGAAAAGAAAAGTACACGCACCTGTTTTTTGATGTTGTTTTTTTTTTCCTCCCAAAAGGTTGCGCGACCTGAAACAGGACACAACTCTTTTATTCCTCCCGTCTGTGTCTGTTCGTCTCTTTTCTTCCGCTTTTCCATTCGTTTCTCCTACCAGTCCTCTCGTCTCTTTGTCTGTCCAATCCTTCTTTGTCCGTGTGTCTGTCTCGAGTTGTGCTACTCCTATCACCCTAATCCCCCTGTCTGCCACACCTCCATAGAAATATTGGTGCCATGAATGTTATCGTGCGAGCAAATATATAAGTGTGCACGTACTCGCACGCGCACGTAGTCATGTGTGTGTGTGTGTGTGTGTGTGTGTGTGTGTGTGTGTGTGTCTGTGAGTGAATACGCGCTTCAGTACACATGTGTGTGGGCATGCATGCACTCGTCCCGGTGTGTGTGTGTGTGTGTGCGCGCGCGCTGGATGTGTGTGTGTGTGTGTGTGTGTGTGTGTGTGTGTGTGTGTGTGTATACGTACGTACGTGTGTGTGTGTTGTGTGTGTGTGTGTGTGTGTGTGTGTGTGCGTGCGTGCTGCTGTGCGCGTGTGCATGCGTGCGTGCGCGCGTGCGTTCGTGCGTGTGTGTGCGCGTGTGTGTGCGAGCGTGCGTGCATGCGTACGGTGTGTGTGTGTGTGTGTGTGTGTGTGTGTGGCGCGCGCGCGCGCGTGTGTGTGTGTGTGGTGTGTGTGTGTGTGTGTGCGCAGCGCTGCGTGAGTTGTCATGTGTGTGTGTGTGCTCGTGAGTGTGTGCGCACGCGCGTGCAGTGGTGTGTGCATGTGTGTGTGTGTGTGTCGTGTGTGTGCAACGTGCTGCTGGTGGTGTGCGTGTGCGTGTGCGTCGGCGTGTGTGTCTGTGTGTGCGTGCGTGTGTTGGCGTGCGTAGTGCGTGCGCGTGCGTGCGTCGCAGCGTGTGTGTTCCCGGTGTGTCTGTGGTCTGTCTGTGCCTGACTTGCTCGTGTCAGAAGTCTCGTAGCGTGCGAGCGTGTGTGCGAGTGTGTAGTAGGCGCTGTCTGTTCTATACTTCCCAGAGACAGAAGTCTCAAGCGGGCAGCGATAGTGAGGCGCGCCGTCGTTATCCCCCCACGAGCTGACCCCGGTCCCCGCTGCAGCCGATATCAGCTCCCCCCCCCACCCCCCCCCCAGCCCCCTGATGCTCTCATACAGACCATTGTCATGTCCTCCCGTCCCACTTTCTCTCCAGCCAAAGAATGTTCTCCCTAAGTTGAAAAAAAAAAAAAAAAGGGGGGGGGGGGGGGGGGGGATCTCCAGTTAATTACAAAACCAGAAGGGTCGACTTGGAAGAGTGCGGACCTCCAGGGAAAATCGAAGCCCAGATCATGGAACTAACCCTTGATCACATCCTGGTGGAAGCAATAGTAGTAGTAGAAATGGACCGAACGGAAAGAGTCGCTTCGGATTTTGGAACATACCGGTTAAAGTCAGCGGGTTTTTTTTTTTTTTTTTTTTTTCACCGCCAGAAAGTTTTAACATTTCCCCATGAAAATTTGAGTATCTCATGCGTAGGAACGATCCGTGAGCAATCACCTCACAGCGATGTGGCCAGAGGAACATTTGAAATAATGTTGCGGGATGGATCGACATTCGGACGTGCTGATGAACTTCCGCATCACGGATCTGCTCTAAAACATACCAGGTTCATCCCGGGGCCTCGTTCAATCCTTCCGCCAAGTTTGATGTCAATCGGATTTGTGGTTGTGGTGCAACCTTGCAGACAGACAGACAGACAGACAGACAGGCAGACAAAGAGATGGACGCCGGTGAAAACAACTTTCTAGGCGGAAGTAAAACGGAAAAAAAGATACTTGGTATTAGTCGAAAAAGGATACTTAGTCTGAGTCGTCCGTGCGCCTGTCTGTCTTTGGGTCTCTCCCTGTGTGTGTGTGTGTGTGTGTGTGTGTGTGTGTGTGTGTGTGTGTGAGTGTATGTGTGTGAGTGTATGTGTGTGTGTGTGTGTGTGTGTGTGCGTGCGTGCGTGCGTGCGTGCGTGCGTGCGTGCGTGTGTGTATGTGTATGAGAGAGAGAGAGAGAGAGAGAGAGAGAGAGAGAGAGAGAGGAGAGAGAGAGGACGCCAACTGAAGATGATCTGATACACCATCCTGTGAAAAAAGGTAAAATCGACGACACTCGTTCACTTCTCTACTACTGTCCCACCTTTATGCACATATTAGAAGTTTCCACACTGCACCAATGTTCCTGTAGAACTGCAGCTGTGTCCGGACCAAGAGCACTGAGGTCATGAACCCTGACAGAGCCCCTTGTGGTCGAGGCGGTAAACAACACAAACTGAAACTAACCATGACGGTCACGGAACTGGCGAAACTGTTAACTGTCGCGCCCGACCCGTTTAGGATAGGACCTACCCTCTCATACAGAAGGAGTCAGGAACTCACAGAGAAAGTTTAACACCACAAAGAAAATTTTATTAACTAATTAGCAACACATAACAAACAACAAAATATAATTTAACAAGATGCGAAGCATATAAACGTACTCCCAGTTTTCCAAACCGCTTATAAATCGGCCAAGTGCTTTGTGAGATAAGAAATAAAGGCAAAATAACGGTTTTAACGGTTATTTAACTGATGTACACTTTTGAAACTGGTATTTTAGTCCTCAGTGGGCTAAAGCCTGTGTACATACCAAATTTCATCCAAATCGGACAATATGTCAAGAATAACGGTTTTTAACGGTCAGATTTTGAAACACTACATGGAAGTGCCATCTGTGTGTGATAACCTTTTTATATACAAAATTTCATTAAAACCCACCAATATATAAAAAATAACGGCAAAATAACGGTTTAACGGTTATATAACCGACATACACTTTTGAAACCGGTATTTTAGTCCTCACTGGGCTAAAGCCTGTGTACATATCAAATTTCATCCAAATCGGACAATATGTCAAGAACAACGGTTTTTAACGGTCAAATTTTGAAACACTATATAGAAGTGCCATTTGTGTGTGATAACCTTTCCGTATACCAAATTTCATTAAAATCCATCCATATATAAGAAATAACGGCAGAATAACGGTTTTTAACGGTTGTTTAATCCATTTTCAGCATTACATCACTTACATATGGACTGAGGCT
>CM065718.1:47139813-47142313 GCA_033310375.1 Conus canariensis | reverse complement strand
TCTTCCTTAAGTCTTGTCTAAGCGATTTCCTTTGCTGTCGACATTCCTGATCGAACCATGCTTGCTGCTTTTCACCTCTAATTACGATTAATCTTTCCATACACTCACCCGCATAATTGAAACATTCATTAAACTTATTAAGTGCTCCATTAATGTCAACATCAATCAATGATGCTGCTATATCTAATAAATCTTTAACATGATTTGATTTCATTCTATTTATAAACTCTATCTTTTTCTCTTCATCCCATTTATATTTTCTTATTGAAAAGGACTTTGATTCAACTTTACTGGAAGCAACACCACAAGAAGTATTCATGTAGAGGTCTACAGGCAAATGTTTTGATTCAGTCATTGGCAAAATATTCATTTTTTTGCATTTTGACAGTAAACAACGGGAAACAATAAAATAGTCAACAACACTGCAACCTGTATGTGATATGTATGTATAACCCCCTGGAAAATGTAACGATTCCATACCATTCAGTATTATTAACTGAAATTCTTGGCACACATTTATAAACAGTTTCCCAAAATCGTTAAAAGCTTGGTCATTGGAATATCTGTTGGTTTCATTGTCAAATTGATAATCATCGTGGTCAATACCCATTTCGTATATTTCATCGACCGGGTCAGCAATGCTAGTGTTCATGGAACCAGTTCTAGAATTAAAATCGCCACACAAGATAATTGGCATATCTCCATAATCTCTAATTAATTCTAGTAGAAGTGCCTCAAGCAACAGATTACCATTATATATGTCAGTTTCTTCATAATAAGGTGAGTTTCCTGGAGGTACATACATTCCTAGTAAAACACAATCGCTAGCGGTTCCAAGAAGTCTCTTAGATAGTCTTAACACAACTACATTGTCATATTCTACATGAATTTGTTCTATGTACTGACCTAGTTCTTTACGAACAAACATTATAACTCCACCGGAAAGGCGACCATGGATACTGTCCGACACTTTGACACCAGGGGATACGAAAGGAATATGTGATTGAACAAACGTGCCAGAAATTGATTCAATGAAAGTTTCCACTAAAAAAACAAAATCATATTTACTCATAAACGAAGAAAAATCTATCTCATTTGCTGTTGTTAACAAACCTTCAACATTATAAGTGATAAACGACAAAAAGTGATCATTCACACATTTATCCACACAACCAAACTGGTTAATAGCAAAATTAGTACTACAATTTGCATCATTACCTCCCTTCTCAGCACAGTTACCGTTATTATCTGGGCCATGGCCTGCCCGTCATTTGTCATCGGCACTGTTCATGACATTCTGGTCCTTATTCCTATTATTTTGCATAGTCTTTGATCTGCTCACATTCCAACCTCGAGGCAGGGTGCTCTGTTGTGACGCAGTGCGTGTCCTTGTCATTACGGGTGAACTTTGAGAAGAGTTCATGCTGTTGTTGTTCTCTCTACCTCTTCCCCTGCCTCCATTTCCTTCCCGCACCCTCCCACCCGACATTGTTCCCATCACTTTACCCTCACCCTTTTCCCCACAGGTAGGTTCAGAACCATGACGAGGAGACCCTCGTCCAAAGCCCCGGGGTGTAGCTGAGGCTCTGGGCTGGCTGGGCGTAGATACACTGGGCAGGGCTAGACGGGGGGACTCGGGCTGTTCATCGTCTTCAGTTGCATCAGTGTAAGGACCCTCTGCTTCCAGGTACCTGCTACCACCTGCTTCTGGACTGGTCTGCTCACATGAAGGTGTCATGGTGCTCTGATGGTTTTCCTGCCTGCTTGCTGCTTTCTCTGAGTACAGAGCAAGTGGAGGAGACCGACGGGAATCTTCATTGGACACCTTTTCTTGGGTAGGAGGCAGGCGGAAATCCTGCACTATTAATTTACCCTTGGCGTAGAAGGCGTTCTTTCCCTGTTGTCTGTGATGCGCTATAGTGTCCCTCTGCTGTCTGGTCAGGTCTGTGACGACACGGAACCCATCATTCATCCGTAGTCTGGCTTTACTGTCCTTGTCCCTCATGACAATCATTGCATCACCCCACCTCAGGAACTTGACAATTATCGGGCGAGGGCGGCCGTTTTGGAGAACTGACGAACCCAAGCGATGAGCTCGCTCAATGTCTGTGTCTGACCATTGCTTATGGGGAAAGTAGCGTTGAAGGATGTTCACTATTTTTGAAGCGCAGTTAACGAAAGATTCGCCTACCTCTTCTTTCAGTCCATAAAACAGCAAGTTTGATCGTCTTGAATAGCGTTCCTGTCTCTCAATCTCCGCCTCCAACCTCGAGACTCTTGATGCAAGATCTTCTTGGTCCACTTCAAGTCTTTCTAATCTTTCATTATTTTCTCTGATGGCTCCCTCCAGAGACGACACTTTCTTCTTAATTTCATTGCAGTTCTTTTCTACAGAAGTTTCCAGTGACTGGAATTTTTTATCAAGTTCTTTGCTATGTGTGTGCATGACATCCATAGAATCAATCAATTTGTTTAGTTTCACCTCAATACGTGAAGCCTG
>CM065718.1:47109813-47117313 GCA_033310375.1 Conus canariensis | reverse complement strand
ATAATGATAACGATAACAATAATAATAACAGTAACAATAATAATTATAATAATAAATATTATATTATTATCATTATCATTATTGCTGCTGCTGTTATTTTTAATTCATATCATCATTATCGTTATCATTATTATTATTATTATTGTTATTCGTGGTATCATTGTCATCATCATAATCACTATTAAATTAGCAAAATACTAGAGGCAATTTAAAAAAAAAAAAAAAAAGCGAAAGCGGCAAAAAGAAGGGGGAAGGAGGGAGGGAGGGGGGGGGGGGGGAAGAAGCAAAAAGAATTTTAAAAAAGCAGCAAAAAAGAAAAAAAGAAAAAAAAAAAAAGAGGAAATTAAGCAGGCGACTAACTGTAAGAATGACAAGAATAATGCTGTGAAGAAAACAAAGAGGTAAATAAAATTAACAAACAAAGAGTAAAAAATAAAAAAAAAAAAGCACATCGGTTTGTTTCAATTTATAAAAAAATAGTTTTCTTCATCCATCCCTTTTTTTTTTTTTTTTTTTTTTTCTATTTGCCTTGATTTCTTTTTCTCATTCATCCTATTCTTCTTCATTCTGACGTCTTTTTATTTTTTATATTTTTTTTATTTTTTACCTTTTTTGGATATAATGTTTTTCAGTTTCTATCTTTGTTTCTTCCTTTCTTAGTCAGTTTTTTTTTTAATATGTTTGTTTGTGTGTGTTTTGGACTATTTTTGGTGGAAATAAATGTTTTTCTTTTTTTTGTTCTTGCTTTTCTACGTCAGTTTATTTCCGCCATGGGGTGGGGAGTTTATGTGTGGTGTTTGTGGGTTGTATGTGTGTGTGAAGCAGAGAGCAGAGAGAGCAGAGACAGACGAGAGAAAGAGAAGGCGCTTTTCTTTTTTTATGACATTGACGTTTGTGTCAAAGGGGACAAGATTCATTATTTGCAGCGGCCAAGAGAGAGAGAGAGAGAGAGAGAGAGAGAGAGACAGACAGACAGACAGACAGACGCGACCGACCGACAGACCAAGTCACCTCTTTCCCCACTCTTCATTGTCCTGTACGCCCTGTCCGCCCAGTGCCCTCAAACCATTCCCTCCGATTAACACATCTCCTTGAGCCCCATCTCACACCCCTTCCTCCTACGGTCACATGTTAAGAGCCCGCTCTCTCAGTTCCCACACAAATCAGCTGCCCTGAGGCCTGGTCCCCGCGGCCTTCGCAAATCGATAGCACCCCGCTGGCCTTGGACACAAAGCCTGGACTATCCTTCCACTGGTCAGACTGTTTCTCCATCAACGCTGGTGGTGGTGGTGGTGGTGGTGGTGATGATGACGATGATGATGACGACGACGACAATGATGAAAAAGATGATGTTGATGATGATGATGACTATTATTATGATGGTGATGGTGATGATGATGATGATGATGATGACGACAACGGCGATAACGACCACGAAAACGACGACGGTGACGATTATAGTGAAGATGATGAAGGAGAGGACGATGACAACAATGACGACAGTGATGATGACGAAGAAAGAGTAGTGTGGACCCGCCCCCCCCCCCCCCCACACACACACCCCACTCCTACCCCTTCCCCTAGTAGCGGGTAACACAACGAATATTCTAAACACCGCCCATCACTATGGAAGCCATGCGGGACGGGAGTGTGTTTTTTTTGTTTTTTTTTTTTTTTAAAGAAAAGGAACAATTCTATTTCCAGTCCCTCAGCGCGGTTCTTGCCCTCCTCCTGGCAGCGGGACCCACGTCAAAAGACGGGTCTGGATGAGTTTCAGACGTTGGTAGTGCCGACATAAATCCCATCAAGAAACGCTTGCCGGAAAACATCAATACATTCAAGAGATACAAAGTCCCGACCTCACCACTGACAACATACGGCACGGAATTCTTCGGTGACTAGGGAAGCTTGAAGGAGAGGCGATGGGGAACGTGACTGGCTTCAACATTATTTACGGGGGAAAAGAAAGAAAGAAAGAAACAACAAAGAGAAGATCGAAAACGTACTCTCGCAGAGGTCTTAAAAGAAAGGGAAATGAAGAAACGCAAATCAATGGATTGGATGTTGATAGAGTAACATGTCAACAGCGTAATTAGCTGTTTTCTCATAGACACTGGAGAACGACTTTACGGACATATCGCAGGATGTCTCTCTCCCCCGCCATGGGAAATTATCTCCCATTTTCTTGTCAAACGCGTCCGTGGTAATTCGGCAGCTCAAACTTCCATCTGCCAACGTCTCAACGTTTTTTGGGCGCAGAAACCGTACACGTGAGACGTATGTGACTCGACTACGAATAAGAAATAATGGCCGCACTTCGCTCGTGACAGGCTGACGTTCACTTGCTATGGCTGCCGCTGGCAAGTGACCAGTTTCTTATTTCTCTCGCCTCTTCTTTCCACGCTTCTCTTTTGGGTCTCTCTCTCTCTCTCTCAGCGTCTCTCTCTCTCTCTCTCTCTCCTCTTCTCATTCTCTCTCTTCTTTCTTTCTATTTCATTTTTTTCTTTGTATTTTTATGTTTGTACTAAAATCTTATCCCTTTTCGTACAAGATCGCATCAACTGGATAGAAACACGAGTAAATTGAAATATCGAACACAAAACTTCTCTCTCTCTCTCTCTCTCTCTCTCTCTCTCTCTCTCTCTCTCTCTCTCTCACTTTAAAGAAAAATTCAGTATGCTCTTACTACAAGACAGATCTCATCGCACGTTGTTTAAGATCATATCAAATGGAAGACAGTAAATCAATCCCTAAAGTTCACTCTCTCTCTCTCTGTGACACACACACACACACACACGCGCGCGCACGCGCGCGCGCACACACACACACACACACGCCGCGCACCACTCACGCACGCACGCACGCACGACACACACACACACACACACACACACACACACACACACACACACACACACACACACACATACGTAGGCTGCACTACTTAATATGCAGGAAAACATCTTATTTTGGAAGCTCCCCCTAAAGGGCGTGATGGAGAAAATGGAACCGACTAGATCCATCTGCGGCATTTCATTGTTCACAACTCACTGCCTGCGACACGTTCACCGTCCAATATTCCTCCGCTTGTTTGTTTGTTGATGTGTTAAATTTGGCGTTCATGTTTGATTGTCCGCGCTCGTCAGCGTTTCCTTTATATTTACCTGAAGCACAACTGGACTCTCTGAAACACAAGAGCCTTAAAAAAAAATGGCAACACTGTTGTTTTGGTAAGCAGCAGGTTGCTGTAGTATATAGACGATTGTTTGCATGTTGTTGTTTTTATCTCTGTTTACCAAGTCATCTAAATCAGCGTCTTTGGTGAAACATTCTCTCTCTCTCTCCTCTCTCTCTCTCTCTCTCTCTCTCTCTCTCTCTCTCTCTTCGTGTGCGTGTGCGTGTGTGTATGTGTTGTGTGTGTGTGTGTGTGTGTGTGTGTGTGTGTGTGTGTGTGTGTGTGTGTGTGCCTGTCTGTCTGTCTGTTTGTCTGTCCGTCCGTCCGTCTGTCCGCCCTCCCTCCCGCCCGTCCGTCTGTCCGTTTTGTCTGTCGGTCTTTCTGTTGTCTTTCTGTTGGAACATGTATGAACACCTGCCTGTCTGTCTGTCTATCTTTCTGCCTGCCTGCCTGTCTGCCTGCCTGCCTGTCTGCCTGCCTGCCTGTCTGCCTGCCTGCCTGTCTGCCTGCCTGCCTGTCCGCTGTCGGATAGAAAATGCGTAAACGGGACGTGCAGAGCCCTTTTTGACGCCAATTTTTCTCGTGGGAAGATAAAGGACTACGGAGTCTGGTCCTGTATGATATTATTTCACATTGCCTGGGACCTGTGATTGCAGTTGTCGTTCCAAATGCGATTTTCTTTACAACTTCAGATTTAGTTCTTCATGCAAAACACAATATGTTGCATTTATTACCGAAGCCTACTGAGTTACACAGGTGCACATTGTTAATAATCATCATCATACTATTATCATTCTCGCTAGTATTATTGTTATCATTATTCTCATTGCTTCAGGAATATTCCCATCTCAGAAAGGAACAAAAAAAAGAAAAAGATCATGAACAACAACACCAACAGCAGCCCATGCCCATCGTTGCCAACAAGTGAGCAAGCCAGTTTCATGATTCATGAAAACTCCCCCTCCCCCTTACCCACAGGCTGACTGCGAGCCCCAGTGTGGTGGAACTGTACTCACCATGCACTGTACAGTGAGCACTGCGAGCCACAACCTTAAGCACACAGCAGTTCATCACACCACTTGTGGGGTGTGTGTGTGTGTGTGTGTGTGTGTGTGTGTGTGTGTGTGTGTGTGTGTGTGTGTGTGTGCATAGTCTTAAAGTGATTTCAGGTTTCTAAATTTTTACACACACACACACACACACACACACACACACACACACACACACACACACACACACACACACACAAAAGCCGATCATTAAACTCGGTGGAAGGTCTAACAGAGAAATAATAATAATGATAATAAACAAATTGCTAAGCATGCCATGAAGACAACAGTTGCGCGAATACACGCAGTACCGGTGCGAGTGGAAAGACTAGCTCAACCTGTTTACAAAGTGCTCTCCCGCCACACTGCACTCCGTCCCGCCCCCCCCCCTCCCCCACCCCAGCCCCCCTCCCCACCTACCAACCCACCTCCCGCCCCCTCCCTCTCCCCCTCCCCTTCCCCAGCCGCCATCCCCTCTGGATCTGATGAAAATAAACCGTAGGGGGAATGAAAATATGATTTTGAACAGGTAATAAGAAGGCACTGTTCTGTTTCTCCACGGACAGAAAAAAAAAATAAATAAAGTTATCTCCCCTGGTCGGCGGCGTGACAGGCCTCAAACATGCCGATGAATTGCACTGTCTGCTCTCTCTCCCAACAGAAAAACAAACCAAAAACAAGAAAAAAAAAAAAAAAAAAAAAAAAGAAAAAAAACGGACGATAACTACAGCAACAAACAGCAGCACGTGCTATGATATCATCATGAGCGTCAACATGATAAACACACACACACACACACACACACACACACACACACACACACACACAAAACACAGAGAACACGCGCTCGTATATATACACACGAGTACATGCTCTCTCTCTATCTGTGTGTTGTGTGGTGTGTGTTGTGTGTTGTGTGTGTGTGTGGTCTGTGTGTGTGTGTGTGTGTGTGCGCGTGCGTGCGTGCGTGCGCGCGCGCACGCGTATGTGTGTGTGTGTGTGTGTGTGTGTGTGTGTGTGCTGGCCTGTCTGTCTGTCTGTCTGTCTCTCGTCTCTCTCTCTCTCTCTCTCTCTTCTCTGACATCAAATGTGCTCTCTCGCCTTCTCTCTCTCAACCCCGGCCTGTCTGTCTCTTTGTGTCTGTCTGTCTCTCTGTCTCTCCCTCTCTTTATCTCTCCCTGCCCGTCTGTCTGTCTCTGTCTGTCTGTCTGTCTGTCTCTCTTTTGTTTTTGATGTTCTTATTGCTATGTATAGATTTGACCCCCCCCCCTTCATATTCTCTCTCTCTCTCTCTCTCTCTCTCTCTCTCTCTCTCTCTCTCTCTCTCTCTCTCTATACCATTACCATGGCAACAACTGCTGCCGTTACTGGCAGCCTATTTCTGCCGCCTGTTTGACTGCTTACAGCTTACTACCTGTTGCTGCTTGCTGTTTGCTCTCTACAAGTATTTTCACCGGTAACGGAGCTCACCAATACCTTAGGGCGCACTAAAATTTAAAAAAAGAAAAACAAAATCAAATAACTCGACCTCTGACGATCGCCAAAGTTTCAGTAATAAAGCTGTTCCCCGTCCACTAAGCAACGCTGCCTGTCCGCGTCTTTCTTCTGCCTTCTCTCCGCCTCTCCTCCTCCTCCCCTCCTCCTTTCTTCCTGTCTGCTCCTTGCCTCCTGCCTTCTTTCCTCCCGTTCTACTCCCTTCTAATCCTGCTTCACTTTCTTTACCGTGGTGTCGACGTCCACGTGCCTTAAATTCCTACTGCTTCACTTTCTTTTCCTACCGTGTGTCTGGACAGTCACTGCCTATATATCCTACGCTTAGCTTTCTTCCTCACCGGTGGTCATGGACAGTCCACTTGACCTTATAATTATCCATACTGCTCAGCTTTCTTTTCCTCACCGTGGTGGTCATGGACAGTCCACGTGACCTTATAATTATCCATACTGCTTCAGCTTCTTTTCCTCACCGTGGTGGTCAGGTCGTTATGTGGTTCCGAGACTTGTCGTTTTTACATGTCATTTAGGGAAGTCGTGCTACATTCCTTTTTTTTTTTTTTGCGTCCAACTCTGCGACCTCAAGGCAGTGCATGCCGCTCTTCTGCACCCCGTCCACAGCCGGCCGGTCGCCCCGCCGCAGCCCGGCACCAGCAATCCACAGGGCAGTCATGTCAAGTCGTCAAGGCAACACCGGAGGAGACACTGCACTGCTGCGAGTCACTTCGTGGTGTTACATGTGGCGATGTTCTGATCTAACATACGCAGGACACCATACTCTCTTGAGACAATAATTGCTTAGTCCGGACCGGTTGAGTGACTCTCCCTGCCACACGCGTCAACGCCCATGGACGCGTCGTGACCGACGACCACAGCACAGATGGGAGGACATCGAATTGGTCATGAGCAGCTGAGGCACGATTTGAGACATTTTTTGTGACAGAGATGATTAGAGATGCAGATCTCGTTGAATACTGCGGCTGTATTCGTCTCTAATAATCGGCGCACAGCGGAGATACGCACCTCATGTGGTCAGAAATTTGAGAACTTCAAACGATCATTAAGTGATGAAACTGATGTGTGCGTCCAACGATCCCGCAACTCACTTGTAGGACGTCGGCGAAACCACTGACTGATGATTGACCCAGACCTCCCGACGCGCGTACTCGCACGGTGTTAGTGGTACACTCAGCGTTCAGGCGTTGACACTTAGGAGAATGCGTTTTCTGACGCGCTTCGGTGGATCTGCGACGTGCAGGAGAACTTCCCATCTTTTTCTGTTTATTCGAGTGTCCAGCTGTCAAAAATCAAAGTCGACCAAACTCATCTCTCGAAGAGCTATCACAACTGGAAGTCGACCTACGCCGATCTCTTGGAGAGCTTACTTTGTGTAAATGGAAACAAATTTTGACAGAATTTGTTGGTACCGTTTGCTTGTCTGCCTTTTGGCCGACTCTGCAGAAAGGCCCAGTGACGGTGAGGAAAGACCCACGACCACAGGAAAAGCTCTGTTGACAGCGGGAAAGACTGCAACCTGGGCCTTCCTTCGGGGCACGTAAGACCATGCGGCAAAAGCTGGCTCTGTATGGAGTTGTACTGTTTGCACCTGTCAGCGAAACGACAACGAGTAGGGCGGCAGGATGCGCACAGCAGTTCGCTTGGTGGGGCGTCTTTCGCTGGAGGCGTTTGCAGTTATGAAATATGGGCTGGTACATGCATGGGGGTGTTCAATAGAAGTTCTGTTGCGTCTGGTGGTAACACTATGACAGCTGCCAGGGAGCAGTT
>CM065718.1:47094813-47099813 GCA_033310375.1 Conus canariensis | reverse complement strand
CGTACGATCCCCCAAACCTGAGCAAGTCCGCGACGCTAACCACTGCGCCCCCGCGGTTAGTCTTGTTCGATTCTTTGCTGGTGTGCGCACATCCCTGTGATTTCTTCATGAAGAAGGCAGAGCGAATAACAAAAAGGACGCCGCCCCGAGACATTATTTGTTTATTCAACCTTCTTCAGTTGTCATAGATGAAGACGAACGATGTTATTGCAAGATGACACGCGCTGTTTTATCTGATTTGTCACATTATATCCCTGGAAGTTTTGTTTTACTTATTTTTTGGAAAGTATGTTTGGAAATGAATAGATGATGGTCAGGGTTATATCAGAACACAGTTAGACAAATACTTGAAGAGACATAAGTTTATGGGATACATCTGTGGAAGAAACGGTATGTTGAAATATTGATATTACCGACTACGTTGTGAATTTGTCCAAATTTGAATCTAAAACTTTAGAAGGATTAATAACAAGACTGGATGCAACAGAAATATTGACGAAAATGCAGAATGACAAGAACCCCGGGCACGCAAGGAATAGCAATAGACTTCTTCTTCTTCTTCTTCTTCTTCTTCTTCTTCTCTTCTTCTCTCCTCTCTCTCTCTCTCTCTCTCTCTCTCTCCTCTCTCTCTCTCTCTCTCTCTCTCTCCCCCATCTCTCTGTCTGTCTGTCTGTCTCTCTGTCTGTCTGTCTGTCCTCTCTCTCTCTCTCTCTCTCTCTCTCTCTCTCTCTCTCTCTCTCTCTCTCTCTTCAACAGATATTGATGATTCTGCGGTTCGACCATTAAACGAATGTTTCCTTAAAAGAAATGTCTAAAACCCCGAAAGAATGAGTTAATCTGTTTACTGAAACAGAAAAAAAGAAATATGAAACTTAAACGGAAAATCTTTTTATTGCAGTTTAATGTCTCATAATATAAACAGGATGACTTTCTATAGTACGCTAGTAAGCAAACTAAAAACAGTTAGAGAAGGAAGAGCAGACGGGCTTCATCCCAGGAAAATGAATTGACCACTATTTGAGAATCTTGTACAATATTGTCTAATGTTAGAAAGCCATCATTTCCCTCGTTAGTAACTTTCAACAGATTTGAAAAATAAGCTGTCTATTCACTGAACAGAATATACATACGTAATGTTATAATCTCGATAGGCCCTGAGAGGACTTACGTTAGTGGGCATTCAATTTTCACGAGAAAATAAATAGCTAAGATTACACGTCATTGTAAATTAACAAGAAAAAAAAAAAAAGCTCTGAAATACAAAGGGCATTACGTCGAGGAGACTTTAATCCCCCAGATCTGTTTACTTTATGTCAGAAATGTTTGCATGCATGATCAGAAAAAAAAGAAGAGTATTAAAATTGGACAGTGTTTTAAAAATCAGCCAGTTCGCTAATTTTTATATGTTCAGATTAAAAAGAGAAAAAAAAAATCTACGAAATATTGTCTGGAACGCTAAGCAATTCCGAAAATTTTACCTGATTAAAAGCCAACTTCGATTAAGCCTTGCATGTTTGTTCAGGGCGTATGAAGAAATAAGATCATATACCAGAAAAGATGGCATGGAATTAAAAAATATTACATTTATATTTTTGGTTCATGGACGCGTAAAACATATATTCCTGTAAGAGACGTCACAGAGAAGAATGAATCTTTTTTAAAAAAAAAAAAAAAAGAGAAATGTTTAGGAAAAATACAGTTATAATGTTGAATTTCTTGCTTATATGAGATGCGTTGAGTCAACAGAAGGTTATTTAACCGCGATTTATGTCCAAGTTAACAACAAAAAGGCTTAAAAAAAAAAAAAAAAACACAAACCCCCCCCCCCCCCCCCCCAAAAAAAAAAAAAAAAACAACAACAACAACAACAAACCACAAGGCAATTGTTTACACTTTGTTTGGCTATTTATTTGTACCTTGGTTTTGTACATTGCGTTGTGCGACTTTTTAAAATTTGCATATAGTTTCCGTATAACTGCCTGAACTTTACGTTCATATTTTCACCTCCTACATATTGACTAATTGTTTTAAAGTTCATTTAGGTTTATAATACCTCTTCAACAATTCGATGCTGCCATTAAGCTGATTTTTTTTTTTTTTTTTTTTTTTGCTGTCCCAACCTCTGCGCCACATCAGAGGCAGTGCACCCACGCCGCCCATTCCGACACCCCGTCCACAGCCACTGCCCGGTCGGCCCCGCCGCAGCCCCGGCACCAGCAATCCACAGGGAGCACTCAATGTCAAGCCGTCAAGAGGCAACCCACCGGAGGAGAAACTGCACCGCTGCCGAGTCACTTCGGTGGTGTTCAGTGGCGCCTGTTCTGATCTAACATACGCAGGATACCACCTACTAAGCCCCCTACTGACGACAATAATTGCTTAGTCGCGGAGCCGGCGTGAGTGAGCTCTCCCTCCGGAGGGCGCCACCCACGTCCGTCCAACGACAGCCCCATGGACTCGCCGATACCGGTGACCCCGACGGAACCAAACCAAAGCCACAGACGTGGAGAGGACATCGAAATTGAGGTCACCATGAGAGCAGGGCATGAAGGGCCACAGAACCTGAGACATTTTTTTTTTAATGCTGATCGATGAGAATGAGGATGATTAAGATGATGCTACGGAATTCCATTTCGGTCTGAGACTACATGACAGGGCTGTACTCTACGCTTCCTTTCATAATATATCCCGGCGTCAACCAGGCCCGAGAGATACAGGCACCTGCAGTGTTGGTCAGGAAATCTGAGCAACACTCTCAGAAACGCATCCATTAAGTGGATGAAACTCGACTGTGTGGTCCCAGTCTTCCCAACTGAGTCCGCAGCAACTCAACTCTGGGTAGGAGCCGGTCGGGGCAGAAAAACCCACATGACTTCTGATGGGATTCGAACCCACGACCTCCCAGCCGGGAGTCCGCGACGCTAACCACTTCGCCACGGCGGCTGGTGCCATTAAGCTGATTTATTAATGTATATCTATACTCCTGGATGTTTCTCGGATTTATAAAGTTCTATTTTGTAATGATGTTAAATGAATGATTGAAAGATAATTTTTTTTTAATAATGTGCCTGCATATTTGATTTTGGAAGGAAAAACTTCATTACATGCGGGAAAAAAATAAACATCTGGAACAAATTCAGAAAGTCAAATATTCATAACAAGCTTAGAACGAAATAGTGTTTGTGTTTGTCCTCTCTCTCTCTCTCTCTCTCCTCTCCTCTCTCTCTCTCTCTCTCTCTCTCTCTCTCTCTCTCTCTCTCTCTCTCTCTCTCTCTCTCCTCTCTCTCTCTCCTCTCTCTCTCTCTCTCTCTCTCTCTCTCTCTCCAGAGATCCAACTTAGATGTGCTATTTGTTTGTCTTTTTTTGTTGAGCATCAGCATGGAATAATGAAAGAAGACAGTTTCGTTTTCCTATTTATTTATTTATTCATTTATTTGTAAGACAGCCCTTCATCTACTTGTGTTCAATTCAACGTGGAGTTTGATTATGTAGAATCAATTTCTCTCTCTCTCTCTCTCTCTCTCTCTCTCTCTCTCTCTCTCTCTCTCTCTCTCTCTCTCTCTCTCTCTCTTCGAAGATACCTTAGCCTAGTTTACGCACTGGCGTTATCTATGTCCTCCAAGGACAGTGCCCTCGTTGCCATCAGCCTACAATAAGCCGTTTACATTACAGGTTGTCATAGCTGAACAACTGAAAAGAATCAATGGCCATCAACCTCTTCCGAGCCTACTCCTAACAAGACTGAATGACAATCTACTTCCTTTGAGCCCGCTTCTAACCAGACCGAATGACAATCTACTTCCTTTGAACCCGCTACTGACAAGACTGAATGACAATCTACTTCCTTCGAGCCTGCTACTAACAGACTGAACGACAATCTACTTCCTTTGAGCCTGCTACTAACAAGACTGAACGACAATCTACTTCCTTTGAGCCCGCTACTAACAAGACAACGACAATCTACTTCCTTTGAGCCCGCTATTAACGGGACTAGACTTCTTCCGAGCCAGCTGCTAACCAGACTGAATGACAATCTACTTCCTTCGAGCCTGCTACTAACAAGACTGAACGACAATCTACTTCCTTTGAGCCTGCTACTAACAAGACTGAACGACAATCTACTTCCTTTGAGCCCGCTACTAACAAGACAACGACAATCTACTTCCTTTGAGCCCGCTACTAACGGGACTAGACTTCTTCCGAGCCAGCTGCTAACAAGACTGAATGACAATCTACTTCCTTCAAGCCCGCTACTAATGAGACTCAATGAAAATCTTCCTCGAAGGTGTACCAGATGTCATTAGATGCCATCCCTTCCCCGCCCTCACGGCACTACTCCATGTGCATGGGTGGCTTAAACAAAAGAGCATGGCTTAGGACCGACCCACCGATCGACCGACCAGCTAATTCTTGCTGATTCCATCAGTATAGTTGCTCATCTAATCATTCACGCGTTCACTCACACATTCACTTATCTGTTTAGTACTTTAATATGACATTAAAAAAAACTGTTGAGTTGTTTCATGGTTTATTTATTATCTGTTTGTTCCCTTGTTTATTTATTTATATATCTACTCACATTTCATCTATTATTTATGTTTCATTTTAGTTTTATTTTGTATTCACTATTTGTTTTTACATATGGCTTAAATTCACTTAAAGAAAAAAAAAGTAAAACAAAGCGTTCACAATAGAACGTGACGTCATAGTGACGCAATTTGCCCATTTGGCTCACATGTCATGAATGCACCCACACGAGGAGGAAGAGCAAAGCAGGAAGGGAGGAACAACTGGGGAAAAAGAGAGGCGACAATTCGATCTGCAGGATAATCAGTCGAGTCACTGATGTAATATGTGATCTTTTTAAGGGTGAGCCCGAAAGAACAGAGAAAGAAATCGTTTTTTTTTCTATAAAAAAAAATTATAGGAGAAACAATTTAATGAGCAAGAGTAGTACTCGCATGTGCAATGACTGTTGCAGTTCCAGTGAATACATCCTA
>CM065718.1:47087313-47089813 GCA_033310375.1 Conus canariensis | reverse complement strand
CCGTTACGAACAGACGACGCAGATCCAAACCTTCAGGTTTCAGTAAGAAATAGAACAGGGACATTGAAGTACATGTGTCAATCACATGCGTTGCGCAAGTTGATAGGAAAACCCCGCGCCAAGGGAAACCACTCGTGAGAAAGTGAGCAGTAACTCTTGGCCAGTCAGGTAAGTTGACAGATGTAAGACTACATCAGTAGAAGAGAGAGAGCGAGGGAGAGAGAGAGAGAGAGCGAGAGAGAGAGAGAGAGAGAGAGAGAGAGAGCGAGGCAGAGAGCAAACCAGTCTCTGGCCGAGCTTCTGTCCGTTCATGTAAATAACTCGGTCAATGGTCAACGCAGAAAAAAAATCAATGCTTTAAAGGAAAGAGGTTAGAAAAGAGATGTTCCTCTAATGTCTAATGCATTTGTTTCCAAATGCACCGTAAACAGAAACGTTCTCTAAAATGCTAAACATTTTTTTTTTTCGCAAACGTTTCACAGTCTGTTTTCAAACAGTTGCATAGGAACATGCTGGAACGAATCGGAATATGAACATTTGTGGAGATCATCTGTGTTTGGAATAAGAATACGTGTTGATACCCTGCGCTACACTTTACTTCGTGTATTCGTTAGGCGGTACCGTCTTCTGTTCTTCCTCCCGGCCGAGTAGAACGCATAATTATGCTCTTTCACCGTGTCGCGGATCAGCTCCAATCAAAACCTACAACAAAGTGACTGCCGGAGTGCAGATAAAATGGCCAAATTACGTGTCCGTTGGTTTGAAGAGGGATTAATATCGCGATGTATGCTGACGTAGGTTAAGGTGATATCTGAAATGTGTAAATGTAGGAAGGACCAGAGCTGCAGGATCTGTTGGTTCAAAGTTGTGAAGGGAGCCAGGCAGGCTAAACAGAGTTAATGTTGTTAAGCTTTTGTTTGAAGGAGAATGAATACTGTACAGCGTCGCGGGGCAAGGAATGTTAGCGTCGTGAAACTGTTTATCTAATCATTTATGTTTTAAACTGTAGTGTGGTAAGACGGGTTAATGTAAAGCAGAGTGGTTATTTAAATTAACATTTGTCCAAATAATCTGATTTCAGACGAAATTGATAAATAGCAAACAAACAAACAAAAAAATTCAAAAAGGCAACAGTTGAATGCACGATTGCACTTTAATGGAGAACGCAAAACTGAAATTGTGGCTATGGCTAAATATTACACCCATTTCACAGAACAGAAATATTCGGACTATGAAGGATGAAACTGCAATTTTTCACATTAACAAAACAGTTTCTGGGAGCCCGTTCCAGGGAATGATTAGACAGCACTGGCAAACACAACTTTCGCTGTTCACAACTGAAGTATGTGTAGGTATATGTAATCTTTTCATCATAAATGCATATTGCATTTCTCGCCAAAACCTTGTTCTTGAGCGTTCGGTTTGAACTTATGAAACAAGAAACAGTGAAAAGATGTACACACACACACACACACACACACACACACACACACACACACACACACACACACACACATTCTTTTTGTCTCAGAATCTATACGGATCGATCTTTTCTGGATAACAAAGAAACAGGAGAGGTGCAGCGGTTGTTCGGTGTTTAAAAGAAGGAGAATTGTATTTCAACAACAAGAAGAAACTACACACACACACACACACACACACACACACACACACACACACACACACACACACACACACGAGAGAGAGAGAGAAGAGAGAGAGAGAGAGAGAGAGATCTATATGTGCGGCTGCACAGCCTTCTTGCTTTTTCGAAGTCTATACTTCAAGTGCTTTTCGTACGCTGATTCCAAACCGGTTTTATTTGCTCCAAGTAAATCAGACCCTAAAACAAGCCATGATTCCTGCCATCAATCTCTTCACAATCTTCATTCGGGAGTCTCTTTCTGTTGGTTCCCTTCTAGTTGTTGAATCCATTTTAATGTGACGACCGACAACGTAGTGAAACGAAGAGCAACGCGTATAAACGGATCAGACTCTTCCCACAGTTCACTTTCTCTTCATGAGGGATACAGCTTATCGTCACAAGATGCACGTTGGAAACTTTTCAGCTGGAAAAAAAAGCCAGATTCCGGTTGTTTCTATGCGTTCGTTTAAATCAGTGACAAAATGTATACTTCTACCTAATATCTTTTATCACTAGTCTAAAGTGCATTTCTTTAAGCAGGGTGTAGCTTTCTGCTGTGGTGTGTGTTGGGGGTAAGATAAATTAATTAATGAAATAAGGTATGTGCGAACGGTCCTTGTCTTGATGTGGGTGGCTGGGGTGTATTGAGGGGTTAATGAATGAAAAGTCGTGTGTTTGAAGCAGGTAGACGTCATGATGTGTCCTCGAGTAGCAAGGGTTAATGGTGTAGACATCATGATGTGTCCTAGAGTAGCAAGGGTTAATGGTGTAGAGTGTGTTATTCTGTTGCTTTGTTTCTGCTCAGATGACACCACATAACAATGAAAAGAGATTTCAGGTGTTTTTGTTCTGTAA
>CM065718.1:47074813-47079813 GCA_033310375.1 Conus canariensis | reverse complement strand
TTCTGGTGAAAAGGCTGGAACAAGTCTAGCGACTGATGCAGTAGGACATCTTACTACAGAGCTTCAGATCCATATGGCTGTTTTCAAATTCAAACGCATCGTAGACTGGGGTCAGACGAAAGGGGGGTGTGATGATGGTGGCTGCGAAGGGTGGGTGGGGGAAAGGGAGGAAAGATGGGTGTTTTTTTGTGTTTTTTTTTTTTCTTCTTCTTTTGTGATTTAGTTAAAAAGGGGTTCGTAACTGTCTGTGGGATAGAATGGTCATACGCGGCATAATGGAGGAGGAGGTGTCCAAACGTGATGTCTGTGGGTAGGACCACTGAACTCATTCATTGTGGAAACGATAGGGGTAACTTTGACAACCACAGCCACTATCCTTGTCAAGCCAAGATCTCCTCATCGTAGTTGTGAAAAGGAGCATGCATCTCGCCATGATGCCTGTCTTCAGACCAGCCTGCCGGGTGCTTCGGATGTTGGATGCCTCAAAGGCAATCGATGAAAAAAAAAAAAAAAAGAGCAGTTCTATCACGACACCTTGAAGAATGGGATTAGTCACAACACCTTTAACCTGTTGCGCGTGACAAAACTTAGGGATCCGTGGAGGAGATCCTTGTCTGCTCAAAGCACCCATCACGGCCGATGATCTGTCACTGGATGACGACGATGACGACGACGATAATGATGACGATGACGATGGTGATGATGACTGATAACGATGATGCTGATGATGATGATGACGACGACGACGACGACGATGATGATGATGATGATGATGACAATGATGAAGACGACGATGATGATGATGATGACGATGATGATGACGACGACGACGAGGAGGATGACGATGATGATGATGATGACGATGACGATCATAATGATGATGACGATGATGATGATCTTAACTTTCAAGTCTTTAGACGACCCGACAGTATTCATCGTTAAAGAAAAACGCAACAAAAAGACATTCAGTAAATGACATGCTACATTCATCCTTTTCAGACTGCAGTTCCTAGGAAGTGGCCGATCTTCTTCTCAGATAAAATCGAAACAGCTGGTAGCGCAACGCTTTTGTGCCATCAACCAGTTATGACAGCACACCTTAGTTTAGTTGCTTTTAATTCTTTCGTTTCTTCTGCGGCTGATTAGGATCCCTTTACGTTAAAAACAGTAACATTCTCCACCACCCAGTCTCCTCCCCCTAATACTTCCTTCCCTCCAAAAGAGAAAACAAGGTCCCATTCCCCATTTTCCCTTTCTTTTTATTAAACAAGAAAAAAAAAAACCCAACCTCTAATGCGAACATGATCATCTCAGTCAGATGAGTATAATCACCTACAGGTGTGACAGGTTATTCAATGGGATTCCTCCCCCTTCGAAAACGATTCTGTGAAAGAAAATCATTTGAAATGTGTAGAGAGCTGGTGTCTGTGCTGGTGTCTTGACATTCTTGCACTGCTCTCTCAAATTGCTTCGTTGTTACATGCTTAATTTACAAGATCGCTGATTCTCTTTTTTGAAAGTGGAAGGTGTGTGTGTGTGTGTGTGTGTGTGTGTGTGTGCGTGCGTGCGTGCGTGCGTGCGTGTGTGCGTGCGTGCATGCATGCGTGCGTGCTTGCGTGCATGCGTGCGTGCGCGCATGTGTTTGTGTTTTGCGTGTGGTGTGGAATTGTGTGTGTGTGTGTGTGTGTGTGTGTGTGTGTGTGTGTGTGTGTGTGTTGTGCGCGCGCGCGCGCGTGCGTGTGTGTGTGTGTGTGTGTGTGTGTGTGTGTGTGTGCGTGCGTGTGCGCGCATGTGTGTATATGTGCATGCGTGCGTGTGTGTGTGCGTGCACGCGTGCATGCAGTGTGCATGCATGTGTGTACATATACACGTATCGCTCATGTTTTCAAAAGTTACTTCTTCGTACATTCCTGAGTTTTGAATCCAAAAGCACCTTTAACAAGCGTGATGCATGACACATATCTTTATCTATCTTATTCCTCTTTCCCTCCAACCCCTACTCCCCATCCCCTGCCTCCACCCCCCCCCCCGAAACCCACCCTAACCTCTGCCTGTTTATCCATTATTATCTTTATGATTATTGTAATTCTTTTTTTTTTTCCTTTTTTCTTGGTGGTGGTAGCTTTTTTTTTTCTTTTTTTTTGGTGGTGGTAGTGGCTTTTTCAGAGACAGGAAGTATTTCGCATGTACACCGCCACCCACCTCTTGGAAGCCTTTTTTTTTTGCTTACAGACCTTGCCACCTTGCTGCGATGGCAATGTGGTGAAGAAGATGACGGATGGAAGGTTAAAAGGCAAGCAAGATGGATGAACAGAACATCGAACAGCGGAGAGAAAGAACGTGGCTGGCTTTTGGATGTCGATCATTACAGGCCCAGCTGATGAGCCGCAGATGGAAGGCAAAGGCGGATGGGGGAGGGCCGGCAGGGGGAAATAATGCTTGTCTTGGGCCAAGTTATTGTAACGGAGTTGTGTCCCTTTCCGGCGGTCAGCTTTCAGCTGTGGCCTGTCATGGGAAGCTGGTGGTCAAAAAGCCATCGGTCGAGGACCGCAGCGGGGCTGGCACGGAGGTTTGTTTTGTCGTTATGGCGTGACTGGGGGGGGGGGGGGGGGGGGTTGCCAACCAATCTCTCTCTCTCTCTCTCTCTCTCTCTCTCTCTCTCTCTGTGCGTGTCTCTGTCTCTGTCTGTCTCTGTCTCTCTCTGTCTCTCTCTCTCTGACCCCCCCCCCCACACACACCCTGCCTTCCTCCAACTTCTCTCTCTCTCTCTCAATCTCTCTCTTTCTTTCCCTCCTCTTTCTCTCTCTCGCCTTTATTTTTCTACCCGGTAAGAGCCCCCACCCCCACTTTCCCCCTCTGTCTAATGTGTCTTTTATCCTCTCTTTTTCTCTTCATTCTCTCTTCATACACACACGCACGCACGCGCGGGCGCGCGCGCGCGCGCACACACACACCACACACACACACACACACACACACACACACACACACACACACACGCACACACACACACACACACACACGCACGCACGCACGCACGCACGCACACATATCCAGAAAGAGAGAGAGAGAGAGAGAGAGAGAGAGAGAGAGAGAAAGAGAGACAGAGAGAGAGAGAGAGAGAGAGACAGAGACAGAGACAGAGAGAGAAAGAGAGACAGAGAGATATATATAGAGAGAGATGAATACATAGATAGATATACAAAACCTGGTAGAAAGAATAATGTAAAGGGAAAATATTGCTACAGAAAAACAAGGGTAACAACAACAGCAGCAACTAGTACTACTTCTGCTACTGCTGCGTCAACTGCTACTACTACTACACCACCACCACCTATTCTACTACTCCTATTCTATTACCACCACCACCACCACCACCAACACCATGCCACAACTACTACTACTACTACTACTACTTCCACTACTACTACTATAACTACTACTACTACTACTATAACTACTACTACTACTACTACTACCACCACCACCATCAGCATCACCACTGCCGCTGCTGCTATTACAAAGAGCGCACTATTGGCTATTTGTTAAACGCGCATCCTGGAGAGCCACTCATAGTACATCATAAGATCACACCATGTCAAATTTGATCGTTCGTTCACACATACTGTACGTGCGTTAGAGCGCATGGCCATAACAACTAACGCAATCTGTCATCGCAGTGATGAAGATGGAACCAAAACATTAGACACGGGATGCTTTAATGAGGATAAACAGAAAGAAAGCAAATTAGCCACTGAACGTGATGTTGGGATGGGAAGCAGTAGAACGGGGGGTGGGGTGAGGGGGGGGGGGGGATGAGGTTTGGAGAGGAGAGAGTGAGGGTGGAGGAAGAGGGGATCTGGAGGGTTAGGAAGGGTGGTTGGAATAAGAGAAATGATGTAAATCAGGAGTTGTATGTTTGTGGAGGGAGCGGGCTAAATGGGACGTGATAAGGAATGAGGGGGGTGGGGGGGGGGGGGCGATGGGCGGAGGGGGGGGGGCGTGGGCGGAGGGGTGGGGGGTGCGGAGAGACAGGCGAGGATGGGATGGGGATCGGAAAGGGGATTGGGTGGGAAATGGGAGAAAACACTGTGTCAAAAACAGTGATGGACCTATCCAGGTGAGCATGCGATTGGGGGGAGGGGGGGGGGGTAGGGAGGAAGGAAGAGAGAGAGGGAGGGAGAGAGTGACAGAGAGAGAGAGAGAGAGAGAGAGAGAGCGAGAGCGAGCAGCAGAGCACAGCAGGAGAGAGAGAGAGAGAGAGAGAGAGAGAGAGAGAGAGAGAAGAGAGAGAGAGAGAGAGAGATGGGGTTACAGAGAGAAGGAGAGAGAGAGGGGGGAGAGACAGAGAGAGAGATAGAGAGACAGAGAAAGAGAAGGAGAAAGGAAAGGAGTAACAGGAGAAGACTGGAGAGGATGAGAGAGAGAGAGAGAGAGAGAGAGAGAGAGAGAGAGAGAGAGAGAGAGAGAGAGAGAGAGAGAGAGAGAGAGAGGAGAGAGAGAGAGAGAAGAGAGAGCAATAGCCTGCTGTTCAAAAAGGCAGATTTACGTTTGTTGCACAAAAGTTCCTCCTAACAAGATTTCCTTGTTTCGATCTCTTCCGTATTCAGCCGAGACTCAGGAAAGGGGTGGGAGTGGAGTGAGAGGGGGTGGGGGTGGGGGGTGGGGGGGATGAAATCCTCCTTCATTCTGATCAGTTGAAACAAAGCTCACATCAAGGAGCAGCTCGGCTTGGAACTCACGTAAAAGAAGATGATGTCAGGTTTCCTTCTATCTCCCCGTCCTCTCATTCCTCGCTTTTCAACTTCTTCAAGAAACGGAGAAACAAATCTTAGATGTCTGGAAACGAGGGAGAGAGAGAGAGAGAGGAGGGGGGGGGGAGGGAGGGAAGGAGAGAGACAGAGAGAGAGAGAGAGAAATGGGGAAGGAGAGAGGAGAGAGAGAGAGGAGAGAGAGAGAGAGAGGAGAAGCCCGCGAGTGTGTATGTATGTATGCGTGTG
>CM065718.1:47063294-47065794 GCA_033310375.1 Conus canariensis | reverse complement strand
AAGTCTATGCCGTGTATCTCTCTTTGGTCGATGAAGCATACATGAGTTTATATGTGCAGGGAGCGTTGCAGAGAAGATAGCATGAGGCAGCTACGCATCACTGGGCCTTTTGTGAACATGCTGACAGGACCGTGTGGAGTGGTATTGGGGAAAATTCTCTCCCAGTCATGAAATTCACAGTACGGAGCGTTATTGATCATCTTGCTGGGGCGAATATTTGCAGATCAAAAGAAGAAAAAACATCCTTTGTTTTCATAATAATCCCAATGGTAAAATATTCATATACTGTGTAATGTGTCATTTGTGTGTGTGTGTGTGTGTGTGTGTGTGTGTGTGTGTGTGTGTGTGTGTGTGTGTGTGTGTGTGTGTGAATATTAAGCAATCGTATGGAAGATTACGACAAGAAGCCTGAAAACTACAATGAACGTGCTATGACTGGTAGCAAACGTTAAAGAGTGATCCTGCGTCTGTACGAACGCAGCTGCGTGCCACCGATCGGCCGGAATCAAAAGTCTGTTCTGACTGGTGAATAATGCTGATTCGCCATCGAACGATTGAGGCTTCCTTAGCAGACCCAACGTTAACGTACAGATCATCCCCGCAGACGTGCGTCTTTCCATTCAACTTTTCTCTTTGTTCAGTATTTTATTGACGGAGAGGTTTTTGCCGCCTTCTGTGTCGTGTCACCAGCAAACCACCACCACCACTACCTCCCCTCTTCCCCAGGCTTGTTTGAAGTTAAACATGCGTAGTTTTCGATTTCGCTTGTAAAAAAAAAAAAAGAATCGATGTTTTGAGAACTGGAAGAAAATTGCCCCAACGCATGCCACCCCACAGCTGTCCTGAATATGTTAAATGCGCAGGGAGCCTGCATCTCCCTCGTCTGTGATCTCTGTGATTGCGCATGTGGTTTTCCATGTATATAGAATCATGTGCGCACATGGATGAATGTGTGCATATCGTGCACGCGCGCACACGCAGATAGACAGACAGAAAGACACACACACACAACTCTCTCCTTTCCTCCCTCCCCCCCCCTCTCTCTCTCTCTCTCTCTCTCTGGGGGTCACATGGTTTGACACGAAGCGACAGGGCGCCATTTATTTCAGCCGCGGTAATTGTTTTCTATTTTCCTGTGACAATGCCAGTTACTGGACTTCCAGCAACTGCGGAGACGGCCCTAAACGCCCTGCTGACTGAAAACTGTGTTTCAAGCTGGAAAATTACTGGAGAAGGCAGCAACGCAGTGGTCGTTCTGCGACTGAAGCCAGTCAACCTAGTGTCAACAACAATGGCGGATCCTGTGCTGAACCGGAGAACGCAAGTTCAGTACAGGAAGAAGCCCCCCCCCCCCCCCCCCCCCCCAGCCAGGTGCGACGAGATCAAGAAAGATGGAAGCAGCAGAACAGACGTCATGAACAGGTTGGTGCTGGTCTCGGTACCACTAGTGACGTGAATGAACTGGCCGTGCCTAACACCGAATCGGATGAACACAGTACACAGCACAGTGCAGAAGAACACATCAGGCCGACTCGCGATTATGATGACACGTCGCATATTCTGGATACGCTTCTGTCTTTGCATTCTGATCTGTCGGAGTGTGACATCAGGGACCCAGAAATTCACACGTCGGACATCGACACAAGTCTGGAACAAGCTATAGACAAAATTGTCGCCGGTTTTGATAGGGAGTGGTTAAGGGTTATGTCGCTACTCTTGAGAGATCGACAGGTGCAGAGACGATTGCGAGATTCACACAGAAACAGTGCATTTCGGAAGGTCGTGTTTTATCAGACGGATGATGTGGGTGTGCTGCTGTGTGAATCAGATGATGTCGTTCTGGAATATTCCTGCGATCCGTGTTCGGAGGACGATTATTTATTTTGGTTTGTGAAGCAGGAAGAAAGACACATGCCAACAGAGGCAGAGACCCAAGCACCTGCTCGACGGCGGCTGCACGCTCTCCACGGACTGATCCAGTTCTACCTGGGGTGACCGTCTTCTACAGAACTCACAGTGAACGCATGCCAGTGACATTGTCTCGTTCTTAGATTTTGTCATGTAAAGTGAAAGAAAAAGACATTGCTGTGATTTCCATGTGAATGAAATCGAAATCGAGCCGCGTTTTGTTGTTGTACATCGATTTGCTTAATGGTACACCGATTTGCTTAATGGGCTTTACAGCTTAAAAGCATTAAACTTCGTTCTCTCTCTCTCTCTCTCTCTCTCTCTCTCTCTCTCTCTCTCTATATATATATATATATATATATATATATATATTATGCTGAACAATTAATAATATATAGATATATATATATATTGATGCCAAGGGAAGACCGATGAATCTGAATCAGCAGACGAAAGGTCTCTGAGCGGGGAACACCAATGGTTCTGTTTTAAGACAGACTGCAGTGGTCTCCATATGCTGTCAATGAAGAATCTTATGCTTATATTCTAAGACCCCCTCTTGCATTTAAACACGACCCCCCCCCCTCCCTGG
>CM065718.1:47030794-47033294 GCA_033310375.1 Conus canariensis | reverse complement strand
AGGAAAAGGTGGAGAAGGGACAGAGGTTGAGAAGGAAGATGAAGAGGAGGAGGACAACGACAACGACGAGGTGGAGGAGGAGGCCCAACGATTTTTGTTGATCAAATCCGATAAATTCCCTGTCTCCCAAGTCGGACATTGCTCTCAGGAATCGTCCCCAGTCACACACACACACACACACACACACACACACACACACACACACACACACACACACACACACACAGACAGACAGACCACACACACACACACACACACACACACACACACACACAGCGCGCGTGCGTGCGCACACACACGCACACGCACACACATACGCGAAAGCACGCACGCAGCACTTACACATATTCGCACGCACGCACACACTCAAACACAAACAAGAAAACGAGCGCACACGCTCCACACACACACACACACACACACACACACACACACACACACAACACAACACACACACACACACACACACACACACACACACACACACACACACACACACACACACACACACATACACACACACACATCATGCTCCATACCCGATACTTGCAGAACGGATTTCATAGGCAAGACATTTGTTTTCCATGTTATGCCGGGAGTGAATTTACATTTTTCTCCTGAATGACTTGTTTATCAATTGTCTTGCCTCCCTAAAAGGTTTACGGCAGTTTTATGCAATTTCTCCCGTCCCCTCCCCCTTCTCTCTCTCTCCCCCCCCCCACCCATCCCTTATCTGTCTGTCTGTACGTCTGTCCCTCTTCATTTCACTCTGTTATCTGTCTCTCTGTCTGTCATCTCTCCTCTCTTTTCTGTCTCTCTCTTGTCTCTTTCTCTCTGCCTGATTATTCTGTCTCTGTCTGTCTGTCTGTCGCTCTCTCTCTCTTATCTGTCTGTCTGTCTGTCTGTCTGTCGCTCTCTCTTCTCTCTCTCTTCTCTCTCTCTGTCTTCTCTCTCTCTCTCTCTCTCTCTCGGGTCTCTTTCTGTCTCTCTCTCTGTCTCTTTCTGTCCTTCTGTCTGTCTGTCTTCTCTCCTCTGTCTCTCTGTCTCTCTCCCTGTCTGTCTGTTTTTCTCTCTGTCTCTCTGTGTCTCTCTCTCTCTCTGTCTGTCTCTGTCTGTCTGTCTGTCTATCTCTCTATGCCTGTCTCTGTCTGTCTGTCTGTCTGTCTGTCTGTCTGTCTATGCCCTCGCCTCCCTTTGTGCGCCTCTGTGTCGGGTTCTTTGTTTTCGGTAACGACAAGTCCCCTTCTTCATTTCATCTTATCATAGAGCCAGTTTTAATCAAACCCATTCCAGGCCAGTCGTCGTGTCCGCTTCGTCTCTGTGTTGCACTCGTGTTGCACCATGATTTTGATCAACATCTTCTTTAATTCCTGTTCAAATTCTCCCACTCTTGTTCTGCGTTGCGACGGGCTATCCAATGGTCGTCATTGTGTGGCGAAGGGGGATAATCAAACGATTTCAAGTGAACATAAGCAGCTATTTCATCGAAAAAACAAGACAAAACAAAACAAAAAAACCCCTCTTCGCTCTTAATGTCTTAACTGTTTCTTCTGCAAAATTAATTATTTTTGCAGGATAATGAAGTGATTTTACGGGGACACATACGTTTTCTCCCGGGGGATGATGATCAGCTGTTTTAGCGGAATCATAGTATTGGATTAATCACCGTTTCTTCCGGACCAATAGCTGTTGCATCGGCAAAGTAAGACTTTTTCCAAGATCATGATAACTGTTTTATCGAAGCAATAACGTTTTCCTCGGGGTCATTAGGTGTTGTATCGGCAAAGTTATTTATTTATTTTTTTTTTTTTTTTTGCGGAATATTTCAATTCTGAAGCTAGCGTCATACCTTAATCTCACGAGCTGGCAGAGTATTTTTTTTTATTGCGCAATAATACAGTTCTGGAACTAGCATCATACCATAATCCTATGAGCTGGCAAAGTTTCTTTTTTGCGGACCAATACAATTCAGAAGCTAGCATCATCCCATAATCTCACGAGCTGGCAAAGTGATTTTTGTTGTTGTTGCGGATTGATACAATTCTGGAACTAGCATCATACCATAATCCTACGAGCTGGCAAAGTTTCTTTTTTTTCGCAGACTAATACCATTCAGAAGCTAGCATCATACCATAATCTCACGAGTTGGCAAAGTAATTTTCTTTATTGCGGAATAATACAATTCTGAAGTTAGTATCACACCATAATCCTTCGAGCTGGTAAAGTAATTTTTGTGTGTGCAGAATAACACAATTCTGAGGCTAGCGTCATACCATAATCTCACGAGTTTTATAAACTTCACTGCGAAGCAAGAGTTCATTAAACTCAGAGTTCATATAAACTTCACTGCGGAGCAAGAGTTCATTAGGGCAGTAAGAGTTACCCTACTTGTTCGTCATTTACTGTTTACTGTTCCGTACCTCATTTAAGATTACCTATTAGTGTACATGTCGGATCACGAGATCCGTCGAATTCTGTAAACTTCATTGTCATTGGTACG
>CM065718.1:47005794-47008294 GCA_033310375.1 Conus canariensis | reverse complement strand
TGTGTATATGTGTGTGTGCGTGTGTATGTGTATGCACCTTCCCGCTCCACACTTAATCCGCCCTTTGAGAGGAGAGAGAGAGAGAGAGAGAGAGAGAGAGAGAGAGAGAGACAGACAGACAGACAGAGAGACAGGGAGACAGAGAGACAGAGAGAGAGACAGAGAGAGAGACAGAGAGATAGAGACACAGAGAGAGAGATAGACAGACAGACAGAGACAGACAGACAGACAGACAGAGACAGAGAAGAGAGAGAGAGAGAGAGAGAGAGAGAGAGAGAGAGAGACGGACGTTGTAACTGTCATGAAAGATTATCCAAGAACAACACGATTTTCTGGCGGAATGAGCAAAGTCGCCTAGTCCCAAATCGGAGGCAAACCCTTGTATGTATATCACTGGCTTCCTCCTCTACCTGTTGTGTAGTTCAGTGACGTAGGACATAAGTACCCCCTTCATTTCCAGCCCTGGCGCATGATGTGAGGCACATCGTTAACAGACTGAAACAAAACCTTACAAAGAAAGACAAAAAGGGGAAAAAATCCTCGTAAACCTGGGTCTTGTGTCCTCTTCCTCTCCAATTCATGCATGTATTTACCGACTAATACATTTTGTTATAAACCCATTTTCTCCATAGTAGCGCATGGTCATTAGCCCATTCAGATCTGCTCTATTTCTGTCTTCCTGCTTCTACAAACGAACGAACGCAGAGAGAGAGAGAGAGAGAGAGAGAGAGAGAGAGAGAGAGAGAGAAGAGAGAATAAATATCTAAAAAAAAAAAAAAAAAAAAGCCATGGACCCATCTCAAGGTGGGTCGAATCCATGGAATATAAATACCATTAAGCCATGGACCCATCTCAAGGTGGGTGGAATCCATGGAATATAAATACCATTGCAACAAAAGACCGACATACTTTGGTCTCATAAAGATTAATTCTATTTAAGGCGTTACCTGCGTCATTTCGTTTGTCTTCTTTAGTAAAAACAACAACAAAAACATCCTTTAAAAAATCATTCTGAAAAGGCGCATGGGCAAACACCAACTTGAGGGGAACCAACTGGACAGGAGGTTTTCAAGTTGCAAAGTGAGACGACTGCAGGCGGAAATCTAAACAAATCTTAAAATAGATGTTAGCGAACCGCCAAGAGAAACGTGGACAGACAGACGAGTCACAAGACAAAACACGACGCGTTTCGACCTCTTAGGTCTTCTTCAGGCAAGACACAAACAAACAGGACGATGAAAATGAGCGAGTTTGTCACTTAGCTTTGGTCTCCTCAGCGCAAGGTCTCTTCAACGCCTACCTTGCGCTGAAGAGACCAAAGCTAAGTGACAAAACTCGTTCATTTTCGTTGTCCTATTTGTTTGTGTCTTGCCTGAAGAAGACCTAAGAGGTCGAAACGCGTCGTGTTTTGTCTTGTAACGCGTCTGTCTGTCCACGTTTCTCTCGGCGGTTCGCTAACATTTATTTTCAGGGCTGTCCGACCGGCGCATTAGGAAACGTCGCACTACAAAATAAGCAAGACAAAAGAAACAAACATACGCTGTTATGACATCTCAGTGTTACAAACTAATACTATACCTATATCTATCTATCTATCTATCTATCTATATACTTGTTTACCCTCACTACTTAATTGTTCAGCATCACATTGTTTGGTCAATCAGTGGAAGACTGCATCTCTTAGGAGATCCAAGTAAAGGTTGTTCTGCACAATTTTTAGCCGCTGACAATGCTTGGGTTATTGAACAGCAGAGCTGACCACTCAGACTGTTCCATATCTTTTGATCTCCCTTGCATCCTTGAATAGATCCTCAAGCATAGGCTCAAAGATTGTCACCTACATTTTATATTGTTTGCATGTTTTCAGTTTTTCAGCAACTTTTTTCCTCTTCACACTTACATTTTGTTTCGTTTACTACCCTTCGCTGGCTAATTTGAGGGTGTTGCTGGGCTCTTTTCTTTTAACCCTTGGTGGTGAGAACACCACAGAATTATGGACTGTGGTGTGTCTCTATTTGACGACGAGAGCACACCGACATAATTGTTTGTGCCTTTTTGATGTGTCCAATCCAGCTGACGAAACGTCTAGGTGCGAGCAATAGATTGATGGATCTTCTCGCAAGAGAGATTACAATGGATTCTTTCTGCAATATTTGAGAGATTTACGAGGCTATAATGTACTAACCGCAATTTCAAACCCCCTCCCCATTTTTATGTAAAATACGAATCTTTGCCGTTTCCTTACTAGAATGACGAAAGAACTACTAGGGTGCACCTGTCATATCTCGCTACGTAATATTATATATATATATATGTATGTTGGGCAGCTAGGATGAACTGTGTTTAATAATTTTCATTATTTAATTTTGGTAGATCAAGAATGAAACGATATCACAATGTGCACAAACAGGAAGACGGACGAGAGTCGACATGTCTCAAATCATCGGATAAAAACCACAGGTTTGAAAGGCCGAGTCAAAAAGATGAACAGACAAGACAC
>CM065718.1:46983294-46998294 GCA_033310375.1 Conus canariensis | reverse complement strand
TTCTGACTCCCAGGGAGTTACTTTGTAACAGAGGGGGAGTTAATCTGATCATGACTAAGATGACTCCCCACCCACCTATTCCCAGGTGTCTTTCGGTAAGAGAATGGAGAAGGGGATTTAATGTTTATGATCATCATCATCATAGGGAAAGGAAATGTCCGTGTACATATTCATGTGCTCATCTATGCATGTCCTTGATATTTTACTATGCCTTTTTGTATATAATCTGTATGTAAAGTCTGTATATACATGAATTAATGGTTTGATGCCTTTGGTAGAAATACTGTACCTTCAGTCTTTGGCGTTCTCTCTCTCTCTCTCTCTCTCTCTCTTCTCTCTCTCTCCTCTCTCTCCTCTGATGGAATCTATGCGACTATCAAACAGTCACCCATAAGTGTAGGCCATTACACTCAATGGTGTAGAAATGGAAAATTTTCAATTTTTCATTGTGTCATGCCGCCAAATTAGGGAGTGAGGGGGGGGGAGGGGTTGAGAGGGTAAGGAAGGTGGGGAGAGAATGACGAGTAGTCGCGACGTGACGTAAAATTGCTTGTATTGACTCGCTACATCTGGGAGAGAAGGAAGGAGAAAAAGGGTTGGCATAGATTAGAAATTTGGTGTGTGAGACACATGGGATGGAGAAGGGGGAGGGGGGGGGGGTGCCTGTTTTTGTACAATTTGCACAAGAGGGTGGCTGCTTGGGACCGATCTGATGAAGTTGTCAAGTGATTCGTCACAGGTGTGGTGGTGTGCGTGTGCCAAGCTAAAAATGAAAGTCGGCCAGCCAATCAGAAAAACACACATTTTTCAATAAAATTCAGGACACGTGACTGATTCACAGAAACCAATAATATCGAAGGAAACAATTCTACCTGACAAGTCTTGATCTGGCAAGTTAGTGTAAGAACACACACACACACACACACACACACTTCGAAAATATATATATATAAGATGCATGGGTGGTGCGAGGTGTGGGGAGTGGGTGGTGGGTGGTGGGTGGGAGTCATTCTGGTGGTATGTCAGAATAACTCCCCTGGAGTCAAACTGAAACACAGAGGGAGTTAGTTTTTTTTATATTCTAGTTTAACTCCCAGGGAGTCAAAATTTACAAATGAACAGTTTAACTCCTTGGGAGTTAAACCATTCGCGGAGTTAAAACTTTTCGTTACACCGGCTTGCTCTTCGTGCGTTTTGGTGTCAAGGATTCCATATTTGAAGTCTTACGCTGCACGAGAATTTCCAGAAGTTACCTTGTGTATGTATGTCATGGTAGACACGCAGGCGGGATTTTACAGATGTACTACTCGTTTTATCAGACAGGCTTCTTCTGTATTCAAGATCTCATTATCTTCTGCCGCTCTACCATTTAGTTATGAGAGTAGCGCACCTTGTTTGAGTGAACGCTCTTCTGATGGTGGTTTCTGGAGTCAAGCAGGCATTAGCCTCATACCACAACGCTGAATATGAGTAGCCTTAAGCCCCAGCATCAAAAACAAAAACAAAAAACCCAACACCTCCACACCCCCCCCCCCCCCCCCCCGAAAAACAAAACAGAAAACAACAAAAAAAAAACTGGTGCATGTTTCAGAAGCCACAACTAATACACAGATTCCTGCGAGAAAAAGAGAAAGAAAGAAAGAAAGAAAACAAAATGTACCTTACATCTGACGTTGTGCGCCGTAATCGTGATTTTGACAGGGAAAAACAACAACAAATTACCTTACGTCTGAGGCTGTGCGCTGGAATCGTGATTTTGACAGGGGAAAAGCAACGACAACAACAACAACAACAAATTACCTTACGTCTGAGGCTGTGCGTCGGAATTGTGATTTTAAAGGGGGCGGGGGGGGGGGGGGGGGGGGGACAAAAAAATCTGACCTTACGTCTAACGCTGTGCGCCGGAATCGTAACTTGGACGACGACATTCAGGCATACCTATCACATCAAATATTCAAGATGGATCATGAGAGTTATTTCAGCATGAATGACGTCTGTGTCCTGGAATGGTCCAGGTAGGGGGGCTTATCGCATGCGTCTCCCGATAATCCGCCATTCCTAGTCACCATAAGGTGTCGTCAACTTGCCGCAACACGTGCAGCGAACTTGATCAAGAGGAAATTACGGCTACCATTCCTTTAACTGTGTGGAAACATTATGGCCAGCATGAAGGGGTATGGGGAAAGATAAGACCCCTCAGCCCTGTCACTGTCTGTCTGTCTGTCTGTCTGTCTGTCTTCTCTCGCACTCCGTCTGTCTGTCTCTCTCTTTGTGTTTCTATTCATATGTTTATTATCTTTGTATCTTTTGTCTGTCTCCCTGTCTCTGCGTGTTTGTCTCTCTCTCTTTTCATTTGTCTGTCTGTCCGTGTCTGTCTGTCTGTTTGTCTGTCTGTCTCTCTCTGTTTGTGTGTGCACGCACGCGCACGTGTCTGAATGTGCGTGTAGGCGCACGTGACTAGTGTGTGGGTGGGTGTATGTGCGCGCGTGCGCATGTGTATTTGAGAGAGAGAGAGAGAGAGAGAGAGAGAGAGAGAGAGCATACACTTACACCTCCAGTCTGTGAACCACACCAGCAGTCCTTTTGAAAGCAGCCCACGAAGGTCTCTCTTCACAAATAGCCATACGACGCCGCAAAGCCACGGTCACGATTTCCTATGGAAACCTCAGCGCTAGCGTGCAGCACAGATGTAGACAGGGCAGGAGCGTTGTCCTCGCCTTTCTCTAGTTCCATCGCACACATCGAATGACCCCACACATTGACTGCTTTCACCTCTTCTGTTTGATCTAAGTGGCTCTGTGTCTTCCTCCTGTTCACGAGTTGACCGTCTCTTCATGTCACTCTGATGTCAATAGCGTCAAATTGTCACTTTGTACTCACAAGATGGTCCTCTGCTGGTAAAGGCTACGCGCAGTGCAGTAGGTCAATCTCGCTGAACCGCTGACAATAACAAAACTGGCATACATGGTAACTTACGAGGGCGACTAAGCTAACTGGATAGTTCTTTCACCCGGAAGTGTTTATTTACTGCTGGGACTGTCCAACACCTTAAAAGCTAAGAGCAGAGACCTGGCCTGCTGACACATCGACGAGGGAGAAGCTCTATGGATCTCTGGAGGGCCTTCGTTGTACAGCAGTCTTCATCCAGTGCCTCTGTGGTTCCTGTCTCAAGAAGAAGTTACCTGCAGGAGCAAACAGGACTATGACAAAGGCGAGAGGCGGGAAATGAGGAAAAAAACGACTCTCCGCTCTGTCCATCTTTGATTTCACCAGTCCTCAGCGAGTTAGCCCCTGAAGGAAAACTGCTTCTCAGGTGACAGGTCAGCAAAGCGCGAGCATCGCACCGTAGGATGTCAGCGAGGCAGAGCCAGACACGGTCATTTGCATGATGGCTGAAGCAGAGTGCAGTGCAGTCTTGCACACAGTATGAAACGGCTAGACCCCGCGAAACAGCATTTTTTTGTTGTTGCCGAAATTAACGTGCATCACGGCATTTCAAATGTTTTTCGCCTGCCTGACTTTTCGAAATGCCCACTCCTCTGAAATGTGTGGGTTTTTTGGGAATGGGGCATTTTACGTGGAAACAGTACCGTGTGACATGTCTCGTGATCATTTTACGTGGAAACAGTACCGTGTGACATGTCTCCTGGTAATTTTACATGGAAACAGTACCGTGTGACATGTCTCATGGTTATTTTACGTGGAAACAGTACCGTGTGACATGTCTCGTGGTCATTTTACATGGAAACAGTACCGTGTGACATGCCTCATGGTCATTTTACGTGGAAACAGTACCGTGTGACATGCTTCCTGGTCATTTTACGTGGAAACAGTACCGTGTGACATGCCTCCTGGTCATTTTACGTGGAAACAGTACCGTGTGACATGCCTCCTGGTCATTTTACGTGGAAACAGTACCGTGTGACATGTCGCCTGGTCATTTTACATGGAAACAGTACCGTGTGACGTGTCTCCTGGTCATTTTACATGGAAACAGTACCGTGTGACATGTCTCATGGTCATTTTACATGGAAACAGTACCGTGTGACATGTCTCCTGGTGATTTTACGTGGAAACAGTACCGTGTGACATGTCTCCTGGTCATTTTACGTGGAAACAGTATCGTGTGACATGTCTCCTGGTCATTTTACGTGGAAACAGTACCGTGTGACATGCCTCATGGTCATTTTATATGGAAACAGTACGTGTGACATGCCTCCTGGTCATTTTACGTGGAAACAGTACCGTGTGACATGTCTCGTGGTCATTTTACGTGGAAACAGTACCGTGTGACATGTCTCGTGGTCATTTTACGTGGAAACAGTACCGTGTGACATGTCTCCTGGTCATTTTACGTGGAAACAGTACCGTGTGACATGTCTCGTGGTCATTTTACGTGGAAACAGTACCGTGTGACATGTCTCCTGGTCATTTTACGTGGAAACAGTACCGTGTGACATGTCTCCTGGTCATTTTACGTGGAAACAGTACCGTGTGACATGTCTCCTGGTCATTTTACGTGGAAACAGTACCGTGTGACATGTCTCCTGGTCATTTTCATGCTGGCTGATATGGGGAGAGTTTTTTTTTATGTGCATTGTTGATGTCTGGTGTTTGTAACATCTAAAGAAAACATATTTGTGGAACATTTATTTGTCTGTTTCGTATTGCATATTATGATACGGGTTACTTTTCACCAACCCTCCTCTCTGTCTGTCCGTTTGTCTGTCTGTCTGTCTGTCTGTCTTTCTCATCTCTTCCCATCCTTAACTACCAAAGTCTGCTAGCTGACCAACTTGTCCTGCCAATAGCTGTCCAACTTGTCCTATAAGTTGCCAATAAAGGGACATACATTTTTTTAAGGCTTATGCTTCGTGCCACCCAAGTTGCACTATCCCCCCACACTGCTCTCCGATCACAGCCACACCTTGTTTTTTGTTGTTGTTTTTTTTCCAGGCACAGCTGTAGCACCGGCAGTTCACGGCATCAGTCAATGTCATGTCGTCACGAGCCAACTCAACAGAGGGGACACAGCACTGCTGCCGAGAAACCCTGGTAGTGTTCACTGGTGCTTTTTCTGATACCAGCATTCCTAGGACACAACCGGCACCCATTAGGTTCCCCACTGATGGGGATCGAACTCACGATCTCCCAGCCCACAATCAGCGACGCTAACCATCGTACCACGGCAGCACGTCGTAACTGCTTCGTTCTGTGCTGCATGTGTTGCACTAGATCACTTTTTTCATGCTGAGAGCGCTTCTCTGAAGTAACAACCACGCCCGCTTTGTTGTTGACGTTGTTGTTTTTGTTGTTGTTGTTGTTGTTGTTGTTGTTGCTGTTTTCCTTTTTGTTTTTGTTTTCTGTCTTTTTTTTCTAATCATTCCATACGTTTGCCTCTTGAAGTGGATTTTTCGAAAGAATTAGTCGAGGAACAACATGCCATCTTCGCTTTTTTATTACGCGCACTGAATGCATGTAGTTTTCAAGACATCAGTTACATGTCTCACTCAAAAGTCTAGGTCCCAAATCATCTCTTATGGTGTGGTGGAAAGGCAGGTGCGTTTTACTCTCGGCCACATCTCCACCGACTCGAAATTCCTTCCATCTTTTCGTCAAGCATCGGTAAATCGATTGGGTTTTTTCCCCCCTGAAATCAAAGATGCAATAATCTTCTTTTTCTTTTAACGCTTATGGATAACGATGATAGAGAAAATGCTTTGGATATCCGTTCTAGTCCAACATAACAGGGCTGTACTCTACGCTTACTTTCATTATCTATCCCGGCGTCAACCAGGCCCGAGAGATAGACACCTGCAGTGTCGGTCAGACAATTTGATCAGTACTCCCAGAGACGCATGCGTTCAGTGGATGAAACTCAATAGAGTGGTTCCAGTCTTCCCAGCTGTGCCCGGAGCAAGTTTAACTCAGGGGGCAGAAGCCCCCACAACTAAATGGCTCCGATGGGAATCAATCTCCCAGCCCGGAATTCGTGACGCTAACCGCTCCGCCACGGTAGCTGACGAATTTGTTATGATCTTACAAATTAGTTCCTCGATCTTTGATCTTTGTCTTTGATCTCGACGTGCACCACGAATCCGCTCCGAAATTTCACAGATTCAACCATGGCCAGCGTTCGATCTTTTCACGAAGATTTGTTGTCTGCTGTTTTTAGCTGCAGTCTTGCTGACAAACAAGCAAAGAAAGAAAGTGACGAAGATGAGAACATAATCTCATCAGCGAAATTATTTAGGGGGAAAAAAAAAACCACCAATGGTAGGTTGGGAAGTCAAGTAAGTGCTGGCAGGAACTGAAGGAAGAGATGAAAAGTTAGGATTTAAGGCCAAACACGTGAACACCGACGTACACTTCCTGCCAGTGCCAAGAAAGTTAAAACAGGATAGGACGAATGACATAACCCGACGTATTTGATGTTATTTATAAAGGAAACAGGGCAGAGGTGAACAACAAAGACGAAGGTTATACAATCTAGAATCTTAGTATTAGTATTAATACCTTTAGTATCATTACTATTATAAATATAGTTATCATTTTTATTTGTTATTATTTTCATCTATTTATTCTATGACCATTATTATTTTTCAATTATTAATTTATGCATTTAATATCATTATTTTTTTTTGCAACTTATGTTTTATTTATTTATTTATTTTATTTTATTATGATTATTATAAAAATGTATTTTCTAAATATATTTCTTATCATGCTTTTATTACCTTAACCTTCACAATGGTTGTTTGCAGTATCATCAGTAATACTATTTCTAGTATTGATGCTACCACCAGCAGCATTGACATCGCCATCGCCTTCGCCGCTGGGACTGTTGCCACAGCAACCCTGTTGTTTAAGAATCCTCTAACCCACTCTCCTTTCTCCCATACTACAGCTGCTATTGCCTTATTGTCACCAAGAGTGGTAATAATCCTGTCTTAATTTATTTTTTCAATATTTTGACCATTATTAGTATTCCTATCAGTAATATTATTATCATCATTACGACTTTGACTCACACATCATTTCCCTTCCAACAACCTCATTTTCATTCAACGCCTTCCTTGCGCTGAACTCTGAAGCGATCAAAGCTAAGTGAATTTTCCTTGTCCTATTTGTTTGTATCTTGCCTGAAGAAGACCTAAGAGGTCGAAACGCGTCGTGTTTTGTCTTGTGACTTGTGAAAAAGAAAAAAAAGTAGGAAAAAAAAAAAAGAAAACACTTAGGTTCTGACTATTGCAACTAACCTAGGGCAGACATCTGTTAAGTCGTAGTCATGAAACTGTTCTTAAATTCTGTCACCAAATCATATATATATATATATATATATATATCCATCAGCTTAAAATCTCTAGCGCAGTGTGGTCTCGAAACATAGCAGGCGGATGTGGTGTAGCGTATATGGACTAGTCCGCACGCAGTGAACCCACCTCCTTGATGAAACTGAAACTGAAGCCGCTAACTGCGTGTGGAATGCCAACGGATCGAGGTGCGCTCCCTCAGTTCTGTCCCTTTGTTTGTTACATCCTTTTTGCGGTCATGTCACCCAAATTGTGTTCTCTCGCGAAACAAAAAGAACGTTAAATGACACTCTACTCTCTACAATCAGGATCTGGAATTCCTTAATCACTGCAGATATCATGGCAACAACGTCTCTGAAACTCCCCTCCCCCTACCCTTACCCCCTTTCCTCTCCAATGTTCCACTCGCACATCCCACCCCCACCATCCCACGTCCACCACTCATCTTTTCCCAAAGTCCGTCCCCCCTCCTTCCCTCCCCCCCCCCTCCCCCCAATGGCGGTCAGGCGGTCCCAATCCTTCAATTTACGGTTTGGCGTCATATACTTTACCATGTCAGACCATAGCATTCAACGGCAGTTAGCCAGCTCTGTCAGGCCGAATTTTTTCCGTGGCCAATGCAGTCATAAGACAGTCACGTGATGTCACCCCACTTCCGGCCCCGGAAGAAGCCAGTGTCAACTTCCTATACGTCATTCATCTTCGGCCTGCCGTCAAAGCAAGATAAGTCTTGTGCTCTGTCTCGCCTATACTTGCCTTTGTGTTAAGATTGCTGTGTTTTGTTTCTATACTTGATTCAGTTGTGGCTTGCACTAGACCCTGAGTATTTTGCCGTGTGAGGCTCTTGGTGGGAGCGTATTTATTAAAAGAATTATCTTTTTTACCGGCACTCTCGGGAGCGTATTTATTAAAAGATTTGTCTCTTTACCGGCACTCTCGCGACTTTGTTACTCGCGATCGTCGGCACCGCTCGCCGGTCGTGTTCCCCCACCATATTGCCGAGCCTCGGGTTCAACACGCATTTTGTGCTGGTTCCACTTATTAAGGTTTAGTGCTCAATAACTATCACACCTGTACTCTTTACCCTTCACAGGTAGAACGTATTCGAGTAAGGGTGCGTGACACTGATCTGCTTATTAAGATTTAGTGCCCAAAAAGAGATTGCTATTAATAGCCATACCAGTCACCCGACCGGTGGCGTGTACGGGTAGTTCGAGTTTCAGTCGATCTCTCGAGCACTTTGCACGACACCACACGGACGATCGAGATTAATTGATTTTCTCGATCGGCCACCTTGTCTCCTCTTTGCGGTCGTGTGTTCCGGGTTTGCTCTATCCACCTGTGCCCAACATGGTGAAGGACACCGCCGGGTCGAGCCACTCCACTGCTCGGAGTTCGCTCAATTTCCCGGAGAACCCGCGGGTCGATTCCATCTCGGAGCAATCCGTTCACACCGATGAACGTACGGTTCAGGTAGACAGAGACGACTCCTCCGCGGAAGGGACGCGTGATCTTTCCTCGTCTACCAAACCGACGGACGCACGACCGCGGCGTCCCAAGGCTGATAGGCAAGCGGCCACCATTTCAAAATGCCTTTCATTTGATCTGCCTGCAAAGTCTAAGGGCAAAGCTCCCCTCAAGGTGCTGCCCAAAAAGTCTAAGGGCAAGGCTCCCCTCAAGGGGCCCTGCCGAGCAAAGACTAGCCAACGGAATTCGCCCTCCCCCACCCCTTCTCCATCGGCCAGCTTGCCCTCTAGCCTACGGACTCGCTCGGAGACTTCTAACTATCATGCTGAGTCACGCGAATCTCGGCCCCCGGGGCACCTTGCCGAGCCGCGGACCAGCACGGGTGACGGATCTGGGATGGAATCACCATCCGTCACTCGCCTTGATGAGTCACGTATCTCCTTTTCCCCCCAAATTGATACGTCCACTCATAGCGCTCGGCCCCACCGGGCACAGGTGCAGCCAACACCTGAGCTCGATGAGCGCTTCGACTCCGGAAGCAGCCTTATGGTCACCCCGACGCACGACCTCGGTGGTGTCCATAATCCTGGGCGTGCGGGCACGCCGCGCCATGGGCCCGGCCGTGCCCATGCACAAGGACGGTCGACCTACCCCGATCGAACGTCACCTTCTTCCCTAGGGGTATTGGACGTTGGGGAACCGACCTTTTCGGATCCCCATTTGGGCAACGTCCGCGGTCCCGCTCCTCCGGGGGGAGGATCTACCAGCGGGACCAAGGGTAACCTGACATATTCCTCCAGGGGGAGGAACACGGGACCGCATCCTGACCAATCCGCACTTTCGCGGGTTGGGGGCTCGACTTCCGCATCCTCCTCCATACCATTATGGCCCTCCCAGGCCCATTCCAAGGAGTGTATGGTACAGTGCACGGACCTGGACGGGGACGACAGGCCACGGCCTCTCAAGACCCCCCCAACAGTGATTCAGGTTACCCGGGTCCCCGGGGATTTTCTGCCTACACCCCAGGGCCGCCACAGCCCGTTTACCTCCCCGGGGACCGGTGGCTCTATGCCCCCGAGAGAGACCAGTGGCTTAACGCCAACACCCAGTACGACCAGCTATATGGTCGAATGTGGCACCCGGCCTCACTTGCCTGGGTCGACCTTGGTCTCCCTCCTCGGGAGCTGTCCGATCGGCAGGACGATGTCCCGGCCGCCGATTATAGGGCCACCGGGGACTCACTACAGGCACCCCTCGACTTACCTCCTGATGACGGGTGCTATGAACCCTCTCAGGACCAGTACCTCCCTGAGGCGGACGATGAGGAAGAACTAGCCTCCACCTCATTGTACGATGTCCGCACGATAGAACGGTGGCGACCAGACCTCGTTAGGAGGGAGGCCGCACCCGCTGACGAAGTTCTCTCCCTCTCCCATTTCGCCGGTCCCCCCCCGGCCCAGAGATCTAGACCAAAGATCGTTGCCCCCCAATCCCTCTCCTCAATTTGGGAAGGCCCAGCAACTCGCGCCAGGGGTGCGCACGCCATCCCTCCACCAGGACAGGGACCCCTCTCGGCCCCACATGCAGCCCAGGTCGGTTTCCTCCTCGGGGACCGCAAGAACCCCTCAGTCTCCTCCTTGTTTACGGACAATCCCGTGACCAGGGAGATGGGCATTTCCCAGTCGGACCGTCGGTTGATCCCCCACCTGCCCCCCCCTACTTCCGGCACCATCTCATTTAAGAACCTAAAGGAATGGGACCGAGTAGCCAGGATGGGCATCCTCCACACCACGGCGGGACACACCTACTTGGGCATGCTCCTTCAGCGAGCGGAGGCTCTATGGCCGGAGGATGATGGTGCCATCCCAGTACCGGGGGACTCGGGCTCTGAGGAGCACCAAGAGCCTGACCCTCGCTTGTTCAGCGATCCTTTCATGCGACACTTAGTTAACAGGATTTCGCATCACCTTTCGGCTGCGGCGGACAGCGCAGCCAGAAGCCACTTCAACTGCTTGTTGGTCGCGAGAGATGCCGTGCTGGCGCGGACCTCTCTCTCCCCGACGCTTAAGGCAGCCCTGCGATGCATCCCGGGCCAGGACCAGTCGCTCTTTGGCGACTACTCGGCTGACGTCATAGCCCAAGCAGTTGAGGAACGCAAGCAGGCTGTGTCCTTTGCGCCCAGGCCACCGCCACGCCCTGCTAGACCCCCACTTCGTTCCTTCCCCAGGCACAGACCCTATCCCAGGCAATCGCCTTCCCGCACCGCACGGCCCGCCAAGCGACCTAATCTTCTCCCAAGGCCTAAGCCAAAACCCCATCAGCAAAATTTTCGGTTCGGCCAACAGTCACGCTCCCGGAGCTGACTAGGGAGACAGCCCGAGGTGGACTTAGATCAGGTAGCACCCCCCCTCGCCCTATCCCCCTCCCACCAGCCCAGACCCTCGCCCCCCCGGGCGGGCAGCCTCTCCCGGCATGCCCACCAGTGGAGACGTATGCGCCTCAACCCCTGGATAGTGGCGGTGCTACAGGAAGGGTTTCGCCTTCCTTGGGCCCACGAGCGTCCCCCCCTCATGCTATCTCCCCCTCCCTCCCCCAACGAACCCTCCCCCGCCAAAGCAGAAGCTCTTCGCACGGAAGTCCAAGAGCTCCTCAAGAAAGGGGCCATCGCGGAGGTTTCCTACCCAAACCCCGGCTTCTACTCTCACCTCTTTGTGATCCCAAAAGCCTCGGGAGGATGGAGGCCCATTCTAGATCTTTCGCCCCTCAACAAGTTCCTCAGGCCCACCAAGTTCAAGATGGAGACCCCCACCCAGATCCGAGACTCCATCCATCATCTCGACTGGGCCACATCCATAGACCTGAAGGACGCCTACTTTCAGATCCTGATTCACCCGGTCCACAGACGATTCCTACGGTTCGTCTGGCAGGGCCGAGTGTTCCAGTTCAGGGCCCTCCCTTTCGGCCTATCACTGGCACCCTTCCTCTTCACGAAGGTTGTCAAGGAGATGGCCTCCCTAGCCAGGCAGGAAGACATCCGCCTCCTAGTGTATCTGGACGACTGGCTCATCTTGGCCCCCTCCCGGGCCCAGTGCCAAGCCCACACCACCCGCCTCCTGAGTCTGTGCTCCACACTGGGGTTTGTCACAAACCCCAACAAGTGCGAACTCACTCCCAGCCAGAGGTTCTCCTTCCTGGGAATGAGTTTCGACACAATCTCCATGATAGTCTCCCCGACCCCGGAGAGGTCTGCACGCATAGTGGACCTCATCTCCCGCCTGTCACAGACACCCCACACCTCGGCCAGAACCCTGTCCTCCCTCCTAGGAATGATGGAGTCCCTGTCTCCCCTCATTCCCCTGGGGCGGGTCCCCAAACGCCAACTTCAGAGGGAGTTCCGCCGACGTTGGTCACAGACCTCCGACCGCTGGGACCAGGTCATTCCCCTCGGACACTGGTTCATTTCGGCGACGGAGGAGTGGCTCACTCCAGCCACTCTCTCCACCGGGGTCCCCATCTCCCTCCCAATCCAACCACTGGAACTTTATACAGACGCCTCCAACTTGGGCTGGGGGGCCCACGTGGAGGAGAGTCACGCCTCGGGGGAGTGGGACTCACAAACTGCACGCCTCCACATCAACATCTTGGAGCTGGAAGCGGTCAGGCTAGCCCTTCTCCAATTCCAACACAAGGTCGCGCACCGACTTGTTCTCCTCCTCACGGACAATACGTCGGTAGCTTGCTATGTCAACAAAGGGGGAGGGGCCCGCTCCATAGGCCTCTCCCTCAGGACAGAGGCCCTCCTTCGCTGGTGTCACGCGCGGGGAATCACCCTCCGCGCGAGACACATAGCAGGGAAACGCAACATCCTGGCGGATTCCCTCAGCAGGTCGAAGTCTCTCCTCCACACGGAGTGGACCCTCAACAGACATACCCTGTCGGGGGTATGGGAGCATTGGTTTGTGCCCATGATCGACCTGTTTGCCACCAGGTTCAACCATCGCCTGCCCCTGTACGTCTCCCCCGTTCCAGATCCCCAGGCGTATGCAGTCGACGCACTATCCCTCCCCTGGACGGGCCTACTGGCATATGCCTTTCCCCCCTTCCCCATCCTACACAAGGTGATCAGGAAGGCGAGGCTGGAAAGACCCAGGCTGATCCTCGTAACGCCATGGTGGCCGACCCAGTCTTGGTTCCCGGACCTCAAGTCCCTCACCCACGTTCCCCCCCTCCGGCTCAGCCCTCGCTGGGACATGCTGAGACAACCCCGGTCAGGTCTTCCTCACTCCAATCCCAAGATGCTTCGCCTACACGCGTGGCTTCTATGCCAGCCCAACTGCGAACATCTGCAGCTACCCCCCACTCGGACAGACCCCAGTCCGTCCTAGACACACTAGCCGGGGCAGGGGCCTCTCAGGGATTACGGGACTTAGCCTCGGCATCTCGCAGAGCCAGCACCGAGTCCCTCTACAACTACCGTTGGGAGAGATGGATAGCCTGGTGCTCAGATAACTCTGTTCCCCATGACTGCCCCTCCAACATCCAAATAGGAAATTTCCTCTCCCACCTATCCTCTTCCCTTAAGCTGTCGGCTAGCTCCATTCGGGGCTACAGATCAGCTATCTGCACCACCATTCGTCAACTGGGGGCCCTTCTTTTGACAATGACTTTCTGCTCAGAGAGGTGTCTAGAGGAGTTGCTCTACGGGAAGCTCAGTCCCCTAGGCGCATTCCCCTCTGGGACCTTTTTACGGTCCTCGATGCCCTCAGAAAACCCCCTTTTGAACCCATTGCTTCTATTCCTTTTGACCTCCTCTCCCTTAAGACCACCTTTCTCCTCGCCCTGGCCTCGGCCAGAAGACGAAGTGAGATTCACGCCCTCAGCGGTGACCCCAGAGATATCGCCTTCCACAGGGACGGCTCAGTCTCTCTCAAGTTCCTTCCGGAGTTCTTGGCAAAGAATCAAGAACCGGGCACCCCCTCTCCCTTCCTCGTCATCCGTTCCCTGACGGACATCTTGGGAAAGGGAGAAAAAGATGGAGACATGGACCTTTGCCCCTCCAGGTGTCTCAGGTACTACTGGGAACGCACACGCCCCAGGCGCTCCTCCCAGAGACGACTCCTTATCTCCCTCAACCCCAACAATACTAGAGATATCTCGGCGGGAACTATCTCCAGGTGGCTCTCCAAGACGGTGAGATCTACCTACGCTCAGGCGTACAAGGATCTCCCTGTCCTATCACCCAGGGCCCACGAGGTCAGAGCACTGGCCACTTCCACAGCGTTCCAGTACTCTGTCCCCGTGCGCCACCTGCTGGAGGCAGCCTACTGGCGTTCGGAAAATCCCTTCATTAATTTTTACCTGAGGGATATCCGCATGACCAGAGCTGATGGGTCTAAAGGGATTTCCTTTGTGGCGGCCAATGCAGCCATATCGGTCAACCCCAAGAACCACTAGGGCGCTCGCCCTCCTCCGATTCCTTTAAATTCTGCTATGGTCTGACATGGTAAAGTATATGACGCCAAAATGGGGAGTTTGTGTTATACTCCCTGTTTGGCTAGTATACTTACCATGTCAGACTCTAATTCCCTCCCTACCTTCCCCTCTGGCGCCAAGGTTCTCGGGGTTACCATACACCAGGCCTCGCTGAATGACGTATAGGAAGTTGACACTGGCTTCTTCCGGGGCCGGAAGTGGGGTGACATCACGTGACTGTCTTATGACTGCATTGGCCACGGAAAAAATTCGGCCTGACAGAGCTGGCTAACTGCCGTTGAATGCTATGGTCTGACATGGTAAGTACACTAGCCAAACAGGGAGTATAACACAAACTCCCCATGTTGGTCGAACGCCAGCGAAAGGAATCACTCCCTTTCTCTCTCTGCCTTTCCGCCAGGTTTTTATCAGTTTTATAGCAGGCGAGCGTTAAGAGTAATGGGATCTTTTCAGTCATTCTCAATCCTGTTGTCTAGTGTTGAGTGCTTCAATGTCGTGGGAATTCCTCTTTGTATGTCGATTCGTTATCATGGTTACGAGAGACATGACGATAATGGGCTGAGAACACGTTCGAGTTGGCCATGATTTGTTAACGTTTGCTAGAAACGAACACAGTCAATCAACAGTCGAAAATAATCGGCTAGAGGAGCTAAGTGCAAAGCCCGTTGGGTCATGAAAAGGTGAGAATGTTTATCAAGAATCGCAGTTGTCAAACATTACCTGTTTT
>CM065718.1:46978294-46980794 GCA_033310375.1 Conus canariensis | reverse complement strand
TCCTGGCTATGCAGTATTCTTTCCTTTTTTTTTCAACCTGTCGCAGGAGGGTTACTGGTGGTGGCGGTAGTAGTGGCAGTAGTAGTAGTAGAAGTAGTAGTAGTAGTGGTGGCAGTAGTAGTGGTAGTAGTCGTCGCCGTCGTCGTTGCCGTCGTCGTCGTCGTCGTCGTAGTAGTAGTAGTCGTGGTAGAAGCAGTACTAGTAGAAGTACAACAACAACAGCAGCAACAACAACAACGAAAACAACAACAACAACAACAACAACAACAACAACAACAACAACTACTACTACTACTAATATTGCCACCACCACCACCAATATTACTACTACTACTACTACTACTTGTTTTTGTTGTTGTTGTAGCAGCAGTAGAAGAAGAAAGAGAAGAGGGAGAAGGAGAAGATGAAGAAGAAGAAGAAGAAGAAGAAGAAGAAGAAGAAGGAGAACACACACACACACACACACACACACACACACACACACACATATATATATATATATATTTGTTACATTAAAAGCAAGTTAAAATCAAGCTTCTAAAAACATCTACAAATTTGTTTCACGCTGTGCGGTCGTCAGGATGTGATGAGCTTGTGTTGCCAGTGCCACGTATATATATAGCTAGCTGGTTTGCTGTTGTTTTTTCCCGTGCTACATGTGTTTCTCAGGTGTTGGTTTTTTTCGCTGATAGAAACTTCCATCTGTGTCTGCAATTGTTAACCATTTCTGTTCTAACATTTAGAGTTGCCAACTGTGGTTTACATAGTATAATGTATTTCTCTGTTAGGCATAGATTGCATTTTTTTGAAATGTTGTTGTATGATGCTGCTCTTTTTAAAATTTTCCAAGATATGTTGTAGTCTATGTTTTTTTCTTTAAGTTTCCAAATGTATTTACTCAATTCTGTTTGGTTTTTGTATCTTTCTTTGTTGAATGATTGTTTATGGTTTGCATATCTAGTTTTGAATTGGTTTTCCGTGATACCTACATATGATTCTTTTGCGTTCTCTGATGTTACAGTGGCTTGGTACACAATGTTGTTATAAAGGCATTTGTTGCTTAGGGGGCACTGTTCTTTTTTGGTACAGTTACAAGATTTCCTTTCGTTACCCTCCTTTTTTTCTGTGCTGCTTTTCATTTTGTTTGCTGAATCGATGGCATTTTTAAGGTTTGGCATACATGAATATGATAATTTGATGTTGTTTTTGTTGAATATCTTGAATAATTTATGGTCTTTTGGGAAAGATGATGTCAAGATTTTAAAGAATTCTTTCCCTACATTTGTTTTAACTCTTGCATCATATGGGGGATTGTACCATATGATATTCCTTTTCCTGTTCTTTCTGCATCTTTTTGTATCATTGTCTGGATCGTATCTTAGTTTGTAATTGTAGCCACTTGTATGTAACGCCTCTTGGTATTCAGCTGTAGCGTTGTTGAATACTGTTTCGTTACATGACAAATTGGATAGTCTTTTATTTATGCTTTTGGGTATTGTTTTCAGTATGGAGGGTGGGTGATTGCTTTTGATGTTTACATAAACAGGCGTGTCATTTGGTTTCTTGTATGGTTTATATGTGTGTTGGTTGAGGTCTAACGTTATGTCTAAATAGTTCACTATCTTTTTGTTTGCTTCTATTGTGATTTTTAAGTTTTGGTTGTGGAAAATTTTACACAATTCTTTTTTCTTATTTTCAATGTTTCTAGGGTTGTCATTCAGAGCGGCAAGGCCGTCATCCCTGTACAGTCCAGTTTGTTTTCCAAGTTTTTTTTGAATATTGGATAACATGAATAGTCCGACAAGTTCGCAAGTTTCGGCACCATCGTATGATCCCATTGTGACATCGAAAGTTGAATTCCTGCTTGTGTTCTTAATCCAGGTTTCATTTTTATTGTGCAGTAAAGTTTTCTTTGTGTGGAAAATGATTTCCATTTCTGACCCTGATATTTCTGTGTACTTGTTGGCAAATTTTATAGCTTTAGTTAGTAGCTTTTCATCTATAGATGGGTAGAAATCTACTATGTCAAATGTTATAAAAACTGTATTTTCTTGTTTATTGAGGTTTTTGAACCATTGTATTACTTCATATGTGTTTTTCCAGAGATTGAGTTCAGTGTTTTCTTTTATGTTTTTTATGGTTTTCTCTAAGATTTTTTTACTAATTTTCCCTAGTTCAGATTTGGAAGGGTTTATCAGTCTACATGTTGGGTTGTTCAAGAAATTGGGTTTGTGGTCTTTAAGTGTAATAAAGGCTTCTCTAGCTGCTGTGGTCTCTACTCTGTCACTTAGGTCCATTTGGTGCACAAGTTCCTTTTCTTTCTTTCTGATGTGATCATATGTAGCCTTGTCAGCCTTTCTGTAATTTTTCTGGATATTTTTATCAAGGAGTTTTGAGTACTCTTCAGGTTCTATTTTGTAAAAGTTATTGGTTTTATCCGCCTTCACAAATATTTTGGTGTCATTTTGAATTTGTTTAATTTCCTTTTCTAACGCTGATT
>CM065718.1:46965794-46975794 GCA_033310375.1 Conus canariensis | reverse complement strand
GGCTAAACTAGAGGAGGACGAGCGAGGAAGGATGAGAGCCAAGGAGTCTAGACCCCTGTCCTTGCACCCCCCCCCCCCTCTCACTCACCCATCTTCCCACCCCTCGAGACTTAGCCCTCATACGCAAACCCCTCAGATCCCTAACTGGTTCAGGTGAGCCGAGGGAGACGAGGGGAGGGGAGGCAGTATATGAAGCAAGTTGTCGGGCGAGGGTGATTATCATGCCACTTAAAATATGAACGATTGAAGAAATGAATGAATGAGCGATCGACTGAACGAACAAACAAACGAACGAAAGAACGAACGCACGAATGAATGTATAATAAGTTATGAATGATTTATCAAATAGATAAATGTTGAGTGAATGACGGAACGGATAAAGGAACGAACGAACGAACGAACAAATGAATAAGAAATAGGCTAAAGGACAGATAACATACGCATCTTTTTCTACATAAGAGTACAAACCCTTCTCGCATATAAATGGAGTTCTTTATTCACAACATTCTGATGCAACAAGAGCAGTTGAAAAAAAAAAAAAAAAAAGAGGATGAAAATCTTCATAGTCCGTAGAACAGAGAACAGGCTATTTGGAAAGTGTCTTGCTGCGATATGATTATCTGGCACGCTCAGTTCCTCCCTCATCGCAACCCCCAGCGACTGCGTGCGTGGTCTGTATGAATGCCGGCGAGATTACGGCAATAATGGTCCGCTTATTGTATCATGTGAGCCTCGCCGCGTGTGTGTTGAGATCTTATGTCGTTGCCCCGTCCTTAACGGGGAATAAACTGTGGAGATAGAGCAGGATGCATCATTTCAACGTTTCGAATGTGCATTCTTCAGGTGTGTTGTCGTTACAGTGTGCATCTGTTTTGGAGGCAAAATGTCAAGTCTGAGTGATGTTTCCTTTCTTTATGGTCTGTACAATTCCTTGTCATAACATATTTTTTTGCGAGTGTGTGCGGAAGTTGAGAAGAAGCACGTGCGTCGCCGGAGTACGGCGCAACACGGTTTTTCTTTTCTTTTATTTCATTTTCATTTTTTTTTTTTTTCTGTGAGCAAATGCTTTCGTTTATTTGTCAGAGTTGATTTTCAAACAGACTTTGGCCAGGGTCAATTCTTATTTCCCATGCGCGGAATTTATCGTTTACGTCGAAAGATTAATCTCAATGGGAATTACGCCAGGCCAAACGTGTTCAGCTAACAATGATACTTATTCAGTGTTAACGTTTTATCACGCTCTTTAGAACGGTTTATATATATATAATAATAATAATAAATCGAGCTTATATAGCGCTCTTCGATGAGAGAAGACTCATCCTCAGAGCGCTTCACAATACAGGAAAAATAAAAGTTTCCATAAACATTGCACAATACTGAGAAAAAGGCATCAAAACAATAGGTCACAAAGCAAGCACTAAAACAGATGAACAAGCCACATCCCCCCCCCCCCACTCTATCCTCCCCCACCTCCCCCCTCCCCACACACACACACACACCGCCACCCCACACACATGACATTATATGAACAACGCTCTTTTTGTTAGTTTTTTGTTAGTTCATTTACATTGTGCGTTTTTTGTGAAAAGTGAATCAGATTGCGTTGCATGGTTTGGAGAACTATTCTTTCATTGGTGAAGGCAGTAGCACAGATTTGTTGTTCCGCCATTGTTTTCTTGTCTCCGATCCTTCCACTGAAATGAATGTTCTGTGAAAGTGACAGCTGATCCTAAGCATGAACTGCTTGTAAGTGCAAATGCCAGTCAAAGGAAAGTACACACAATCCCTGCAAATGTAGAGGCTGAATGAGAAAAAATGATACATTTCCTTTATATGTGAGGGCCAGTCAGGGGAAGTAAGTATTCCCTACAAAAGTGAGCTCGTAGAAAAGCTCGCACAAGTTAGACAGACACACGCACATTCATGCATATACACACACTCACAACCGCTGGCACGCACAGGCGCGTGCATGCACAGACAGTCCTACAGAGCCAGATAATAATTTTCAAGTGACAAACTGGCCATATCTATATATTATTTGATTTCTGCACTATCTCTCGTTTGTGATTCGCTATGGAAAAGATGCGATTGTTTCTTCCTCTGGAAAAGACACCAGTTCTACACACACTGCTCTCTAAAATATCTTTCAACGGAACTATATTTGAAAAAAATTTTAATAAAAAAAAAAAATGTCAGCATCAGACTTATCTCGCAGGGAAAGTCTCAATTCTCAGGGCCAGTGGAACTCTACGAAGAGTGTTTCGGCTGATTGTATCATCCGGGCGACGCCACACGCTTTACGGTTACATATTCGCAGCTTGCCCCCCGTCCTCCACCCCACCCCCAAAAGCGAGAGAGAGAGAGAGAGAGAGAGAGAGAGAGAAGAGAGAGAGGGGGGGGGGGGGAGAGAAATGCGGAAAAGTAGTTTAGTTACAAAGACTGGCTTTGAGATATTTGCTACTTTAGTGTGCACATCTACTACGTTTATGAAGACCAGCTTCGCGTTGAATTAGGCATTCCAGAGAAATCATGGGAATAACGTTTTGCTTGTTATATCCCCGTGAACGATGCTATGCGTTTTTGTGCGGTCAGATACGCACAGCTTGTCTCTCAAAATGGGTAAAAAGAAAAAGGGCGTGGAAAGGAAGTTCATAGAGAGCAGCACTGTGCGTTTTATTTTAAACTCGGTGATGAGATCTCCCGCGTGGAAATCGTGTCAGTGTTTCATCTCAGGGTGACACAGTCTCGCATTGTGACCCGAATAGTGTGATGGCGAGAGAATGGTCCTGGCTTGTTCCAGCGTCTCTCTTCCTTTGTACCCCCTTTCATTTTCCGCCAAACAAACACATGCAAACACATGCATGAACACACACACACATACACATTCAGATAGGCAGACTCTCTCTCTCTCTCTTTCTCTGTTTCTCTCTCTGTCTCTGTCTCTCTATCACAAACACACACACACACACACACACACACACACACACACACACACACACACACACACACACACACTACACTCTTCTCTCTCTCTTTATTTCTCTCTCACCCACACACATACACACCTATATCTGTCTACCTATCCCTCTCTCTCTCCTCTCTCTCTATCTATATTCATCTATCTACGCGCGCGGCGCGCGCGCACACACACAAACACACACACACACACACACACACACACACACACACACACACACACCACACACACACATACACTCATAACAAACACACACACACACACGCGCGCGCGCGCGCGCGCGCGAGCGGAAACAAACAAACACAAACACACACACTCCCTACTCACCCTCACCCCTCTCTATGTCTTAGTCATTCTCTTCACATGCGAAGAGCGAGCTGTAAAGCTAGCATGCACATAATCGATGTGTCTTTGTTATTCTCTTCACATACAAAGAGCGAGCTGTAAAGCTAGCATGCACATAATTCGCTGTGTCTTTGTCATTCTCTTCACATACAAAGAGCGAGCTGTAAAGCTAGCATGCACATAATTCGCTGTGTCTTTGTCATTCTCTTCACATACAAAGAGCGAGCTGTAAAGCTAGCATGCACATAATTCGAGCAGCTGGAGGCCAAGTCGCCTTCTAACGGATGTCTTGACCTATAAATTGAGAACCTTTCAGCGACTTAAATTACCTTTACACACTTAAAATACACACACACACACACCTCTCTCTCTCTCTCTCTCTCTCTCCTCTCTCTTGCGTTAGGGACATCAGTCACACGTGAACCTTTGAATTCATCGAAGGGAGTGTGCTTTCACATGTAGCACGTTGGTGTGAATAGGTGTGTCCTAATCCCACTCTCTCTCTCTCTCTCTCTCTCTCTCCTCTCTCTCTCTCCTCTCTCTTCTCTCCTCTCTCTCTCTCTCTCTCTGTGCCTCAAGTCAATCCTCAACTCGATAAATTCTTTTTTGTGTGTTCTGAGTTCTCTCTATCTCTCTCACCCCTGCTCTGTCTCTCACTTTCCTCTCTCTCTCTGTGTGTGTGTGTGTGGTGTGTGTGTGTGTGTGTGTGTGTGTGTGTGTGTGTGTGTGTGTGTGTCCCCGTGAGTCTGTAGACTTTTAAATATGCTTTACTCGAATAAACGTCTCTCTCTCTCCTCTCTCTCTCTCTCTCTCTCTCTCTCTCGCTCTCTCTCTCTCTCTCTCTCTTCTCTCGCCTCTTCTCGTCTCTCTCTCTCTCTTCTTGCGCGCGAGCGCTGTGTGTGTGTGTGTGTGTGTGTGTGTGTGTGTGTGTGTGTGTGTGTGTGTGTGGATGGGTGGGTGCGTGTGCGTGGGTCTGTAGAATTTTAAGTATGCTCAACTTTCTTCACTATGCGTGAGCATGAGAAAGCAGGACCATTGCAGTTGTTAGCATGTTCATCGTGCAATGGCCTGGAAAAGGGACCATTGCAGTTTGTTTAAGCATGTTCATCGTGCAATGGCCTGGAAAAGGGAGGATTTCATCTCTAGATGTCAACATGACAACCATTGTCCAGCGACAGTACTGAGAATACCGCTCTCCCTCTAACTTTTCTCATTTCTCTCTCTCTCTCCCTCCCCCCTCTCTCCCCTCTCTCTCTCTCTCTCTCCTCTCTGTGTTGCGGATTACGCACACACAACACCACACACACACACACACACACACACACCACACACACACACACACACACACACACACACACACACACACACACACACACACACACACACACACATTCAAATTTTCCTGCAGTCCCTTGGAGTACCTCACACCCATCCTTCTCACCATTTCCATTCTCCTGGTTTCCCTGTTTCTGCTGTTTTCGCTGTTTGTTCCCTGTTTCTGCTGTTGTCGCTGTTTGTTCCCTGTTTCTGCTGTTGTCGCTGTTTTGTTCCCTGTTTCTGCTGTTTTCGCTCTTTGGTTCCCTGTTTCTGCTGTTTTCGCTCTTTGGTTCCCTGTTTCTGCTGTTTTCGCTGTTTTGTTCCTGTTTCTGCTGTTTCGCTTCCCCTTTCTCTGCTGTGTTCGCGTTTTGTTCACCACCTGCGCGCGCTGTCGCCGCTGGCGTCACCACGATCTACGGCTGTATCGCAAGTATGTTCCCCTTCCCCCCTTCGTTTTCCGCGTCTTGGGTTCCCCTCTTCTCGCAGTTTTCTGATTTTCTGGTTCCCCTGTTTCTGCTGTTTTCGCTGTTTTGTTCCCTGTTTCTGCTGTTTTCGCTCTTTGGTTCCCTGTTTCTGCTGTTTTCGCTCTTTTGTTCAGTTTATTTCAGACAGGTTTTGGGGTATGTTTATTTTTTTATTTTTTTTTATCAGATGTAACATTTGTAATCTTAATGCTGATAATATTCAGGTATTGTCAGCGTACTGCACTAGAACATGATTTTAACTATGACTAATAATGCCTAGATAAGATACGATCTGATTTCACTAGATTGAAAAAAGACAGGGCAACAACGAGTCTTTGAGAACTTCCCACATTTAGCGCTTTTTTTTTTTTTTTTTTTTGAGAACTAAAATATGTACACCCAACGTTTGTCTTTGTCCTATTACTAAATAAATGTTTGATGATCTAGTATATTTGATTACAAGTCTCTAGTCTTTTGAAGGTTTTGAAGGCATCTTGCCTGACCTGTTTGATCGATCCTACATACTGCAGAAAACCATTTAGGGGTACTGGTTTTGTGTGTGTTTTTTTTTAATGTGTGATGAAGTCTGCTGAAGGCCGTGGAGTGGATAAATTCATTTTTCTGTTTTGGGCTGTGTATTTGACCTGTTTTAGTGTGTTTCTTTGTATTTTGCCTAACGGTCGATTATGCTCTCGTTGCATATCAGATTGTTGTTATGGCTTGATCAGGCTATCAGCCGTTTCCATGGATGTTGATCGTCCGTTCACTTACTCTCAAAGGCACCTGTACCTAAAACGGTGGCAAGCAATGCCAGAAACACCAAATCTAGAACCTTTTCAGATCGCCACCCGATAGAAGCTACTTGTTGATTGATATCCATGTTTGTATGACATTAGAACTATCATATGTGTTGTTTAAACGAGTCTGTTTTGGTTGGTTGACTGGGATACATTTTCTTTTTCAAACTGCTGGTATGCTGGTAGAGGGTCTGAACTCCCCCATCACTTTTATGTCTAATTAAACAAGGTAACACACACAACACACAACCACACACACACACACACACACACACACAACACGCACACACGACACACACACACACACACACACACACACAACACAACAAAACAACAACCACAACACGCACATTTAGGATTGAAAAGAAGGCACTATGATAGAAAAGCAATGACTAAAGCTATTTATTAACACTTGCTATAGAGAGCTGAATATTTGATAGTTAGAAACCTCCGCCACTGCATTTCGCTACAGGTTTGGCCACACGTATTTACCCCAGACGTTAATTTCTCGTTCTCATGAAGTACAGCCGGTGGGTATGTGAAAGTGATAACTGACACCTGGTAAGTGTCTCGGCATTTTATGTACAACTTCATCTCGGCTGACTGTGTGTGTGTGTTGTGTGTGTGTGTGTGTGTGTGTGTGTGTGTGTGTGTGTGTGTGTGTAAAACGAAAGGTAGAATAATTATGTACCACCTCGAGCAAGGCAACTAGACCGGTAATGTAGATAATGGACAGGGACATTTTAGACATGGATCTGCAAATTTCAGTCTGTTTAGCTTGCTAATATCTCTCTTATCTATACTGCTCAAAACAATTTAAGAGCCAGTTGAAAACATTCACACACAATTCAACCGAAAAACAAAATAACTTCTTCAAACAATTTAATTGAAAATTCATCTATGGAACGATACAATGACATCAGAAATATACGAATAACAGCTGCTCAAAAACAACTTCATGGGCTTAATTGATGAACACCTTCATTTCAGAAATCAGAACAGTCAAATCAAATGACAATCAATGTCAATACTCAGTATGGCCGCCATTAGCGCGGATACAAGCTAGACATCTCTGTCTCATAGAGTCCACAAGCTCTCCTGAGAGTCAGCTGGGGAATGTTGTTCCACTCCTGCTGCAAGAAGTCGAAGAGCTGGCCCAGGTTCACTGCTGGAGGGTGGTTCTCGTGAAGCAGGCGCCCCAGGACGTCCCAGGCGTGCTCGATCGGGTTAAGGTCGGGCGAGGACGCTGGCCAGTCGAGGCGGTTGACCTGCTGCTCGTCCAAGAAGACGTTTACCACCCTGGCACGGTGGGGACGGCGTTGTCGTCCTAGAGGATGGCGTCAGGGCCCAGGGCTTGCAAGGCAGGCAGGACCAGAGGCTGAAGAATGTTGTCCCTGTACCCCACACCAGTTAGGCTGCCTTCAACTCGTACAGGGGGGTTCTGAAGTTCCTTCCTATGCCACCCCACAGCATGATAGACTCCCCGCCATACCAGTCCATTCGATTACGTTGGCGTCTTGGTAGCTTCCCCCGTCCGCCTCCAGACACGTATGCGACCATCGTGGAAGAGCCGAGCAAACCGCGACTTGTCAGAAAAAATCACGTGGGCCCAATGCTGCCTCGTCCAGGCCACATGAGCTCGGCACCAGGTCAGTCGCGCCCTACGGTGAGCCACCATCAGCACAGGTCGAACAGATGGCCGTCTTGCTCGGAGGTTAACTTCTCTCGGGTGGTTCTGAACAGTTTGGTCGGAAATGTTGACGTCGCTGCAGCACGCAGTTGTCGCCTGAGGTTGTTTGCAGTGGCAGTTCTTTGTCTCAGCGCCGTCAGAACCAGCAGTCTGTCCTGCTGTCTGGTGGTGGACCTAGGCCAGCCAGACCGTCTTCGTTCAGCAGTACTACCGGTGGGTTGAAGCGGTCACGAAGTCTTTGGATGACAGCATGATGCACTTGAAGGCGACGACCAATTTCTCTGACGCCTACACCTTCTTGAAGCCAAGCAACAGCCCTTCCCCAGTCAGTGTCATTTAATCTCCGTCTTGGTGGCATGGTTAAAAACACCCCCAAAAGCGGCTTTTTTTTATACCCACTGGTCAGCAAAACTGGTTGTCATGTGTTCGTAAAGGCACGACTTGCACGTGCAATGCGGTTTACAGTCAGCCCAACTCTGCTGCCTCAGCTATGCGCTCGCAAACCGCGACCATGTTTTTTGTGATTTCGGTGTTTCTTTTGTGAACTCGTTCAACCCACTAGACTCAGATTCAACTGAACACATGCCAAAACCAGTTTTGCATTGAAGCAGTTGTCACACTTTCAGCGCAAAAATTGAACAAAAGCTTTGAATTCTATACACCAGGTGCGTTATCTAAACTATATGAAAAATGCAGGTGGCTCTTAAATTGTTTTGAGCAGTATATTTCGCATTTTAGTGGTCACTTTGTTAGAAAGCTCACTTTGTTGAAAAGGCTCTCCGGTTGTATGAAAGAAATGTCTGCAAATATTCATCGTTTTTTTTATTTTATTAAACACTTTTCAAATATGTATTGTTATTGATTTGTTTCTTTCAAAGAAATAAGAAAAAAATGTGGAGAGACATCATGTTTCACATTATCAATTTTATTCTTCTGTTTCTTATTTTTTATACATATATTTGTTCATTTATTTATGTATTCATTTGTTCGTTTATCTGATTTATTTGTTTATTTATTCATGAATGTATTTATTTATTTAGAAATTTATTTGCTTGTTCATCTGTCAGTTTTTAAAAGAAAATTCAGAACTACTTGACTAAATACTTGCTTTTCGAGCGTACTGAAATAAGGTTCAGGACCAGAAAAAAAATCAATATGGCTGCAATTGGCTTCGTGCCAGAAGTGGAGCTCCTCAAGTGTCTTGGACTCCATTGTCACCAACAACGGCAGCTCCACAAAGGAACGTGAAGACGAGCCTCCACCGAACCATGTCCACCAGCAGAATTCACAGCGTCATCAGCAAAACCGAGTCAGCTATCGGCTTCCCCGTAAATGTCAATGTCTGCAAGTAGCAGGCAGTGGGCTATCCATCAAATATATACAGCGCGTTGTGTCTCTGTCTCTCTGTGTCTGTCTGCCTCTCTCTCTCTCTCTCTCTCTCTCTCTCTCTCTCTCTCTCTCTCTCTCTGTGTGTGTGTGTGTGTGTGTGTGTGTGTGTGTGTGTGTGTGTGTGTGTGTGTGTGTGTGTGCGCGACCAGTGCATTCTGTCTTTGTTGTGGACAAATTTACAGATTTGGTACCATCTCTCTCTCTCTCTCTCTCTCTCTCTCTCTCTCTCTCTCTGTTGTGCTGTCTGTTGTGTGGTGTGTGTGTGTGTGTGTGTGTGTGTGTGTGTGAACAGAGTGTAGGGTGTGTGTGGGTGTGGATGTGTGTGACCAGTGCACCCTGTCTTTGTTGTTGGTTATTCAAATGCACAGTTTTGGTCTGATCTCCAAATTTGACTTGGTGAGCCATCAACACACTGCACACACAATTGTGCTAGAAAGTCGCGTTGGTTACAGTCGAATATGTCGTGTGCTTTAACGCGACCATTTCGCCAAGCGAAGCGATGTGGGCATTTGAAGCGAGTCAAAACACACACATCACCGCTGGTGTTCATTTAGATTGACATTACTGCACATATTGTTGGTCGGAATAGCTCAGTTGGGATAGCGCTACACTGCAGATCCACGCATCTCAGGCTCAGTCTCAAGTTCTGGCACTGTCTGGTTTTCTTGTTTTCTGTCTTCAAGGGATTGGAAGCTGGAATAAAACAAAGGATGGGTGGATAAGGGAGAGAATGGGAAGTTAACGGACGGGGGGTGGGTGGGGGGGGGAGGGGACGGAGGAAGGGGGAAGGGAGGACAGGGAACAGGGGAGTAGGGGGAGGAAGGAGGTGGGAGGAGTGTGAAGGGGAGGGGGAGAGGGACCGAACGGACGGGCGGGGGGTGGGGGGTGGGGAGGGGGGGACGGAAGGAGAGGGAGGAGAGATGGAAAAAGGGGGACAGCGTGCATTGGGGGTGGGGAGGGGAAGGACAAATTAGAAGTGTGGATAGGGAGAGGAGAAGGGATGGGGGGGGGGGGGGAGGGG
>CM065718.1:46935794-46948294 GCA_033310375.1 Conus canariensis | reverse complement strand
AAAATCTCCCCTAACGTGGCATTCTCAAGCGGAGGATTGAACTCAAGACCCGTGGATCACGAAAACAATGCTTGATCCACCAGAGCAGCCCAGCCCCTGCTATGACCTCAGCCAGTAAGCCAGGACCCAGAACGTGTCGGTTTACTCCCTTCCGTGATGAGATTTTCACATTGCTGCTCAAATATCCAAACCAACACAGCAGGGGTCTGTATCTCTCGGGTAATGTCAAGAAGCGTAGGCCTGTCACATGTTATTGTTATGTCATGTGAATTAACTGATCATTCCTTCGCATGATCTCCAATCGTTCATTCTCATCATCCCTCGTCATGACATGAGGACAATCTATGTCTTTGTGATCCTGCATGTCTCAGTTGTCATGCAGATCTCAGTTTGGATTCCGCTTCCTCAACCGTGTGGTTCAAGTCCAAGGCCTTAGATTGGAATATTCACGAGAAATGTCGTTTTGAGGCTCGTGAGGTGCATGTTGCTACTTCCTGGAACGAGATCAAGTGTGTGTGTGTGTGTGTGTGTGTGTGTGTGTGTGTGTGTGTGTGTGTGTGTGTGTGTGTGTGTGTGCTGCGTGCGTGCATAGTGTGTGTGTGCGTGGTGATGTGTGTGTGTGTGTGTGTGTGTGTGTGTATGAAGATGGTGATACGCACAATTACAGTTTCCTCAGAGGGCTGTCACTGAGTACAGAAAAGTCTACACACTGCTATTCTTGCTTCCAGAGGTAGCCCTCGTCTCTATTCTCAGTTCCATCGCCCGTTCCCTACCTTTCTCCTCTGTTTTCATCATCCGATTTCAGTTCTGTGACGATATGCATACACATACTCCGACCGTGTGATGCCCAACACGCACTGGTCTTGATCTGATTTACTGACCAGTATGACTCTCTCTCTCTCTCTCTCTCTCTCTCTCTCTCTCTCTCTCTCCATTCGCCGGCCTGCCTCCTATCTCGATTCATGCAGACCCCAATGTTCACCCAAATGACACTTTTTTCCCATCGACATTAGACAAAAACGTTCCGTGTATTGGTGAGTCTAAACAGGGTATCACAAAGTGCAAACACCGGTCGTCATGTCTGGCACCAGTGACAGTGTCACTGGCGAATTGTGTTCTGTGTGTCAGAGTGTCAGGGTAGCCAAGCTGATGACGTGACGGACAGCACGTGCGAACATGAAAGCACGGCTTCTTCATATGCAAACACACTTTTTTTCCATTTCATAGTGGAATGTGAATGGTATTTTATCTAAAATTGGTTATTCCGATTTCAATAATATTATTCTCGATTTTTATTTTGTGTGTCTATTAGAGACATTTTAGGAAGAGTGTCATTTTGATATCTTTGCTGGATATGAAATATGTCATAAATCTGCTGTCAAATTATCAAAACAACGCTACACTTAATCAAAAACGAACTATTTCCTTTCGTAAAATCTATTGACCGTGTAATGCCCAATAGGTACTAGTCTTGTATTGATTTACTGACCCGTAGGACTCTCTCTGTGTCTGTCTGAATGTCTTCCACCCCCCCCTCCCTCTCTCTCTCTCTCTCTCTCTCTCTCTCTCTCTCTCTCTCTCTCCAAATCACGAGACAAAGAAAGGCAGACAGGAAACGCAAATAAGACGCCAAGAAAAAGGGCCACCAATCAATAAATCTCAGTTCAATAATCCATCGGGTCCACTCTGCCAGTTGAATCCCGTGCCACTCACAGAAAGCTGCAAAGTGATCGGTAATACCAGAGAGCTGACGAATCGGCACATTTAATCAAAAATCTCAGACAGCCCAGACTGAATCTTGATGGCGGCGAAGTTCCTGGTAGGGAGAAATCTGCACAGCAACAACAACGACAACGACGGTGAAAACATAAGCAACAACAACAACAACAACAACAACCAAAATGTTTAGAAGCTTTCAACGTGGGGTGACTGCAAGCGGAAATTGCAAGGAGAAAAGACGGAATTATTACTACCAATAAACTAAGGAATCAACAATGCACAAAACAGAGTCCACTCCGACTTTAGTGGTCTTCTTCAAGCAATATAAGTAACATTCAAGACAATGAAGACGAACGGCGACAAACAGTCACTCATTTCTTCGAACTAGGTGCAAAAAGGTCAGGGAAATGGAAAGCAAACTGTTTAAGAACACTGAAAAAAATAATCTGAACACAAAGACATAGACGCATGTGTATTGTGCAAAGCGTGGGGCACCAAAGCGTTACAAAACGCCCCAAGTCGCACTGGACTTTGGTCGGTAATCGTAGTGGTTTGTACCCGAAGGGCGCAAACGACCGCGTGGATCGCCTTCAGTCTTGAACGTGTTGTTTTCTATCATCCCGGTCCCCGTTCGCTTCTTCCTACGTCCCGATATCACGTGGCGTAGTCACTTCACTCCCGGCGAGTGAGAAAGAGACAGGAGCACCTGCCTCACCTCATCCGCTATGGAAATAAGTCCGCATCGACCCCTTCCTTTGTAACCGCCTTCAACATTCTCTCTTTTCTTTTATTAGAGCGTGTTGAGAACGCCAGGAATTACTTTCAATTTTTTACCTCTGCTTGAAGCCTTCAGCATTCTGTTCCCCAAAACCTGTCGATGAAAGCACATCGCATCCGCATTCGAGGAGGGGTGGGGGTTGGGTGGAGTAGTAGTGCTGGTGGTGGTGGTGGGGAAGGAGGGGGGGGGGCTATTCTGGACCTGAGCTCAGAGCTATTCCCACACTGTTCTACAACTGCTTCCCATTGGCATGGTCCAGAAACAGCTCCATGGAGGGAATGTAGCCACGTGCCCACTTGCCACCTCCTTGTCACCGTCACCCTGGGTGGGTGTATCTGGGCCCGTGCCATAGTCAGTCCATGGGGACCATGCCCCAAATCATTCACCGAGGAGTGGTGGAACAAGGTGAGGCGTGGGTCTCGCTCAGGTCCAGAAATACTCCCCTTTCCTCCCTCCTTAAAAATTCAAGTGCAATGTACTTTGATTGGATGTGATGATTGGGAACAAAAAGAGTGGTCGATCTGGATTACTTACAACCTGTGAGGAATTAGGTTAGGCTCGGTGCTCTTTTTTTCACCCGCCATGGGGTGACTATGGCCCAGTAACACCGGCGTAACACGCCAAATCGCTCAAGCCAGGAAGGACTACGTCTCTCTTGCCTTCAATCATGATTTCTCTCCCTTGTGTTTTCGTTCCGTCAAGGTTCCGGATGAAAATAACCAGAAAACATGTTAAATGTCTTATACAAATGGCAAATACGCAGGTTGATAATTTAATGTTGAAATGAATTCGATCTGACTATTCAATGGAAAGAAGTTATGTTGCAAAGGAGAGAATGATCTTGTCGGGTTTGAAATTGAGGCCTCCCATTGAAAACTTAGAAAAATTTGCCCTGGTAGTGTTTTTTGGCACGGTAGTGTTTACAGCATCTTACACCGGCCACTTGCCCATAGCGGGAACACACCTATTCCACGAGGCATTAAGTTAATGTTTTCACGTGAAAAAAACCCCCAAAAAAACTATGATTTTATTTACATGAACAAAACATATTCAGAGCTTTAACGGTTGTTTTGACATGAAAAGCACTGATCGTCGTGTACAAATCGATATTTTCAGATGAAAGCAGCTGATCATGATATGAAAAATACTTACTTTCACGTTGTAACAGTGACGTTCTCTGAGAATTTTGTTTTCAGTAGCTAAACATCACGTGAAAATACCATTCATATAAGAACTATTATTACGTTACAATATTTTTTTTCCACATGATGATACCCGTGTGTCTTTTATTTCCAGTGAAATCAGCAAATAGGAGACGGTGTGTGACAATCGTAACGCGCGGTCACGTATTTGTTCGCTCTCCGTAGTGAGGGTTTGAAATCTAAGTTCACGCGTTTTTCCAACTCTTCAAGTTTCTCCCCCCCCCCCCCCCACCCCCCACCCCCGCCCCCTCCAACTCGTCGTAATACGCCGTTCGCTGGAAGCGTAAAGTGTCTCCCGTTCAATCTGTGTTTATAAAAGATCAGGATATCTCAGATTCTGTATAGAACAGTAACAGAACTGGAGCTGTGTTTGGCTGCGGAACTCTCAAGCAGGTCATAGCAGCGTTGTCGGTGCTGAGAACATTAGAGGTTTCTGGTGGGAAATCTTCCTTGCAACCAGACAGGCATGGAACGATCTCCTGGTGAAAGGCAGGACTGCTCATAACTCGCTGAAACAGTTAGCTAGCACCAGTCCCTCTATTTTGAGTCGGGGATTCTGCGGGAGCAAGAAGCCCTGCTACCAAAGTGTAGGTGGCAGACACAGTTGTAACACTGAGTCAAAATGTGTTATTGCTCCATGCCCACTTGTACCTGTTTTTTTCTTTCTTTCTTTCCGTCCCTTCTTTTGCTACTTGCTAGTCATGGTACTATTGTCGATGTTGTAGTTATTGTTGTCATTATACTGATGCTGTTTTTTTTTTCTTCTCAGGGTTACACTAATTCTGACTTTTTCCCTTCCCCATGTGACCCCTCCCCCCTTTCCCCCATACCTTCTTTTCCTTTTTCCACACCCTCTCTCCTTCCCTGTCTGTTCTTCATTACATGTGCGTATGTTATCTTTTACTGAAGAAAAATGCACTCAAATGTTTATTATGAAAAAAAAATATGAGCGACAGACATCCCATACCTTTAGCAAACGGTGAAATAGAGCACTCTTTGATTCAAGTAGGTGAGAACGACGGTGCGGTCTTGAAACATTACAGAGTCGCAGATAACAAACCCACCCGTTTTTACCTGGGAAGAAGATTCGCCTTCACTAACCCCCCCCCCCCCCCCCCCCCCCCCCCCTCCCCCTATAAATCACAAAAACGAGCTCCATTTGCTACCAAAATTGTTATAAAGAACTGAAAAATGTGCCAAGGTCAGTCATTTGTTAAAAGTGCCCGGAGTCCAGTCACCACGTGTGTGTGTGTGTGTGTGTGTGTGTGTGTGTGTGTGTGTGTGTGTGTGTGTGTGTGTGTGTGCTAATGAGGGCTGTGTGTCACGAGTGCGAACTTTCTGTCTTTCGCGTTCCCGTCCATCCTCAATGGGGGCAGTAAGGCAAAGTCAGCAGTCCGCCGCAGCGACCCCGACGGTCCCAGCAGCTTTTCCTGGACATCAACCGGACTGGGTCACGTCTGGCATCCCACGGCTTTAAAGGAGAGGGCAAGACTGTAAGACGTGAGTGGAAGTTTGGGAACCTGTACCGCAAGGGCACTGGTCAGTGTAGTATGAGACAGTGCAAACAAGCGGGACACAAGAGAAGAGACCCTTCCAATGAACGAAGACCTACGAATATGGGACAACCGAATCGATAATACACGGGGCCAGAATAGCTCAGTTGATAGAACGCCGGACTCGTAATCCAAGGGTTGCGGGTTCGAATCTCCGCCGGGCCGCTTCGGTATAGGGGGATTTTTCCCTCGGAGTTAACATTGGTTCTGACTCCATTTCCCATACAGTCCTTCGAATGAGACTATAAACCGAGATTCTATGTGTGAACGCACGCATAGCATCTTGCACATACGTAAAATCCTGTCACCAACTTTCGGAAGAGAAGGTCAGTTTGGCCGTTGGTATGGATGACACGTTACACATAGCATGCACCTTCCCCGAAGATGGAGTATACACACAAAACTCCACTCCCTCTGTTGAGCACACGGGATTAATACCTGCCTGTCTATACAGGGAGTGTCCGCAGGAGTATCAGCCTGCGTACGCAGAAGAAGAAGAAGAAAATACACAAGACCGGCATTCGCTTCAGTCCCAGGACGGCCTTTCTGAAAGCCGGATTTCCGCCGCATCCCCTTCCTCCCCTGCATGTAGGCGCACAGTGGTTGGGGAGGACCTGACGGTATAAGCCCGAGAGTGTTGCGTGAGCTTGCAGAGGAATTAGCGCCAGCACTGACCACCATCTTCCAGTCATCGTTTTCCTCAGGCATTGTTCCAACTGACTGGAGGTGTGCATACGTTACACCAATTTTCAAGAAGGGAGAACAATATAATCCTGCTAACTACAGGCCAGTCTCCCTGACATGTATCGTATGCAAGCTCATGGAGCACATCATCGTCAGCTCTGTCATGCAGCACTTCGAGTCTCACGCCATTCTCAACGACAGCCAACATGGATTTCGACAGGGGCGTTCATGTGAGAGCCAACTCCTAGAGTTCGTAGAGGAGCTAACCACCAATTTGGAGAGTGGGAAGCAGACGGACATCCTAATCATGGATTTGGCAAAGGTCTTCGACCGGGTCAACCACAGTCTGCTGATCCACAAACTCAAACGCTATGGCATACAAGGCTCCACCCTCACATGGATCAACAGCTTCCTCAATGATCGACGCCAAGCAGTCGTAGTTGATGGTCACCACTCCTCCTACGTCAGCGTTAGGTCAGGAGTACCTCAGGGTTCCGTATTGGGTCCCTGTTTATTCTTGGCCTATATCACCGACCTTCCGGACAAGCTGACGGTACTGACACGATTGTTTGCGGACGATACAGCAGTGTACAGGGTTGTAGCCAACTGCGAACAACAAGACCAGCTACAGCAAGACCTCAATCGCCCATCGAAATGGGAGAAGAGCTGGGACATGCTGTTTCACCCTGCGAAGTGCGTGTGTATGCCAGTCACCAGAAGCAGGAGCCTACTGGACCACTCCTACGTCCTGCACGGCCACAACCTGGACACTGTCCACACAGCCAAATACCTGGGCGTCACACTACAACGCGAAATGACATGGGACACCCACATCAACGACATAGTGAACAAGGCTAGCCGAACGCTGGGTTTCCTCAGGCGCAATTTAAAGATCAGCTCCAGTTCCATCAAGGAGAAGGCATATAAGGCGTTCGTGAGACCCCTTCTTGACTACGCATCATCAGTATGGGATCCATACACACAGAAAAGCATTGACAAGTTGGAGGCTGTTCAAAGACGTGCCGCCCGTTTTGTGCTCAACCGCTACCACAACACGTCAAGTGTGAGCCGGATGATCGATCAACTGGCCTGGCCGTCTCTTGAGCAGCGTAGAAGAACCACACGCCTGGGGTTCCTTTATAAGATCCACCATGGACTAATACAGTGCCCAGTTATCAAGAGCAAGCTAGTCCCACCCCCACCACGACAGCGCCGTACCCACAACCAGCAGTTCTGCCTCATCAACACCAGAACTCAGTATAGAGGTGGCTCATTTCTACCCAGGACTGTTAGGGACTGGAACCATCTTCCCAGTGAGACAGGAGAGGCAGCAACAGTTGACGCTTTTGTGTCGCGAACCTCTGCCTAACAGTGACAGTTTATTGATACCATGTGGCCCTTACAGTAACGGACAGTGAACGTGATCACAATGACCAGAGCATACAAATGGACTGCCTACAACCCCCGCCCCCCCCCCTCCCCCCCTTTATGTGCCAGAATGATCATCCTCAAGATCGTGGGCACCAAAGGAAAGAAGGAAAGAAGATTGCCGCCCGTACCCTCTTCCCCCTTCCCCTCTCCTTCAAACGTCGTTGTGTGTTGTGTAACGCAAATCAAAAATGGTTCGAGAAATCGAATGATAGAGCTTGTCAAATATGTAGAGAAAGAGACAGTGTTGAGAATGAGGTACATTTTGTGTTTGATTGTCCCGCATATGCCGATGTCCGCAGAGGCTGTAAAATTTTCAATGAATCAGTTGCTCAAAGAAGAGATTTATAGCGATTTTATCAAGTGGAAACGAAAACACTATCATAGAATTTGCGAAGTAAGCTACGCACAAAAAGTTAAGGATCACTTTCACAAACATTCATAACTGTCAAAATAAGAAAGTCAATGCGTTGAAGATTGGCCAACATTTAATTCCATTCTTTAGTGATAACGATACACAATTGCCTTCAATCTCGAGCAATCGTTTGGTGTGTACATTTGATTAAAGTGGGTACGTATCCAAATTTGATTTCCCAAAGTCATTGAAATCACAAGACAGGGCATACTGATGCTCTCAAAAGCTCAGTAATGCGTGTAACCACCATGGCTGTTCTGGCACTCGACGCAGCGAGTCCTCATCGAGTTGACCAGGTTGGTGAAGATCCTCTGTGGAAGTGCCTGCCACTCAGCCTGCAGCATCTGGTAGAGGTGTTGGGCATCCCTGGGAGGGGGGTGGCTCCTCACTTTGCGATCCAGCTCATCCCAGAGGTTCTCAATCGGGTTGAGATCGGGACTGCATGCTGGCCACTCCATTCTGTTGACTCCAGACTGCTGCAGGAAGTCGTTGACCACCCTTGCCCTGTGGGGGCGAGCATTGTCATCCTGGTAGACAGCCCTCGGTCCCATCTGCTGCAGTGTAGGCACAGCCAGCGGTCAAAGGATCTCATCCCGGTATCGGATGCCAGTCAGGTTACCCTGTACATGATACAAGGGTGTTCTGTGGTGAAGGCTGAAGGCCCCCCAGACCATTACAGAACCTCCACCAAAGGCCACCTTTTCTTGGACAGTGGCGTCAGTAAAGCGTTGCCCTGGGCGCCTCCAGACCCTCAGTCAGCCGTCGTTGTGGTGAAGGGTGAAGCGTGATTCATCACTGAACAGGACCTCGGACCATTGCTGACGTGTCCACCTCACGTGACGTGCGCAGAAGGTGCGGCGTGCTGCCTTATGGGCTGGAGTTAAGCGTGGCCGTACTGCTCGGCGACGAGAACGGAGATTAAACCCATGTAGGCGGTTCCGTATGGTCTGCTGGCTGATGTTGATGTTAGTAGCCACCCTGAACTGCCTTTGAATTATGCTGGAAGAGGCTGTTCTTGTCTGCAGGGCTTGTCGTTCAATGAGACGATCGTCACGTGGGGTTGTCTTCTTCGGTCGACCAGATCTGCGTCTTTCATGGACAATCCCAGTGGCTGTGAAGCGTTGAATCAGTCGGACAATGACCGAGATGGACACATGAAGTCGCCTGGCCACTTCTCGCTTGGGAACACCATCTTGGAACCATGCAACAGCTCGTCCCCTATCCAACTCGCTTAATTTTCGTCGTGGAGGCATTGTCAGATCAGGCCTACTACTGGTGGAATGTCTTCTTATATAGCCAAGCGAGCGACAGCATCTCACACATAAACAGCAGTGCTTGCACGTGCATAATGGTTTTTCCATCTGGCAAGTGCAATGTGTTCAGGCAGAACGGTCCAAAACAAGGTCATTTTTCGCAAGTTTCCGCTTTTCCGTTTGCGGCCCAGCTCAGTAGTAGAGAATCCCGTGCAATTTTCGCACTAACACAACATCGCCCACTTACAGCTGAACAAGAATTCATGACAATTTGGCTGGACTAAGAAATAAATAACAGTAGCGAACTGAGTTTATTACGCACCTGTTTTCACATACCGATCCTTAACTTTTTGTGCGTAGTATATATTGCAGAAGCTGGCACTTTTCGTAAAGAAGAATGTAACGAATGAAAAAGATGATCACATGCTTAAAGGTGCCTTGGCTCAGTAGTAATCACTTCATGTAACCTGATAGTCTGTGTCAATGGTATATTGTGTGTGCGTGCGCGCAAGTGCGCGCGCGATAGTGTGTGTGTGTGTGTGTGTGTGGGGGGGGGGTCGTGTGGATGCATGGGTACTCAATTCGATTATCTATTATGTGTATGAAGAGTTTTTAACATTACAAGGGACATATTTTTGCATTTGTTTCCTTTTCAGTCGCTGTGGTGCACAGGTGTTCTTAGATATGACTCATGATACCCCTTGCCAACAGGGCCTTTTGCGATTGGCGATACAATTGTATCAGTGTCAGTGTCAGTGTCTCCTCCAAACGTCGATGATGCGTAAGTCAATACGGCCCTTTAGTTACTAAAGAAAAACATACTGGATGTGATGTCGACACTGAAGAGGAAAATGATGAAGAAACATCTGATGTGTCGGATAACGAAAAATAAGCTGATTGAATTTCGTGCCTTTTTGCATCCACTCACTCCGTCCATCTCAGTCTGTCTGTCTGTCTGTCTGTCTGCCTGTCTGTCTGTCTGCCTGTCTGTCTGTCTGTCTGTCTGTCTCTCTCTCTCTCTCTCTCTCTCTCTCTCTCCCTCTCTCTATCTAGTGCATTTTGTGTTGTCTTGCCATATCATGCGCAAATTAAAAACTCGGTATATACCGTTCAGATTTGTATAAATTCCAAAGTCAGTTTAGTTTAGCGTTTCTTCCGGCAGGAACTTATTGTTTTAAATTCTATTCAAAGTATTCGAGTTGCAATCATTTATTCTATTATAAAATACTTTTCCAAATTAATGTTAGTTATGCTTGCGTGCGTTTGCTTGCGTGCTAAGATGATTGTAATTAATTTGCATCCCCCTTCACGAGGGGAAATGGCCTAACCACGATATTCTCTCTCTCTCTCTCTCTCTCTCTCTCTCTCTCTCTGTTTCGTCTTGTGTGTGTTGTGTGTGTGTGTGTGGTGTGTGTGTGTGTGTGGTGTGTGTGTTGTGTGTGTTTTGTGTTGTGTGTGTGTGTGTGTGTGTGTGTGTGTGTGTGTGTGTGTGCATGGTGCCTCTGTGTGTGTGTGTGCATGTTGCCTCTGTGTGTGTGTGTGTGTGTGTGTGTGTGTGTGTGTGTGTGTGTGTGCGTGCGTATGTGTTGTGTGTGTGCTTGCGTGCGTGGCGTTGTGTGTGTTGTGTGTGTGTGTGTGTGTGTGTGTGTGTGTGTGTGTGTGAGTGTGTGTGTGTGTGTGTGTGTGTGTGTGTGTGTGTGTGTGTGTGTGTGTGTGTGTGTGTGTGTGTGTGATTCGTCGAACTATTGCTGAATTATTTAATTTTGAAACAAACAAACAAACAATCCGGAACAAATTGTAAAACTCACTTGATGAATTATGTTTGTCGGGCAGGTAATTTAACTGTCAATATCAATGTAGTTGGCAGGCAAAAATTTTGACCAGAAAAAGTGTGAAGAAAACAAGCGAAAATTTAACAACGAAATGAAGATAGCACAACAAATTAAAAAAAAGGAATAGCAAAATGCAAAGTATATAAACGTACTCCCAGTTTATCCTGAATACGCGTGAGATATTCCATAAAGAGGAAAAAACCGTCTTGGGCTGGTGTAACCGTTAGTAATGGCTATTCTGGTAAACATCGGCCATCATCTATAATGAACATATTTACAAATGTTCAGAAAGATCGGCCGAGCACTTTCTGAGATTTTCCATAAAGAAGAAAACCGTTATGGGCCGTTAGTAACGGCTATAACGGTAAACTTGTACATCAGGCATCATCCATGACCCATACATGAACATACCTACAAATTTTCAGATATATCGCCACGTACTTTCTGAGATATTCCATGAAGAAGAAAAACCGTTATGGGCCGTTATAGCCATTAGTAACGGCTATAACGGTAAATTAAAACGTCGGGCATCATCTGTGACCCATAATGAACAAACCTACAATTTTCAGAAAGATCGGCCAAGTACTTTCTGAGACATTCCATAAAATACCGTTACAGGCCATTATAGCCGTTAGTAATGGCTATAACGGTAAACTAAAACGTCGGGCATCATTCGTCGCCTATAATGAACATACCTACAAATTTTTAGAAAGATCGACAAAGTGCTTTCTGAGACATTCCATAAAGAAGAAAAACCGTTATGGGCCGTTACAGCCGTTAGTGACGGCTATAACGGTAAACTAAAACATCGGTCATCATCTATAACCCATAGTGAACATACCTGCTAATTTTCACAAAGATGGGCCAAGTACTTTCTGAGATATTCCATAAAGAAGAAAAACCCTTAGGGGCCGTTTCAGCCGTTAGTAACGGCTATAACAGTACACTAAAACATTGGGCATCATCCGTGACCCATAATGAATATACCTGGTAATTTTCACAAAGATCGGCCACGTACTTTCAGAGATATTCTATAAAGAAGAAAAACCGTTACAGGCCGTTACAGCTGTTAGTAACGGCTCTAACGGGGTAAACTAAAACATCGGGCATCATCCATGACCCATAATGAACATACCTGGTAATTTTCACAAAGATCGGCCAAGTGCTTTCTGAGATATTCTATAAAGAAGAAAACAGTTACAGGCCGTTACAGCCGTTGGTAACGGCTATAACGGGGTAAACTAAACATCGGGCATCATCCATAACCCATAATGAACATACCTGCTAATTTTCAGAAATATCGGCCAAGTACTTTCTGAGATATTCCATAAAGAAGAAAAACCGTTACAGGCCGTTACAGCTGTTAGTAACGGCTATAACGGTAAACTAAAACATCGGGCATCATCCGTGACCCATAATGAACATACCTACAAATTTTCAGAAATATCGGCCAAGTACTATCTGAGATATTCCATAAAAAAGAAAAACCGTTACAGGCCGTTACAGCCGATAGTAACAGCTATAACGGGGTAAACTAAAACATTGGGCATCATCCGTGACCCATAATGAACATACCTGGTAATTTTTACAAAGATCGGCCACGTACTTTCTGAGATATTCTATAAAGAAGAAAAAC
>CM065718.1:46915794-46920794 GCA_033310375.1 Conus canariensis | reverse complement strand
AAGATTATTTAGAATTTTTCTGAAAACAATGGATAAAGAGGATAGAATATTGTTCTGTATAGCGAGAAGGGAATATAAACATTTAAATGAAAGGAAACAGAAAGAACATAATGATCTCCTATTAAACGATCTTCTGTCTTCGGGTAATAATCAGCAATTATTCTGGAAAACTATTCACAAGATTTCCACAAAGAAACTACAACCTGCAAATAATATTCCGATGCAAGAGTGGTTCTTACATTTTAAAAATCTTTTGGATAAGGACGATGATGAGTCCATTGAGACTGACAATGTAATAAATAATGAAGAAACTACTTATGACAGACCAATATCCAGAGGGGAAATATTAACAGCTATTAAGAAATTAAAGAATGGTAAAACTGCTGGACCTGATGGCCTCATTGGGGAGTTTTTTAAGCATTCTGGTGCTACTGTTCTAAGATTTTTAGTTACATTGTTTAATTATCTTTTTGACACCGGGATTTATCCAGAAGATTGGAAAGAATCTATAATTTTACCTCTGTTTAAGAAGGGGGAGATAAACGATGTAAACAATTATAGAGGTATTTCGTTGTGCAATGTATGTAGTAAACTCTATAGTTCTGTTATTAATAATAGACTACATGAATGGATATCTCAGAACAATATAACAGGAGAACATCAAGCAGGATTTAAAAAAGGTCATTCTACTATTGATCACATGTTTAGTCTATTAGCTGCAATTCAAAAACAGTTTGTAAACAACAAGAAGCTGTATGTGGCTTTTGTGGATTTTGAGAAAGCTTTCGATTCAGTTTCACGGAAACTGCTGTGGCCTATTTTGTTAAAACATGGAATTCAGGGTAAATTGTATCATTGTGTGAAAGGTATGTATAAGGAAGTGAAAGCAAGAATTAGAGCGGGAGCCAAATTATCAGATTTTGTCAAGTGTACGAGAGGGGTCAAGCAAGGGGATGTTTGTAGTCCTGTTTTATTTTCTCTGTTCATAAATGAATTGGCTCTGGAGATTATTCAAAATGGACAGCATGGTGTGACTTTTGATACCTTGGAACTGTTCGTCTTACTTTTTGCTGATGACATTATTTTATTGTCTACAACTGTAGTTGGTCTGCAAAGACAATTGAACAGTTTGTATTTAGTTGCTACTAAATTAGAATTAAAAGTTAATATGAATAAGACCAACATTATTGTGTTTCGCAAAGGTGGATATTTAGCACGTAATGAGAAATGGATTTATGGAGGTGAATACATGGTTGTAGTCAATGCATATAAATATCTTGGGTTCTATTTTACTACCAAATTAAGTTTCACTTTTGGATGTCAAGATCTAGCAAATAGAGCAAAGAGAGCAGTCACAGTTATACTTCGTATTTTATACAAATTGAATAGTGGCGCATTTCCTGTTTTTTCGAAATTATTTGACTCTCAGGTGCAGCCAATTTTACAGTATGGAGCAGAAATCTGGGCTTTTGAGAAAGGTGTTGTAATAGAGAATGTTCATTTATATGCTATGAAAAGATTTTTGAATGTAGACAATCGAACACCAAATGATTTAGTTTATGGCGAACTTGGAAGGTATCCGATTTATATTAATTCCTTTTTAAAATGCATTAAGTATTGGTTGAAAATAACCAGAATGGAGGAAACCAAGATACCATTTAAAGCTTATAGGACGTTACGAAATTTGGATTATAATGGTAAGAAGACATGGGCTACCACTGTTCGTCAGTGCTTAAATTCATATGGCTTTGCATATGTTTGGGACAACCAGGGCGTTGAAAATATATCGGTATTTTTGAAATGTTTTAAACAACGAATGATTGATTGCAGATGGCAAGACTGGCATGACCATATCAACAACAGTGACAGATTTGCACAATACAGACTGTTTAAAACAACGTATATGATTAAGCCATACATTAAAATGAAAATGGACAGGTATATTAAGAGTGCATTGACTAAATTTAGATTTGGTATCTCTGACATAGCTTGCCATCGATTCAGATACAGTGCTTTGAATGAAAATAGACTGATATGTCGGCTATGTTACCAGGCCAAGGAAGATGAAATACATTTTTTATTTTGCTGTCCTGCTCTCAATGACCTTCGAGTAAAATTTATTAAGTCAAAGTATTATTCTGATCCTTGTAGTTTTAGAGTCAGCTTACTATTAACATCAAGAAATGAGTGTGTCCTCTTTGATCTTGCCAGGTACATATACGAAGCACAAAAGCGACTACGAGCGATGTATTCATAATAGGTTTGCATAGTATGTGTGTGTAACTGCTTTTTTCCATTTCTTTTTGTGAGAATTCTTCTTTATTCGTGTATTACGGGTGTCACCCCTTCAGTATGGGCTATGGCCTAATCTGAATAAATCAATCAATCATTCATTCATTCACTCATACATTCAAACACACACACACACACACACACACACACACACACACACACACACACACACACACACCACTCACTCACGCTCATGCGCACGCAAACATGCACGCCCGCGCGCGCGCACACACACACAGACACACAGACACACAGACACACACACACACACACACACACACTCACGCTCATGCGCACACAAACATGCACGCGCGTACATACACACACACACACACACACACACACACACACACACACACACACACACACACACACACACACACATATACACGCGCGCGCGCGCACACATAAGCACACGCACATGCACAGATACACACACACATGCACGCGTGCACGCACGCACACATGCACGCGCGCGCGCACATGCACGTACACACATACACACACACACACTCTCTCTCTCTCTCTCTCTCTCTCTGACTTTCTCACACTTTTCTGCGCAAACGCGCATACTATCTAGTCCCACATAAAAGACAGCACTGGCCAAGAGATCGGTAAAAGAAGACTAGAGGCAGGAGAACCTTTCACCGAAATCACCTGAAAGTCTTAAAAGCAGTGGAACCGACGAAGGCTCAGAAACCGATGACACCGCTTTAAGTGAGCCCGATAATTCGCCTTAAGCGACTACGCCTTCAGCGAGTCCGAAGAATGACGTGAGTTCTGATGAATGACTAAACTTCAGAAAGAACACGGCGAGAGACTGCAACGGCACTGACAACAATCAGATGACACTTTGCCCTAGTATTCCGACATACCAAAAAAAAAAAAAAAAAAAAAAAAAAAAAATCGTTCAAATTATTCTGTCTATAGCCCAGCTGACCACCAGAGACCCCTTACATATTTGGTGGATAAACAAAACAAAACAAAGGAAGAAAATCCCACCCACCCCCACCCCCGCTCCTTCCCCTCCCCGACAAAACGCCACCTTAAAACTAGATTTGTTTGTTTTTCTTTTGTTTTTTGTTTATGTCCTATCTTCTGTGCCACCTCAGTGGCGTTGCACTCGCTCGTTCCGACCCCCCCCCCCCACCTCCCCCTCCCCCGTCCACAGCCACAGCCCGGAGTTTGTAAAACATGCAAAATTCCTTCAAAGTCCTTAAAAGAAACTTACAAATGAGATGAAAAAAACAACAACAACAGCAACAATAACAAAAAAAACGTATTCACATCTCTCAGGAATAAAAAAAAATACCACATCTGGTTTAATATATCTGAACAAGTTTTTTTTTGTGTGTGTGAAATCTGCTGGAGAGTGTTTATGTCTGACATCACGTAAACCCTGAACTTTACAATAATATGCTTAGTAGTGAGAGGTACATCACTTGGAATGCACCACAGAGCGTCTTCATCTGGAAAAAAAAAGATACGAATGGGTGCAAAATGCGTGGCATAAAACTATTTCTTTTTTTTTTCTTTTCTTTTTTTTTCTTTTTCTTTTTTTTTTACAGCCATCAGCTGCGGATAGTAAAGCCTCTTTAAGGTTCGGACGTTTTTGGTAGAGTCTGTGCGTTCCAATCCTCTTGCCAGAAGTCTCGGACATAAGTCTGAACTTTGGTTTTCACGTGGGTGTGAGGGGGTGGGAGACTTACTGAAAATATCTGGGAGGTACCTTTCTCTACATAGTTCGACATTCTGCAGAAAGGAGACTAAAGCAGACTGGAGCGGGTGCCGGAATCTACCCAAAGTACAAATAAACACAGAATGCAAGGTGGTATGCACGACAAATAAGACAAATAAGTTTTCGACGAAGAGGTCCGCTTCAGAGACACAAATAACAGATAAACAAAAATGCACAAAAACAATCCCAGTAGTAGACTGCAGGAGAATGACGATGTCAACTTTGAATTTTTTCTTTTTTTTTTTGAAAAGAAGTTGTATTGACTAAACTTGTACTTGTATGTTTTATAGTACATTCAGTCAGTGTTCCTTTGCACTTCGGTGTGTTTACTTGCATTTTCAGCTCGACATTCCGATGGATACGCTGCGTAGTTTGCCATTGTGATCGTGTTCTTTTTTTTTCATGTTCATTTTCTCTTATAATCCCAGTGTGCAAAGTTTGGCGTCCTCGAGCTGGGGATTGTTTCCAGGAATGTCGATCTGTCTGTCTGTCTGTCTGTCTGTCTGTCTGTCTGTCTGTCTGTCGATCTGTCTGTCTGTCTGTCCGCGGAAAGAGAACAAACAAGAAATGAATAACTCAAAATCACTGTCCGTCATTTTTTTTTTGGCTCATGGTGTTAAACGTTATAAATCAGACCAGAGAATGACATGCTGAAATAAAACCCTTTGCCCTAATGGGTAAAAAAGCAGGTCTAACAGCGTGTTTATATTTCTGGACATCGTGGGGGAAAAGAATTGGAATGCGTATGATTTACGTCCTAATCTCCCCCCCCCCCCCCCCCCCTTCCCCTTCCCATCTTGTGGTATCACTCCCTTGTCTCCCCTTCCAGACGTCTCAAACACAGCCACAATCGGACTCGCCCATTCGAAGCCCCAGCATAGAGAGTCTACAGGGAGCAGTTGGTATAACGTCACCACGAGGCCATCCACCTCAGGAGACACTGCACCGCTGCCGATTGAGCGCTCCACTG
>CM065718.1:46905794-46910794 GCA_033310375.1 Conus canariensis | reverse complement strand
GTTGAACAGCTTTATACAGGATATGCAATAGTCAGAATGGATTAAACTATCTGGGCTCGGATTCCTTCCATTTCCATGCAGGAAGTGGAGCAGACATCCAAATCTCTCCCAGATAGGACACCTCACTTTAGAAGACAGGCTTGCGATTCAGGGATGTGGACATGAGGGAAAAACCTTCACTCAACCCAAACACAGACACACAGACACAGACACAGACACACAGACCGACCGACCGGCCCGTGCGTGCGTGCGTGCGTGCGGGGCGTGTTGTGTGTGTGTGTGTGTGTGTGGTGGTGCGTGCGTGCATGCGAGCGTGCGTGCGGTGCATGCGTGCGTGCGCGCGCGCGCGCGCGCGCGTGTGTGTGGTTGTGTGTGTTGTGTGTGTGTGTGCGTGCGTGTGTGCGTGCATGCGTGCATGCATGCGTGCATACGTGCGTGCGTGTGTGCCTGCTTGCGAGTGTATATGTCTATCTGTCCATCTATCTATTTATTTACCTGTCTATAGCCTGTCTAGAACACACACACACACACACACACACACACACACACACACACACACACACACACACACACACATACACACACACACACACAAAATAGCAGACACAGACGACAAGACAACAGATAGACAGATAATAGAAGATAATAGATAGATAGATAGATAGATAGATAGAAGATATGACTAGTAGATAGATAGAGATAGTAGATGACAGATAGACAACAGATAGATAGATAGATAGATAGACAACGACAGACAGACAGACAGACAGACAGACAGACAGACAGACGTGATAGCTGAGATTAAAGAGAAGGCAATATCTACTGGTCAAATCCGTTTACAGGTGAACATCCATGATAAAAACGTAGCTGGCAGATAAAAACAACTCATCGCTCAGTTTTACGTGCGAATGTACTTCCTCCTGCAAGATTTCGCGATTGGTTAGAAGCTTGTCTGGGTGACCAGCAGTCTGAGTAAGATTGGGATTGTTGATTTTGTTTGGGTTTGTTGGTTGGCTGGTTGGTTGGTTGCTAGGTTGCTTTGTTGGTTGGTTGGTTGGTTGGGTTGGTTAGTGCTGGTTAGTTGGTTGACTGTTTCTAAATGGAAGCCAACATTTCCAAGAGGAAATGAATCCAAATATAAAGCTCTGCATCATGATGATTGTATCCATTGATATTTGTCTTGCTCTGTCTCTGTCTGTCAGTCTGCTGTCTGTCTCTGTCTCTGTCTCTTTGTCTGGACGTCTGTCTATTATCTGTCCTCTGTCTCTCTTCTCTCGCCCTCTCTACCCATCCCCACCCCCACCCTCTCTCTCTCTCTTCTCCTCTCTCTCTCTCTCTCTCTCTCTCTCTCTCTCTCTCTCTCTCTCTCTGCTCGATTCTAGACGGGCAAAAACAAATAGCTCTCTTCTCAAGGCAGATTGACTCCTCATACTGCCAGTGAGGCGTTTCATACTTCAATTTCAATGCCCCCCCCCCCCCCCTCCCCTCCCCCGCCTCTTTCCTGTTCGCCACTTCTGCCACCACCCCATTTGTACCATATAAATCTTTACCTTTTTTTTTTTTTTTTTCAATATTGACATCGAGTTTGTTTCCCCTGCACGTTTTGCCTAGTCCTCAGTAGTTCGTACATAATAATGATCATGATAATAATTGTAATAATAATAATAATAATGAATAATGATAAATAATGCAATAATAATAATGACGATGATGATGATGATAATGATGATGATGACGACGACGACGACACACGACGACGACGACGACTGATGATGATGATGATGATGATGATGATATGATAGATAAAACAACAACAATAACGACAACAAGAATTATGATAATAATAAGAAGAAGAAGGAGGAAGAAGAGAGATAACGTGACTGTCTTAACAAATTGTTGCCTTAACGTATATACATGTGGCTAGCTTCTGAGTGTTATGGTTGTTGTGTTGTTGTTGTTGTTGTTGTTGTTGTTGTTGTTGTTGTTTTGTTCGTCGTTGTTTACGTTTCTGTTTAATTTGTAAACTAATTGAATGTCAGCCACTGTAAATAAGTAATGTAATGTGAGCTAATGCAGAGTCAGGTCAAAGTCCTCCTCTGCCACCGGAGCCATGTCACACAGTACCACCTGTCGCATGTGGGTAGTAAACCCAACAACAAAATCCGACCTCTGCCACCGGCAGCCATGTCACACAGTACCACCTGCCGCAAGTGGGTAGTAAACCCAACAACAAAATCCGACCTCTGCCACCGGCAGCCATGTAGTATAACCCAACAACAAAATCCGACCTCTGCCACCGGCAGCCATGTCACCGAGTACCACCTGCCGTATGTGGTAGCAAACCCAACAACAAAATCCGACCTCTGCCACCGTAGCCATGTCACCGAGTACCACCTGCCGCATGTGGGTAGTAAACCCAACAACAAAATCCGACCTCTGCCACCGGCAGCCATGTCACGCAGTCGTGGGTAGTAAACCCAACAAGAAAATTTGACCTGTAAGGGATGGGTCCGCCAGATTCGACTTAACCCGGATACACTACATGGGAGGGACAATTCAGAGATCATACCGGATCGGTCGTAACTCGGGTTAGCAAGACTGCGCTATCCGTCGATCCCCACCAGGGCGGACTCGAAGAGCGTGCTACTGAAGAAAAAACAAGACAAGAAGGACCTCATCACATTGCTAGAACCCCCATAATGAAGAGAAATGAGTAATACCCCTGGCACATTCTATCCTCCGTGGAGTTGGAAGGTAAAAATAGTGGAGAAGTACAGACAAATAGGCATGCCCGTAGTATAGTGGAGTTGAGGACAAACACGTACATGAGAGAGGTTTTTCAGTTAACGAGAACTCTAGAAACACTGTTGTGGAATGCTGCCTATTTCCATCACGATCATGACCTTCCGTCCACGAGTGAAAAGTTTAAAGTTACGGTAGTAAAATATGTGCTCCCACATTGGAGTATGATGATGACCAGATTAAAGAATTCTATTTTCATCTCCAACAGTTACCAACAAAGTTCTCTAGGACATCCTCAATGGTCACAGTGACTGAGAACACAAGGCTGGCAGTAGATGTCCAGGAGGCCTTGAAACATTTCTGCTGTCCCCACTACAATGATCCGCCAAGATATGAGACTACGATTGCTTGAAATTACCAGTCATAGTGACTTGGTCCTCGCCGAACATCCTCGGTGAGCATACAGCATCCTGACCATAGACATGACACTGCCCAAGCGGGAGTAACACAGCCAGCCAATAGAGCATATTCTTCAGAAGAACCGAACAGGTCTGGTATGCATAAGCTAAGCAAGAACATTTCCAGAACCTGGTGTTGGTAGTGACACACGAACTTGTCATGATGAATTTTAACTACGTCTGAAGAGCAACAAGTCAGTGAAAATCAGCCGTATGTAATTCACTCTTGACAGGTCTGAAGATCCCGACATTGCAGAACACTTCCAAGCGGACGTAGGAGGAAGATTCGTCCACTACTACTACTGAAAGAATCCGCCAAAGCTCTCACGAATAAACCAAGTGATGACTGTAACAGCTACAGTGGTTTTAGGAATACGCCGATGGAAATCGAACTAGTATATATCACAAGTAATGTTTTGATATGTGTGACACCAACTTAAAATCATCCAAGAAAACTGAGGGAGAAAAAATGTAGTGCTGTAGACAAGAAGATCAGTGAGGCGATGAATAATGCAAAAGGAAACCTGGATTGAACAACAGGGTGAGGACATTGTGAAAACGTAGACAGCAACGACAAAAAGTAAGCTTTTAAGATTGCAAAGACTGGGAAAAATGAAAGCAAAGTTAGAACATTTCAGAACAAAGACGACAATTGAATAAACAGGAAAAAGACATAATGTGGACTGAATAATGCTTTGAACTCTACAACACGGAGCGAAGGATATTCAGTATGATAACAGTATATGATTCATCGAATGAGCATGACTTTCTAATACACTTGGGAAAACGTGACAGCCACAGTGGAATCATTGAAATGTGGGAACGCTATAGGCATCGACATCATCCTTGAAGAACTCTTGAAACATGGCGAAGAGACAGTTATTGATGTCCTATTTACCATCTGCAACGACATCTGGCACGTCGGGGTGTGGTCCGCGCCTCGGACTTATTCACTACTCGTCATCCTTTCCAAAAAGGGAAATCTCTGTTTCTGCCAGAACTACCTCCATAACGGTTTGATCAGCCGAACCAGCATTAGTAATGCTCAAAGTCACGCTGTAAAACATCACAAATGCAAGCAGATACGTTAGTGCCGCGAACAGGCTTGATTTTACAAAGGCGGAAGTGCCATCGAACAGATCGTTAACATTCGTACCCTTAGCGAAAAGCATATCTAACATCAGAGGGAGTTCTAACACGTCTAATTAGACTTCAAGAAGGCGCTCGACAAAGTCTGGCAGGATATAGTACGGCCATAGGGAAGAATTCAATATCTGGCGAAAGCTTTTCAATTCCAACCACAGCTGTACTCCAGTGCGACCAGTGCAGTCTGATTAGGGTGCTATCAAACAGTGGTTCCATATTTCAGTTGGAGCTTATACGGCTTGTCTTCTGTCTCCCGCACTTGGCAGCACAGTCTGGAACTCATCATGACTGACGCACCTGAAAGTCATGAAGAACCAAGATGAACCTTCGATTTGCAGATAACATCGATGGCCTGGAAAGCAGGGAACAACAACTCGCCAAACTAGTAAAAAAAAAAAAAAAGATGAAAAATCACCAAGACAAAGCATGCGAACCAGTGCCGAGAAGACAAATCGATGGCACCACCACACCACCACCACCACCACCACCATCGCCACTAGAAGAAATACAACCGTCTATGAAGAGAAAGTAGAAACTATTCAACACTTCACTTCCCTGAGATCGACCATGAACACTGGGGATCCAACCCCCAGGAATCCTCTCAAAGGAGACAGCAGCGACAGCGGCAAGCACTGTCCAGACTTGAACCTGTAG
>CM065718.1:46883294-46898294 GCA_033310375.1 Conus canariensis | reverse complement strand
CGAGATTCGCTCAGTTGAGAAACTGCTGGGCTTCTAGAATGAACGTACCTCCCACCCACTAACCCCTATCTCTCCCCCTTCTCCCCTCTCCCCTCCTGGAACGACTCCCAACAGCACGTGCTACTAACGGTAATTCCCCTTTAATCAATCTGCCAGCACGAAAGAACTGTATATGAATCCACTGCACCATGGTTGAGGAAGACAAATCGAGACTGGGGTCACAGTGAGATTAGGGCACGTTTATCATGTCACGTCACAGAATTTGAAACGTTTGTTGTCATTGTCGTCCTCTCCTCCCCCCCTCCCCCTCCCCTCCCCCTCCCCTTCCTTTTGAATCCCCAGCCTGAGCTGTCTTCTCTGTTTTCGAAGATCAATGTGAATGGTGATGACATTTGATGCGATAGTATTCCATGGTTTTTTTTTTCTGACGCTAAATGACAAGACTCTCTCTCTCTCTCTCTCTCTCTCTCTCTCTCTCTCTCTCCTCTCTCTCTCTCTCTCCTCTCTCTCTCTCTCTCTCTCTCTCTCTCTCTCTCTTCCAATTGATAAGAGTAAAAACTGACAAAAATCATTCAACCCAGACAGTTTCCTTGCAGAATCGAAACAACAGACAATATTGGGGAGGTTACTGTTAATGTGCGAGTTTAACTCTGACACGTATCCTGAGAACTGGAAGGAATCCGACATTCCGCCGTCATAATACAAGAGAAGCGAGTAAATGATGTGAATAATAGAAGAGGTATATCTCTTTAAGTGACATAAGCAGTAGATTCCATAGTTTCATATTGGACAGGTCACGAAGGCAAATTAATGTTCACAATAAATGGGCTCCTCGAGTGAAAGTACTCACCACTTCTACACCTCAGCCCCCACCCCTACCCCTCTCTCACGGGAAGAATTCTGACGGCACGTTCTACTTGCGGTGAAGTTCCTATAAATCTGCCAAACACGGAAGAATCGGCTGGCATGCATTGCGGAGGGCGAGAAAACGAAACTGGGGTCCCAGCAATATCGGGGCATCTATAACATAGTCACAGAATTTAACCTGTTTGTTATCCTCCTTCTCCGCTTCCCGCCCCCCCCCCTCCCCCGCGTCCTCTCTCTCCTCTCTCTCTCTCTCTCTCTCTCTCTCTCTCCCTCTCCTCTCTCTCTCTCTCTGTCTGTCTTCTCTCTCTCTCTCTCTCTCTCTCTCTCTCTCTCGTCTCTCTCTCTCTCCAAATTGAAAAAACAATTGACAAATCAGTCTCATCGCACCCCCCCCCCCCCCCCCAAAAAAAAAAAAAAAAAAAAAGTGAGGAGTTTACTGTTAATTTGTCAGTGAAGTGTTTTAGTTATGTATTTGATGTATAATGAGAACTGGAAGGAATCAGTAATTCGCTCATTATTGAAGAGAAGAAGAGAGTTAATGATGTGAATAATTACAGAAGTATGTAACATGACAGTAAACACCAAAGTTGTCGTTGTGGTTGTTTTTCTTTGTTTGTTTATTTGTTGTTGTTTTTTTTTTAACAGATAACGACTGGCATAAATGTTAACAATTTAGTATGAATCTCAACCGGATTTAAGATAGACTGCTCCGCTATTTTTTTTTTCAAGCAGTGAATAGTAGTTAAAAAGAACTTTGTAAATAATCGGAAGCTGTATGTTGCGTTTGTGATATTTATATTTTAAGCAGCGTTCGATGCAAATTCCAGAAAGTTGCTGTGTTTGTTAAAATATGTGATTAAAGGTAAGCTGTATGTTGTAGGAAAAGTATGTATAATGAAGAGAAAGGCATAATATAGTCAGGAATTTGACTAACTGACTTTGTGAAGTGTCCTGGTGGATTGACCAAGGGGATCTATTCAGCCCTGTGTTGTTTTCTTTATTTACTACTTAGGCTATCTTGGAAAATACTGACAATTACCTCCGTGAGCTTTCTCGTGATGTGACTAAATTACTTACACTTTTTATTTAACAATATTATTTTGTTGTCCATTACCGTACCTACTTTTCAATGACAGCTGAATGAATTATTAAACATGATGGTGACAAGACTGGCCTTATAAGCCACCAAGACAAAAACTAGCGTTGCTTTCCAAAAAGGAAAGTATCAGGCGAGCAACGAGATGTGGTTTTATGGAACAAAAGATTCTAATATGATGTATGGGTGCAAATGTTTTGGAACATATTTTTGAAGAAAACTCACCTTCAGATTTGCTTTTCTCTATCAGTTTTCATATTCCTCATTTCATGTATCCATTGATTTCTGTTTCTTAAAAAAAATGTGTTGACTAATGGCAGATACATTAGCGAAGACATACTGAAATCTGAACTTTCGAGAACGAATTAAGAAATTGCAAAGCTACATTCGCTCACCGTAAAACTTTTTCCCCCGAACGTGGACGTGGACAAGCACCGAATGATTTGAGTGTGTAAGGAAGACCTTCAGTTTATGTAAATTCTTTTTACTTCTTTCACTCTCTCTGTTTTCTCTCTCTCTCTCTCTCTCTCTTCTCTCTCTCTCTCTCTCTCTGTGTGTGTGTGTGTGTGTGTGTGTGTGTGTGTGTGTGTGTGGTGTGTGTGTGTGTGTGTGTGTGTGTGTGTGTGTTCCTGTCACACAGGGCAGTATGTAATGCGTATTCTGGTTTTTCAATGAAATAAAAATGTTTGTTCTTTCACTCGCTCATTCTTTCAACCTCAGCCCCGTCTCTCTCTCTGTCTCTGTCCTCTGTCTCTTCTCTCTGTCTCTCTCTCTCTCTCTCTCTCTCTCTCTCTCTCTCTCTCTCTCTCTCTCTGCGTTTCATGACTTCAAATTAATTAGTAGCCCCATTCTTTCCGATTTCCCACAGGAATTCTGTCAGTGTCGCACGGTTCAGGCTAACTCTGCTCATGTCCGTGTCCGATAACCCTAAGGACACCAGTTCCATTTGATCAAATTCTTTCAGATAAAAAGCTGCGGAAACAAAACGGTATGGTATCTGACGCTCTCTGTCTGTTTTCCCATCTGTCTCTGTCTCTTCCTCTCTCCAATCCCCTCCCCAGTCCCCACCCTCTCCCTCTCTCTCTCTGTGTCACACACACACACACACACACACACACACACACACACACACACACACACACACACACACACACACACACACGCACGCACGCACCCCACCACGCACGCACGCACCACACACACACACACAACACACACACACACACACACACAGAGTACTTGAGAAACCTTTAATGGTATTATATAAAGCGGATGATCGTGTTTTCACGGAAACTGCAGGAGATCAGAACGACATACCAGACACAGACGATGGTGAACCGAGTTTAGATTGCCCAGTATCGGAAGAAGAAGTGTCTGTGCCTATCAGAAAATTGTGAAACCGAAAAGCGGTCCGGTCAGATAAACTCACTGAAGAACTAATTAAATATACCAGTGACATTTTTTTCTGTATTGGTGAAATTCTATAATACTGCGCATGATAAGGGTGTGTTACTTGAAATTTAGACCGGGTCTGTTCTTCCACTGTGGAAAAAAAAGAGAGAACAGATTTAGAAAATGAATATAACAAAATCAGCAGCAAGCTGTACGAATCACAAAACTATTAGAGATTATGAACCAGATTTTAAGAAAGATTTTTCTAACGAGAGAGACCCGTGGTTGAGTGGACAGAGCTTTTGGCTGTGAGGTTGATAGCCGTGGGTTCGAACCACTCGTGGGTTCGGATTTGTACGGCTTGAAAATAGCTTGAGGAAGACCTGTCCTATTTTCTCTCCTTTAATAAGCAAGCAAGCATTAAATGTACTGAATAATTGTAGACATTGTTTGACTTTTTTTTATAAACAATATTTTGTTGAAATACTCATTTGATTTTTTGTTTGTTTGTTGATTTCATTTATATATATTATCTATGTATTTATTTATTTATTCACTTTTATTTTCTTTATTCATTATTTCAATTTTGTTTTGCTACTGATATATTTTCTTTTGTTTGAAAAAGTTGCAGATCTTCAGACACAGTTTGATAGCCCATATAGAGCAGTCATCAAGCCACAACTTTGAGATGTGTGTGTGTGTGTGTGTGTGTGTGTGTGTGTGTGTGTGTGTGTGTGTGTTTATGGGAGGGAAAGGGTCAAGGGGGGGAGGGAAGATATTGAGGGGGATATGATGGCAAGAGTGCCCTTTTCTGGTTTTTTTTTTATCATGTCAGTTTTCTTTCTGTTTTTTTCATGTGTGTGTGTGTGTGTGTGTGTGTGTGTGTGTGTGTGTGTGTGTGTGTGTGTGTGTGTGAAATATATTCCTTTTTAAACAAAAGTTGGCATTCGTTTCATGTTTTCTTAAATGTCAGTACAACTATGACTTAATCTGACAATAAACTAGTTTCAGTCAGTAATTCAGTATTAATGTGTTTGCATTGAGCATGTGTGCATGTCCCGGGGTACGAGTAGCCATAGGCGCCCCCTCCCACCCCCCACTCCCCACCCTGGTGTGTGTTCGTGTATGTGTGTGTGCGCAGATCTGTTGAAATAACAGCCTCTGTGGTATAGTAGTAAGCGTCGCAGACTTCGGGCTGGGAAAATCGTGGATTGCATTCTCGTCAGAAACATTTATTTGTGCTGTTTTCTTTTGTTTTTCCCTGACCGGTTCCTACCAAGAGCTGAGTGTGCTAGAGGCTCAGGTGGAAGACTGGAACTAGTGGTCGAGTTTCACCCTCGTAATGGATGTGTCTCTGGGAGTGTTGCTCAAGTTTCCAATCTAACACTGCAGGTCACTGTTTCTCTCGGGCCCGTTCACAGGTATCAGGAAATAAAGCATAGAGCACAGTCCCTTGATTTAAGTTTCTGACCAGAGTGGAACTTCATCGCACCATGTTCATGGTCGGCATCCTCAAAGGTCATCACTTTAAAAAAAAACGGTCTTGTATTGTGTAGCCGATCATACCATGCAATCATGGTGACATTAGTTTTGATTTCCGGTCCACATCCATACCATGGTTAAGTTCGTATTAATGTCGCTGGTACTGGCATGTTCATATGAACATGTTCATATAAACTGTCGTGGTCGACGTGGCCACAGTCAACGGGAAGCAACTAAGACCAAGGCGTTATGAGACAACCCGCCACAGAAAACACTGCACTGCGGTCCCTGAGTCACTTCGGACCTTCAGAGGGGGACGGTTCATTCATCGTGACTCCATGACTCAATATTTATTGTCTTCAGAAGGGGGCGTAGCAGATGGTGATCTGGGTAAGTTGGATCGGAAAAAGGCACATCCGAACACCACCACAGTGACTCGCTAGCAGTGCAGTGTCTCCTCTGGTGGTTGCTTCATGACGACTTGGTCTTCATTGCTTCCCGATGACCTGCCGGTGCCCAGGGATGACTTGATATGACATTGGTGTATTTCAAAGTCTGATTTCTATTGATGTTTCTGCTCCGGCATGCTTCCGAAATAAATGTTGCTGAGCCCCCAAAGTGGCACTTTAATTTAGAACAATAATTCTGAAAGCTACACAGTGGTAAGTTTCTGTTATTTGAAGGAATATTCAGGGGAAAAGGTATGTTTTCATGGCCAATGATCACAGATAAAAATGATATTGAATCTTAATGTCAAAAACGAGGTCTATGTTTCCAGTGGGCTTGCTCAAAAGGCGCTGATACCAAAACTCTGAGTCAGAGATGCGACATTTCTGTGATCAGATAATCCATATTCACAGCTACATCGCCGTCTGAGAAGAAAACTATAGTTAGTTAGTTAGTTACTAAGTTAGTTCGTGTGTTTGTTAGCTAGTTAGTTAGTTAGCATAGCAACATCGCCGTTTGCGAAAAAGTACAATTCGTTAGCTAGTTAGCTTATAAGTTGGTAAGGTAGTTAGTAAGTTAGTTAGTTAGTTGCTTAGTTTGTTGGTTAGCATAGCAACATAGCCGTTTGTGGAAAGATAGTGAGTGAGTGAGTGAGTGAGTGAGTGAGTGAGTGAGTGAGTGAGTGAGTGAGTGAGTGATGTGAGTTAGTTAGTTAGTTAGTTAGTTGGCTGGCTGGTTGGTTGGCTGGTTGATTGGCTGGTTGGTTGGTTGGTTGGCTGGTTAGCTACTTGATTATTTAGTATGTTACTCAGTTAGTATAGCAACATCGCCGTTTGTGAAAAAAAGGTATGGTTTGTTAGTTGGTCAGTCGGCTGACTGGCTGGTTGGTTGGCTGGCTGGCTGACTGGCTGGCTGGATGGCTTGCTTGCTTGCTTCTTGCTTGTCAGTTAATTAGTTAGTTTGTTTGTTAGCTTGTTGCTGATAAACCTATTTTTGACTGTGCGCATGCAGTCAAACAGGCAGAGTCTCGCGATTGTTCGGTCTTCTAATTACCATGAACCCGTATGGCTAAAAACCAGACAGACGACCCCCCCCCCCCCATCCCCCCTCTTTTCTCCTCCCCATCCTACCTCTACCCTCCTCTCCTTCCCTCCCCTCTCCATATCCCCTTCAGGACTTTAAAGAAAAGAAAAGAAAAGTCGTCCTTGCTCTTTCCCACCTCTTTAATTGCCTGTTCAGTGTCGCCGAACTTCCTCGGGTGAGGAGGGATCAGGGGAGAGGGGGGGGGGGGGAGGAGGGGGGGGGGGGGCAGGCTTTTTTTTTCAATCGATGTTCTCTCTCTCTCTCTCTCTCTCTCTCTCTCTCTCTCTCTCTCTCTCTCTCTCTCCTCTCTCTCTCTCTCTCTGTCAACTCGGAAGTCGCGTAAGTGGTCTCCTCCTTCTCTTGAGTCTCGCAGCGGTTCCGGAGACTGGGAAGACGACATCAGCTAAGTTTGATCGGGCGAGACTAAAAAAAAAAAAAAAGAAAAATCCCAAACAAACAAAAAGGAAAAAAAAGAGAGAAAATCCCACCGACTGCTGAACATGGCGATCACCTTTCCCTGCGCAGCTGGGCTGAAGGGCGAAGAGCATGCTGATTGTTTTTTTTTTTTTTTTTTTTTTTTTTTTTTTTATAGTTAATTAGTTAATTCTTTAGCACAGCAACATCGCCGTTTGTGAAACAAGTAAAGGTAGTTAGTTAGTTAGATAGATAGTAAAACAACATCGCTGTTTGTGACAAATGTATAGCTAGTTAGTAAACTAGTTAGTTTGTTAGTTAGTTTGGGAGTGTGTGTGTGTGTGTGTGTGTGTGTGTGTGTGTGTGTGTGTGTGTGTGTGTGTGTGTGTGTGTGTGTGTGTGTGTGTGAGTTAGTGGGTGATTGAGTTTGTGACTTAATTATTTGTAGAGGAACATCGTCGTCAGTGAAAACGTTAGTTAGTTAGTTAGTTAGTTAGTTAGTTAGTTAGTTAGTTAGTTAGTTAGTTAGTTAGTTAGTTAGGTAGTCATTCAGTCAGTCGGTCAGTTAGTTAGTTAGTTAGTTTGCTAGTTAGTTCGTTTGTTAGTTAGTACATAAGGTAGTTAGTTAATCAGTCAATTTGTTAGTTAGTTGGAATGCTGGCTGGCTGTCTAGCTGGCTGGCTAGTTAGTTAATTATTTAGTTTGTAAGCTTGTTCGACAGATGCTTATAAACCGGATTTTGACTGTGTGCATGCACTCATACAGGCAGAGTCTCACAATAGTTTGGTCTTTTGATTATCATGAACCCGTATGGCCCAAATCCAGACAGACAGACCCCCCCCCCCCCCAACCTCCTTTCTTTTCTCCTACCCATCCTACCTCTTCCTTCTCCTTCCCTCATATATCCATAATATCATCTTCGGGACTTAAAAAAAAAGTCGTCCTTGCTCTTTTCCACCTCTTTAATTGCCTGTTCAGTATCGCCGAACTTCATTGGGTGAGGAGGGACGAGGGAAGGGGGGGGGGGTTGGATCGATGTTCTCTCTCTCTCTCTCTTTTCTCTCTCTCTCTTTCTGCCCCCCCCCTCTCTCTCTCTTTTCGCCCCCCCCCCCTCTCTCTCCTCTCTCTCTCTCTCTCTCTCTGTCAACTCGGAAGTCGGGTAAGTGGTCTCCTCCTTCTCTTGAGTCTCGCAGCGTTTCGGAGGCTAGGAAGACTACATCAACTTAGTTTGAAAGGGCGAGACCAGACCAAAAAAAAAAAAAAAAAAAAGAAGAAAAAAAAAAAAAAAAAGAGAGAAGAAAAGCGAAAAATAGGAAAAGAAAAAAAAAATCCCCACCGACTGCTGCACATGCTGATCGTCTTTTCCTGCGCGGCTGCGGTGAAGGGAAAAGAGCGTGCTGATTGGTTGAAAATGAAAACGCAAGCACTGACCGCTTGTGGAATGGAACATGCAAATTGGCTGTCCGAGGGTTTGGTTTTTGTCTCAGATGCCTTCATGTTCTGCTGTGATGAGATGCTCTTGGGGAGCAAAATTATTACGATCTGCAGAACTGTCGCAATGCAGAGGAAATTCAAATTTTTTTTGTGTGTGTGTGTGTGTGTGTGTGTGTGTGTGTGTGTGTGTGTGTGTGTGTGTGTGTGTGTGTGTGTGTGTGTGTGTGTGTGTGGTGTGTGTGGTGTGTGTGTGTGTGTGTGTGTGTGTGTGTGTGTGTGTGTGTGTGCCTCATCTTTCCGCCCCCCCCCTCCCCCTCGCCCCCTCCCCCACAACTACTTCTATCTCCCATGGCATTTCACCCATCCTGCCCTTTCTTGTTCATTCCATATAGTCACATCCAGTTTTCCTCCTTACAGTGCCAGCCATGGCATTTTGGGTGTTTGACTTCTGGGGTGGCTTTACCAAAATTAACTCTTGTCTTGACTTGTACGTCATTTGAATGGAGTCACAGTTGCTGTCTTTTTCTCTCGTTATTTTGACAGTTTTGAAGCTGACGATCGATTTAAAAACATTAAGGTTGTGTAAAAAAAAAAACAACAACTAACTGACCTTAATAATACAAACTTGTGAAACTGGATGACGCTTTGTCCAGCTGCTCTCTCTCTCTCTCTCTCTCTCTCTCTCTCCTCTCTCTCCTCTCCTTCTCTCTCTCTCTTGTCTGTCTGTCTCTCGTTCTACTCGGAACATCAGTAAGTGTATTTCTCTCTCTCTCTCTCTGTCAACTCAAAACACCAGTAAGTCTCTCTCCTCTCTCTCTCTCTCTCTCTCTCTCTCTCTCTCTCTCTCTCTCTCAACTCGGAAGGCCAATAAGTCTCTCACTCTCTCTCGATTCCCCCTCTTCCCCGGCCGCTTCTCCAACCCGCTCCTCTTCATTCCCACCCCCTCCCCCTATCCGCTACCCCCCCCCCCCCCCCCCCCCATCTTCTGGTCGCCTTCAGCGCCTGAACAGAACCCCAAGTCACAACTTCGGTAGTCAGACTTCTTCCCCGCGCTGAGTCCAGCCCATCATCGACTTATAAACGTGTGTATGTCTGTGGTCCAGCACTCACTCCTCTTGAAACACCGCCAGTAGTCTCAGAGATGACAAGGCAGCTTGGTTGAGCTGTGGGCTAACAGACAGCAGGTGGACGAAGAGAGTAGCGGGAGAACACGAAGCAGCACGTGACTGCTTGGCTGTAAGATGGTGTCAGGGATGTGGGCCAGGTGATTATGGAGACGCTGAAGAGTGTTAGCGGACCTTACAACCCTGGGGAGGTGGAGATTTGGGAGTAGTGGAGGGAGGGGGGGGGGGGAGATGGAAAAAGCAAGGAAGTTGGGAAAAGGGGTGGGGGTGGGGGTAGGGTGGAGGGTGGGGGCATGGAAATGTCAGTTTTAGGCAGTCATATACGTGAGATTTTCACATTCGAACTTTCTGAGTCGTTTTTCCTTGAGCGAACTCTATTTCTCCCATCCCCACCCATCCACCCCCTTTCCACTACCTACTTCCTTGCTTTCTTTTATTAAGTATGCGTGTGTGTGTGTGTTGTGTTTTTTGTTTGTTTTGTTTTTTGCATATGTGCTCTTTTCTCTTTAAAGTGGGTTACAACTTTTTTTTATATATGCATAATCGTTATAGGCAGTCTTCTCCTCTCTCTCTCTCTCTCTCTCTCTCTCTCTCTCTCTCTCTCTCTTTTGAATATCGCCCTTATGTGACAACTGTGGTCGGCTTGACTATTACTATCATGACTTGACTTATGCAACACACACACACACACACACACACACATATCAAAGTAAGACGAGCTTGACTTGAATAACTGGTTAAAATGGCGAATCTATGGGAAGACTGGACTTAGATCCAACGATGCGTATACTGGCAAAAATGGTATTAAAATAATCTTTTCAAATATGCCAGAAAAATAAGTGACCACGAAAAAGTGATAAGCAAAGATTGCTTAATATCAAATACAAAACTTTCCACGAATTTGTCCTTCAGACGCGATTTGCGGGGTTGTAAACAACATGGCGGCATCGAATGATTTTTTTTGGTTTTTAATTGATAGCGATCAGTGTGTAGACCGGAATCGTCATGCATGTTTCTTCTTTTCATTTTGTATGAAATATTGACATTTAGATGGTTGTCAGTTACACGTACTTTTTGGCAGAAATGACGGTAAATGTACTAGAGTTTTCTTCTCAAAGGAGACAATTCTTTATTTTTCAGATTTGACAGCAAATGCATGAAGACCGATCCATGTTTGAATTATTTCCCTTTGTCGCAAATGTTTTTGACATCTTGGAATCTAATACATATTATAACGGTAGCTTTCCCAGTATTGTTTACTGCATTTAGTAATACCTTTTGCACATTCGACGTTCGCTCGTTGCTTTTCTTCATGCGATGCTTTATTCGCCTTAATTTGCATGCAAATCTTAATAATTTTGGTTTACAACTCGATGTTTTCTGTATTTTTCATTTTAACAGATATCTTATTGGGAACAGAAACGTCCCCAGCTCACTATGAACGATGCTATAACCAAAGACAAAGATAGTTTAACATTTTAGAGGTCTCTGTAAACCTCCAAACTAAAATGAGACAGGATCTGAAACATCTTAGTTTAAATAAACCGAGGAGAAATATCTTAGTTTGAATAAACCGAGGAAAAAAGAATGCCCAGAAAATTATTAACAATCAAAGATGGAACAAAACACAAAATCACTGGGGCATGAGGTAACGCTTCTGCTAAGATCTAACATTAAGACGTCTTCATCACAAAGAAAGCACCCGTCACTTTTCTTGTGTGTACATGCTACGACGAAATGGAATTTCATGTAATGTGTGATTGTTTTCACATGACTTGACGTGTTTACCATAAAATTGGTATTCAAGTCAAAGTACAATCTACTGATTGGCTCTTTCCCATTAAGATGGCCGGCTTTCAGTGTGTCTAATAAACTAACAGCAGTGTTTTTATTCCGGCTTTTCGTGTAGAGTTGTTTCCCTTGGAAAGCAATCCGATAGATTTCTAGTCTACAGTTAAGCTATTTTGACTGCTGAGAGTAATCAGCTTTGTTTGTCACCATCTATACTTGACATTTGGCTGTGTGCTTTTATTATTCATCTGACGTTCATGTTTTAATGTGAATTGATGATGAAATACATCCGGATCTGATTAGGGAAACAAAACATTTATTCCATTGTCAAGCTGTTCAAATGTTTTAAAGTAGTCGTAGTAGTTGTTGAATGTTGTTGTTTTTGTCATTGCAATCGTGCTGAACATAATTATTAGAACCCTGCTTGGACAGAATGCTTATGACGTCCACATACTCTTTTTTATCGACCTGAGATCATTTTTTGTAAGCTAAACACCACACACACACACACACACACACACACACACAATTATTATATATATATATATATATATATATATATTATATATATATATATATAAGTAGACCATCTAGTCATAAACTAGAGCACAGACACAGATTTCCACGCGTTCCTCAGTCAAGCAACTTTAATCATCTGCCGCTAATAATTGAGGCTAAAGGCAGGCAGACGATAACTGCTACGCTCCCCAGGCTGCTGTGGAGTCGCTGCCCTGCCCTTCCGACCCGCCCGCTCCTCTTAATTGCCTTGCCGGCCTCCCAGAAAACGCCTGGCAGCGGGGACAGTCAAGTGCTGCTTAACCTCCGCCGCTGCTCTCTTCGTCGGCGTGTCCACCTCCTCTCCCCTCAGCTCAGACTTGCAGTCAAGTGCCCCCCGCCTTTTCCCTCTTAGCACCCGGCGGGCAGCTTTGACTTTTCTTCTTGGAGATCGCCGGCGTTTCCGGAGGGGGCAAAGGCCCCCCTCCATCCCCATCCCCATCTCCCCCTCCCCCCAATCAAATTGAGTCTAACGAGAGAGAAAACTATGGCTTAAGACTGCGTGTTGATTGGCTGAAGGTGGTGAGCTATGCAGATGGATGGAGTGGGGTGGCGGGAAAGGGGGCCAGGGAATGCAAAGAGACGCCTTAATTGGTTTGAGGTGGGGGGGGGGGGGGGGATTGGGGGCGGGGGAGGGAGGGCAAGAAGGAGAGGAGAGCTTCATATTTAGAGCAAGCTCTCTCTTCTCTCTCTCTCTCTCTTCTCTCTCTCTCTCTTAGGGTATTTTTTTCCATCTATCTTTTTTTTTTTTAAACTGAAAGTGGATGGTGAAGTCTTGGAAATACTTTGGCTTAGATGCTCCCGCGTCTTGCGACGCATGAGGCAGTCAAGGCGCTCCACTGCGCACGGCCCCCAGCCAGTCGGGTAGCGTCACTCCATCTCTGTCAGCGAGTCTGAGGTCTCTTTCCACTGTCTGTCGCCAGCTCATCCTGGGCCGTCCTCTTTTTCTCTGGCCTGCTGGGTCCATTTAATGGCCTGGTTTGCAGGTCTTGAAGAGGGTAATCTTAAAGACATGACCCAGCCAGTGGACGCGCCGTCTGCAGACGATGGTTGACATGGGGAGCTGTTTGGACCTCTCCCTGACCTCTTCATTTGGTATAAAGTCTGACCATTTGACGCCCAAGATCTTACATAGGCATTTAGTATCAAAGGCGTCGAGTTTCTTCTCATGGGTGGTCTTCAGTTGCCAGGTTTCACAGTCATATAACAGCGTTGAAATCACACTGGAGTTATAAAATTTCAGTTTGACTCAAAGGGAGAATTTCTTGCTGTTCCATATTTTGTTCAGCTGATTGAATGTTGATGTTGCCTTCCCAATACGACACTTCAGCTCATGGTCGAGATCATTGGCGTTGTTGATAGAGCTGCCTAGGTATGTGAAGTTCTTTACTTCTTCCACTTGTTTTTGGTCAATAAGAACGTCTGTTGGCCCTTGGTGTTTACCGGTAAGCATGTTTTTAGTATTTTTGGCACTGATAATGAGGCCAGTGTTGCCTGCAAACTTGCTGATATTGTCTTCAAGCACCTGTAGATCTTGAGTGGTGCTTGCAAGAGCGGCAATGTCATCGGCAAAATCCAGACCTGAGAGACTGTTTTCTTCTGTCCACTTGATTCCCTTTCCTTGGGTTGCGTGTTTCAATACCCAGTCAATGGTAAGTGCAAAGAGGAGAGGGGAGAGGATACAACCTTGCCTTACTTAGGAGGTGACAACTTCAAACCAGTCACTGTAGCCATCTTCCGTCCTGACTCTGCACTTGGAGTTTATGTAGATCTGCTTTATGGCCGACACAACTTTCTCTGGGATGCCATAGGTTTTCATGTCTTTCCACAATGAGGGTTTCGGTGGACACTGTCAATTGCTTTGGAGAGGTCAATGAAGCTGGTGGCCAGGGGTACTTGGTGCTCTCCACACTTCTCGATGATCTGTCTTAGTGTTCCGCACAGGAAATAGGAAGTAGGTAAGTGACGAGGCCCAGCGAATCTGGTATACTGTTCGCTAATATCTGTCATCAGTATTGTTCTGTGTTTTGTTGTTGTTTCCATGATTTGCTTCACCGTCACAAAGAAAACAACACAACCAGACGAAAAAAAATTCACGCGTCAGCAAAAGACCCAGAAACAAAAGTTGATTCTAAGTATCGCTATGTCACCCAGCTTAGTCCGCATTTTCAGCGCACCATTCCTGATCATCAGCCCCTTTACTCTTGGGTTGTTGGGGCATTATTTGAGCTTGCAGTCCCCCTTCATCTTCCGCTGTCCTCTTTCGCCCTGAGAATCGTCAAACAAAGAGAGAGAGAGAGAGAGAGAGAGAAGAGAGAGAGAGAGAGAGAGAGAGAGAGAGGAGAGTCCGTGCTAGCATGTTATGCGTTTACCTTCTCTCTCTCTGTCTCTCTCTCTCTCTCTCTCTCTCTCTCTCTCTCTCTCTCTCTGTATCTCTCTCCTCTGTCTCTCTGTCTGTCTGTCTGTCTGTTCTCTCTCTCTGTCTCTCTCTCTTTTGTCTGTCTGCTGTCTGTCTGTCTCTCTCGCTCTCTCTCTCTCTCTCTCTCTCTCTCTCTCTCTTCTCTCTCTCTCTCTCTCAACATAGAAAAGCTGTGAATAGCGTGCACAGCTATCCATTCCTGGATGTTGTTCTAACACTTTTCTCTGCCTGCTCCTCTTTTTTGTTTCCCGGTACAGTGCAGTGCCCTGCGAGATGGCTTTTTGCAAGACTTCAATGATGAGCGAGAGATGTGACTAATTCATTCCAGTTCGCGTTTCCTGACAGTTATCAGTCGGTCTTCAAAGGGGCCAACAGCTACCTCAGTTCTCTTTGCGTACTCCTTCATCGGTGACATGGTCTTTGAAGGAAATGTACAGCATTTTGTCGTAGCATCTCAGTTCAAATGTCTGGATTCTTCTTATTGGATTTGCTGTCAGGGTCATGTTTCACGAGCATGGAGAAAGATCGATGTCGCTAGTGTGTACATCATTTCCACTCTGGAACTGAGAGAGATGTTGTTCCAGACAGTCTTCTGTTCTGAAAGCGCTGTTCATGCTCGGACCATTCTAGAGGTATTCTGGCTTTGAACCTTCGTCTGTCACAACTGTGTCTAGGTGCTTGAAGCTGCTTGCTGCCTCACGTTTATGACTACTTTCTTTGACGTCTCGTTTGGTGCCTTTCAGACTTCAGACTTCAGACTTTTATTATGTCCCCATATGCACAAGGTAAATGCTTTTGCAGGCACGTAAAACACAAACACAAACAATTCAACATTAATAAATCAATCTGTGGGAAAAACTGGCCCCTAAAACAAAATCATCATCATAGACACCTTT
>CM065718.1:46858294-46878294 GCA_033310375.1 Conus canariensis | reverse complement strand
TGGAAGTGTCAAGTTCTGCATTGACTTTAGACATCTGAATCATATTACTGTCTTGCACGCTGAAGCCATTTCCTGATGTTGACGAGATCTTCTGTCACTGAAGCGGAGCCACGTTCTTCACAAACACTGATTTATCCAACGGGTGTTGACAATTCGTCGTGAGATCAGAAGATGAAAAAAGGACTGTATTTAAAACGCCAACAGATTTTTTTTTCTCTAAACACGTAATGCCTTTTGGCTTGGATGCATCCCCAGCACATTTCGCCAGGGTGATGAGGAGGTTTAATGTGTCTTGGTTCTCCGCTGTGGACTTGTTTAATGCGATTTTTGTGGCAAGCGCTAGACAGTCTTTCCACCTAGAGCATCTCAGAGGAGTGCTGGGCACACTCAGGCGCAATGGTTCAACACGAGAAAGATGTTCATAGGAATTTTGAGTTCCTGGGTCTCGCGATTTCAAAGGGTACCTTGAAACCCCAAGAAGAGATAACAAAGAAAATACTATCTTTTACTCGCCACAAACAAACGAACAAAACCGCCAAGTACGTTTAATGCTGGGATTGTTGATATGAATATATAATATACATATATGTATATACACAAGGTAAAAACAAGTTCTTCATTTTCTCCACACAAGGATAAAATCCAACATTAAAACTCGAGCTTTCGCCCACAGGCTTCATCAGGAGAATGTGAAATGTGACCAGTTAGAAAACAGAGACAGAAAACTCTGTTTTCTAACTGGTCACAGACATTCTCCTGATGAAGCCTGTGGGCGAAAGCTCGAGTTTTAATGTTGGATTTTATCCTTGTGTGGAGAAAATGAAGAACTCGTTTTTACCTTGTATATTTTTAGTCTGCCTGTTCTCATTGTTTGGTTGTGGTGCGGTGCGGGCAACGGAAAATTCTACTTGTGAACACACACACACACACACACACACACACACACACACACACACACACACACACTTTCTCTACACACACACACACACACACACACACACACACACACACACACACACACACACACACACACACACACACTTACCTGTTGGAGCGCGAAATGAAGTACAGTGCCATTGAGAAGGAATGTGTGGCGATCTTCTAGGCCATTGAACTCTGAACAACGTACCTGTGGGGGCAGGGGTTTCCTCTTGCAAACGGATCACAAGCTCCTGCATTACCTTCAGTCTGACCATTTCTGGAACTTCAAGACTAACTGGGTGGGCGTTGTCTGTCCGGTCAGGAAAGCAAACTGGCTGATGTTTTTGTCCTGCTTACAGACTGAGCAAACATTGCCCTGAATGTGTGTGTGTGCGTGGGGAGGGGACTGGAGGGATGGAGACGCGTCAGAGAGAGAGAGAGAGAGAGAGAGAGAGAGAGAGAGAGAGAGAGAGAGAGAGATGGGGGGGATCTGGTTGTACAGGGGAGCAGACTTTCACACTATCACGTTGACACTTTTGCAGAGTAGTGTCCCTTGGTGCTCTCTCGCTCGGTCTCCTCTCTCTCTCTCTCCTTCTTCTCTCTCTCTCTTCTCTCTCTCTCTCTCTCTCTCTCTCTCTCTCTCTCTCTCTTTCAGGGTGTTTTTTTTTTTTTTTTTTTTTTTTTTACCATCATTCGGTGATGAAGTTTTTCTATGATGTAATTATGTCTTTTTTCTTTCTTTTTTCTTTTTTTTTTTTTATTAACATATTGCACTTTCAAGGTATTTTTAAATGTGCGACAGCCCTTACTATTGTCTTAGTCTCCACTGCGTTTACTACGTGTTTTGCATTACATTCATAGGACCAACAGGTTCAATAACATATACCCCTGCAAGTTGTAAATATGATTTTTTTGTTGTTGAGAACCTGTCTTACACTATGAGGATTTCGGTGTTTGAGATCAATTTGCATTTCCCCAATAGCATCAGAAATGACCCTCATAGTGTTCATACTTTTATAGCTATCAAACAGAAACCTGTTACAGCTATATGTGGACGAGGAAACGCTACGGATTGCCACCATCTCGATATATTTGTTTGTTTCTTTGGTTTTGTTTTTGTTTCGATTTTTGTTTATTTGCTTGGTTATTATTATCATGATGATTATTATTATTATCATTATCATTATTATTATTGTTATCATTATTATTGTTGTTGTTATCATTATTGTTATTATTATCATTATTATTATAATTATTTTTACTACTATTATTATTATTAATGTGGTGGTGGTGGTGGTGATGATGGTGCTCATCGTTTGTTTTCTTTATCAGTCACGGACTTTGCCTTACGGTCCAACTCTTCATACTCAGACAGGTTAATGCATGGTTATTGCCTCGCATCTGACTTCCTCGCCATACCTAACCTTTTTCTCATTTCCCGCCCATCACGTGTTTTGCGTTTCGATACAACTATCATCCCCTGCCGCCGCCTCACTTTGTGGAGAGAGCGTGGGGGAGAAGACGCGGTGGTGGTGGTGGTGAGGGTGGGGGTGGGGGGTGGGGAGGAGTAGGGAGGGTTAGGGGTGGGTAGGTGGGTTGAGTCTGCACTGCATGTATCCGTTGATTTCAAATTCCATTTCAACTCCTACGTATTACCCACCCAACCTCTACCCCCGTGTCCATTGAGGGTAGTGACCCCCCCCCCCCCCCCACATTTCCCCCTTTTCCCAGCCGCCCCACTCTCCCCTCCCTGCTGCTCTTCCATCTCTTCATATACATCCTTGTCACGTTCGCTCAGGTGCGGCTGTCCGCCCCTCCCCCCCCCACCACCTCCCTCCCCGACCCCCCTCCTCTCACTCCTCTTCCCAGCGTTTTTCCATTATGATTTGATTTAATGAAATTATCTAGGATCAATAAGCACTGGAAACATACCTGTTCAACAACTGTTTTAACCAGTAAACATTTCTGTCGTTGTCCAGGATTGGAAATGCTCTGAAAATTTACCTGTTCAACACCGGTTTTAACCAGGTGTTCTGTCCTGTACTCTGTTTGTCTATGTCCTTGGCGGTAACTAACCCCTTCTCTTTCTAGATTTTAATGGAATTGTTTTTCCTCTATGAAATTGTGTTTCTGTATAAATGCCCACCCCCACCCCATCCACCCCTTGCCCTCATCGCTATCAATTGTATAAATGCCCACCCCCACCCCATCCACCCCTTGCCCTCATCGCTATCAATTGTATAAATGCCCACCCCCACCCCATCCACCCCTTGCCCTCATCGCTATCAATTGTATAAATGCCCACCCCCACCCCATCCACCCCTTCCCCTCATCGCTATCAATTTCGGCCCCTTTGTTAGTATGTCCGAGCGAAGTGGACAACCCCTGGTACGAGCAAAAAAAAGAATGTTTACTCCCCTCTCTTGGAACAAATCTGAAATAAATGTTAGCGAACCGCCAAGAAAAACGTGGACAAACGAATCACAAGACGAAACACGACGCGTTTCGAGCTCTTGGGTCTTCTTCAGGCAAGATACAAAACAATTAGGACAACGAAAATGAATGAGCAGTCACTTATCTTCAATCACTTCAGCGCAAGATAGGCGTTGAAAGGGGGAAGGGGAGATGGGGGTTGGGGGCGGTGAAGTGGAAGCGATCGCGAGGCAAGTGTGTGTGTGTTAAATAGATGCTTTGACATTTTCGAACGAGCTTAGTGCCTCCACAAACACGTACTGCCGGTTGTTTTTGACTGTGATTGGTTATGCTCATATCGGTGAACGTTAACACGAAACTCAAAGGTGATTTTAGACTGTGTTATATCGTCTCTCGTTACCTAGGTCACAGCGACGTAATGGAAGGGAAATAACAAGGACTAGAGCTGATCCTTTCCTGAGGGCATGCACAAAAGGAGGTTATTCCCCTTTAACCGGACTTGGTCAGCCGATACTGAAGTAATACCATGCGACGTTCATTTTCAGGCACATGACATACCAATAAGGTTTTAAACAACGTCCGTCGCATGTTTCAGTGGCTGAAGGACAAGCATATTGATACATCCACACCGAATTACTATCGTCTCTGTAATTTAAAGGTTTACCATCTTACCATTCATTTCATTTTCATTCTTTCATGTCCGTCTGTCTTTTTAAACACAGTCTGTTCGGCAAACTGCACGAACACTCACTTTTATCACTCATAAAAAAAGAAAGAAAATGATAACAAAAATAAAAAGAATTACGAATCTCCTGTCCAAGAAACTACTCTATCATGCGCATATTTTATCTCTCATCAGCTATGTGTTCTTTTATCAATTATAAAAAAAAATAAGATAATTTTTTTGAATCTCCAGTCCAGGAAAATATTCTTTCATGCGCACATTGTATCTTACATCCGCTGTGCGTTCTCCTTATGGGATAATTCTAGTGAAACAAATTTGGAACTAATCGGTCGTTTGCATAAGAGAGTCCAAAAGCCACAACGTCAATGCAGTGCAAATCGAATCCCTTGGAAGGAAATGATCATTAAAAATTCAAACATTCTTCCATTTAAAGACGGACTATTCTTCAATAAATGCTTACGCACATATAATATAGTTGAGGGAACAACTCCAAAGAACATTATCCGACACTTTGGAATTAATGAAAAAAAAAAGACACGGTTACAAACTTTCCAAGTCCCGATAACAATGTGCACAAATCAAACCGCACATATTCCGGAGAAAGTACATAGAGCAATTTATAGTCAAAGAAATTAAAATCATAGCCTTCGAAACTAGCATTTAAGAAAGCACTGACGAATGATTTAATGGAACAAATTATAAAATAATGTATGAGTCTTTCTATTATTGAAAATTCTCTCTCTCTCTCTCTCTCTCTCTCTCTCTCTCTCTCTCTCTCTCTCTCTCTCTCTCTCTCTCTCTGGATGCGCCTAATCTGATAAATTTAAATACATTGACCAGAATATTAACTGTGCACATATTTGATGATGACAGCTATTTGATGTTTCCATTTTCATTACTTTGGGTCTTTTTTATTTCATCATTTCTCATATGAGTTATTTCTTTTTTTTTTCTCTTTCCATTTTCCCGTATTACTTGATTAAATTTTTTTTTGAGGGCAAGATAAAAAAACAAACTGTGAAGCTCATTCTGTAATACCCATAAATAAAGATGGTTTTGACTTGACTTGATTGGACCACTTTATTTTCTTTTCATTTTTCTTCTCACGGAATTCCAACCACAACTTTACACTCCCAAGCCTTTATGCGTCCTGTTCCTTACGACCATTTCCTCCCACACTATCATCTTTTCACTTCTTTCTACTTCGTTTCATTTTATCACCAGTCAGTTCAATCTACCCACAATCTTTTCTACAGTCCTATCTAACTGTCACTACAGCTCCACTCTTTCAGGCCTACGTGCCTTCTCTTGCCTATCGCCGTCTGCTATACTCCATGATTGTTATTTCGCATTTTTCACATTCTGTGGTTCGCCAGCACAGTGTTAACGCTATTCCTTTGCCTAAACACAGAAAGGAATGGGTTTATAGCCCATTTCCGTCCCCAGTGGTTCCCCTTGCCACCTTTCTCTTCCAGGCTCACCGTCGCTGCTGCTTGGTTCTGTTTCCTGTACACCTGTTCCTAATATATTCCAAATGCTTGTTTCTTTTTCGTCCCTTCAGTTTTTCCCCACTCTGCCACTTTTTGCAGTGGTCTTTGACATCGCTCAAGGTGTAGCCTGTTCACTTTCAGCGCTCACTGCTGTTTCTTCCCTGGTTCTTAAACTGTAGTTTCCCCACTTCCCTGGTTCTTCCGCTCTAGTTTCCCCACTTCCCTGGTTCTTACGCTGTAGCTTCCCCACTTCCCTGGTTCTTACGCTGTAGCTTCCCCATTTCCCTGCTCCTTACGCTGTAGCTTCCCCACTTCCCTGGTTCTTACGCTGTAGCTTCCCCACTTCCCTGGTTCTTACGCTGTAGCTTCCCCACTTCCCTGCTCCTTACGCTGTAGCTTTCCCACTTCCCTGCTCCTTACGCTGTAGCTTCCCCACTTCCCTGCTCCTTACGTTGTAGCTTCCCCACTTCCCTGGTTCTTACGCTGTAGCTTCCCCACTTCCCTGGTTCTTACGCTGTAGCTTCCCCACTTCCCTGGTTCTTACGCTGTAGCTTCCCCACTTCCCTGGTTCTTACGCTGTAGCTTCCCCACTTCCCTGCTCCTTACGCTGTAGCTTCCCCACTTCCCTGGTTCTTACGCTGTAGCTTCCCCACTTCCCTGCTCCTTACGCTGTAACTTCCCCACTTCCCTGGTTCTTACGCTGTAACTTCCCCACTTGTCTGGTTCTTACGCTGTAGCTTCCCCACTTCCCTGGTTCTTACGCTGTAACTTCCCCACTTCCCTGGTTCTTACGCTGTAGCTTCCCCTACTTCCCTGGTTCTTACGCTGTAACTTCCCCACTTCCCTGGTTCTTACGCTGTAGCTTCCCCTACTTCCCTGGCTCTTACGCTGTAGCTTCCCCTACTTCCCTGGTTCTTACGCTTTAGGCTTTCCTACTTACTGCTGTCAGCTTTGGTCCTCCTCATTGAGGATTCCTGATCGTCCATATTCTCTTTCTTTCTGTTTTGCCAATTCTTAGGATGTTGCCCGGATGTTGGTGGGAGTTGTTGGCTGAATTCCTTTTTTTAAAAAATTTCTCTCGCCACTGTTTTTTTTTTTTTTTTTTTTTTTTTTTTTATATCTTCCTTTCAATATTTTCTTCGGTATTTGATCATTTCCTTTCCATTTCGTTGTCTTCACTTTATGACTTGTCACCGTCCCCATATCCAACCAGCCTTACGCTTTGCCATCGACATAAGCATGTTTTTCCCCTGAAGTCGGAATGTTTCAGGCCCCGGTCTAATTTCCCTCCCCCGCCCCCCCCCCCCCCCCCCCCCCCCCCCCCCCCACTCCTGATGATCGATATTACTTTTTGTCTTCATTGTTTCTCCCTTTTCTCTTGTCTTTTTGCATCTCATTCATATCAACCTGTCCACGTCCCTCTCCTCCTCCTTGTAGGCTATTTCTCCTGTGTTTGCGTCTCCTACCATCCCTACTGCTTCTCAAACATTCGTGCCTTTCGCTGAATTATTACTGTTTCACATTTTGCTTGTGATACATGGGTGGAAATGAGAAAGAATAAGAGTGCCTCACTGTTCATTCCAAGTCTCCGCCCCCGCCCCAATACCAGTTCCTGCCTTTCAAATATCGTTACTGTCTTTTTTCCCTTCATTTATTAAACTTGAGGCGATTTCCCTAACATATGCAAGCTTTATCATTTCTGCCTTTTTCAGCCATCCACATGTGTCACTGTTAAACCTTCTCTGTTAGGTAAAAAAAAGATTGGAAAGAGACAGGGATTTGATGCTGCTTCACGTCTGATTCCTAGCTACGCTCATTCCAAACACCTGCTTGCTACAACTTCTGCCTTATCTTTCACAGCCATGCTTTCACCCCACTTTTCCCTCCACCATAGGATGGGCTGTAAACATAATATATTGTTAAACTGTACTTCTTTTGATCCCTGTCTTTTCTCATCATAGCCCTTCCCTTCTCCTCCATCCCTAGTGCACTTACGTTGTCTTAACATTCCATTCCCTCCTGTCCCCTCCTCTGGAATCCTTACTGATGTATGATTTCTCGAGAAAGCCTTCACTTCCCTGTCTTGCTCTTCTCTTTCCCAGAAATCTCATTTTACTCTTACTCTTCCCTTTTCCAGAAATTTCATTTTACTCTTACTCTTCTCTTTTCCAGAAATCTCATTTTACTCTTACTCTTCCCTTTTCCAGAAATCTCATTTTACTCTTACTCTTCTCTTTTCCAGAAATTTCATTTTACTCTTACTCTTCCCTTTTCCAGAAATTTCATTTTACTCTTACTCTTCCCTTTTCCAGAAATCTCATTTCACGCTTACTCTTCTCTTTTGCAGAAATCTCATTTTACGCTTATTCTCTTTTCCGAAATTTATTTTCCGCTTACTCTTCTCTTTTCCAGAAATCTCATTTCACGCTTAGTCTTCTCTCTTCCGGAAATCTCATTTTATGCTTAGTCTTCTCTCTTCCAGAAATCTCATTTTATGCTTAGTCTTCTCTCTTCCGGAAATCTCATTTTATGCTTAGTCTTCTCTCTTCCAGAAATCTCATTTTATGCTTAGTCTTCTCTCTTCCAGAAATCTCAGTTTTCGCTGAGTCTTTTCTTTTCCAGAAATCTCATATTACCCTGGGTCTTGCCTTTTCCCGAAAATCTATTTCACGCTCCATACACTCACTGAAAAAAAACCCACCTCGCATTACTCATCTCTTTCGCCTTGGCTTAAGGCTGTGTCAGGCCAACTGACATAGGCCAGAACACCAAGGCTGCATCAAAATGTTGTTATGCTCTGCATAGTTATGCGGGGATTGTCTTCAGTTGTGACGAGCTCCTAGCATAAAATTATCAGTTTCCAAAATCCCCCGAAGTCGGAGTGGGGCTGCCCATATGGCGGGGTAATCAAAACACGGTCACACACGTAATGTTCTCATCCCCAGCTGAAGCATTTGTACCATAGCGTTCAAATGCTTCGGCTGTTTGGATGATCCCTGGAGTCTTTTAGCCAGGGTACGACGACGACGACGACGACGACGACAACAACAACAACAACAACAACAACAACAACAACTCATCTTTTTAGCGTTTTCTCAATTTTCAGTATTTTATCTGTCGTAATTGTTCTCTGCTTTCATGATCTTTCCTTCTATTTCCTTTTCGTGCCATTGCTACATGCTGTTACCTTTCACCACGCCATTCCCCTGCACAGTATCTTTAAACTGAACTAAAAACAGTTCTTACTGCATCACGCGTCTACGCCCATTCCTACCGTTTCTTGTCCATCCAGACCTTGCACTTAACAGAATTTCCGCCGATTATGGGAGAGTGGAACTGAGAATGGGATGGGCGCACCTATTATCAGCACCACGTGTGATCCCCTCAGCGCCTATACCTGTTCCAATCTTACCTCATTTTCAATCAATATCTTTATCTTCACACAGCTTTAAAAATTGGCGTTGCCGGCCTTTCTTTGTCAATGAACCATTGGGGCCTTCTTTCCTCCTACTTCTCTCTCTCTCTCTCACACACCCACACACACCCTGCCCCCCCCCCCCCCCCCCTCCAAAGATCACGCCTCCTCTCACGTGCTGCAACATACAGTTTGCCTGAGCTTTCTTTGGGTTCCATCTCTTCCCACTTAAGCGAATCCCCAGGTCTCTGCTTTCAGACACAGAGCTAATGACCGTTTTTATATTCTTCTATCATTATATCCTTGGCACTACTGTTGTATGTCCGCACACATATTCTCTCTCTCTCTATCTCTCTCTCTCTCTCTCTCTCTCTCTCTCACACACACACACACACACACACACACACACACACACACAGAGAGAGAAGAGAGAGAGAGAGAGAGAGAGAGAGAGAGAGAGAGAGAGATTCCATTTCCTATTCATCCCTTCCGTCTGTTCCATTGTCGATGCCCCTCTCCCCCTTCTTCCTCTTTAAACCCACTCATATCTGTCTAGTCTGCCTTTCTCTTCTTTTCCACAATCATCTTTTACTCTTCTAGATTCTGCTTCCATTAGGCGATAAACTAAGAGAGAACGGATAAAGGCATGGACGCACCCACTTTTCACTCCCACTCCCACTTACGATCTCCATCTCTTTCCTTGCATTGTCTTTTATATTTGCCTCTCAGCCGTTAACAATGCTCTTACTAAAAGTTCACGCTGTACTGTCTCTTTCTTCGCCGTCGTCTTTGCTCGACATCTGTTCGTCCAATCCGTTCACAATGCTGTTCTTGACAGTCCTTTCTACTTCATTCATTCTGATCACTGCGTGTACTTAACGTATTGTTCTCAGTGATCCATTACCATCTCCTCTCTCACTTTCTGACTTAAAAATTTAATCGAATTAACGCCTTTCTCTCAGTGCATTTATTCTCTCTTTCCACCACTTCCCTTCCCCATCTCGTTGTAATATCCGCTTCCTTTCTTAATCACTCTTTTCATCTTTCAGTTGTTTTTTCCGGTGTTCATATCTTCCAATGTTTCCAACTTACTTTATACATTAAACCCTTATAACCCCCCCCCCCCCCCCCCTGTTCCTTTCATCTTTCTCCTTTTTATTCAATCTTATGTTACACGTACGACCTTGTTTTTCATTCTTCTTCGCTCATAATTTTTTTTTTTTTTTTTTTGCATCCCTTTCTGAATCAGACCTGAAAATGCTCACTTTGCCCGCGTCATGATTTACAAAATACTTTTTCATTTGTTTAGCAATTACTAACAGTTAGTGCCACCCTCCTTATCGTTAAATCGTTATCAATTTTAGACCCATGAATGCACCCAGGACTGCCTTTCTCTTCTAAAAATTGACGCCTTTAGTTTTTCATGGCTGCTTCTCCATTATATTGTTTGCCAGTTTGCCAGTCCTATTGCTCTTTTCCATTCCTTCCTTTAGGTTTAAAAACAATTATCTCTTCTGCCCCATTTCCTCCACCACCCCCACCCCTCAGTTTGAATTCCTCACCAACCCATCCATTCTCCATTCTCTTTGTTAAGGCCGGTCTTTTTCTTTTCATTCATCCGTACTCAGCCTTCTCGAGCCGAATTCATTAGTGCTTTCCCTTTGCTTCATTTTTCTCTCTCAGTATCTCCTGTTCCTGTTCCTAACCACTGTGTTGTTTCTTTGTCTTCCATTTTCTTGCAAGTTTGTTGGTGTTTTCTTCATTCTCTTTCTTACGTCTTAATTGTCCCATTCCATGACCTCACTTTCAAATCTATGCTCTGACTGTATCTTTAGACAGACTCACATATTCCCCTTCTACGAACGCCGTCCCCAAATCAGATCCATTCCATTTCATATGATCCAAAGTTTCTCTGTTAGTTTGTTTCATTCGCGTTTCGTCTGATATCGCTCCCCACTCTTAACTTCTTAGCCACTCCACAGTACTCACCCAGTTCTTGGTACAGTGTGTGTTTAATATACCACCATTGCAACGTACACACTGTCGCATTCGTTGGTAATTCGGTATTCTGGAAATAATGAAAGACTTCTAACAGTCCTGTAGTTACTCAAGAGTACATGTGCTAATCTGCATATGATTATGAAGATGATTATCATATATGTTCCAGATCGTTTCCTCCGTTCTCCCTCTCATGATCGAATATTTCTAATTCTTTCCTTTAACTGAAAGCAACATGGTTCTATGGCTTTCACATTTTCTGCGGCAACACAGTGGAATCACTGCTTTTCCAACTACGCCATGCCTCTCTCTTCCTTCGTGATGTTCAACTTCAAGTCAGCATTAAAACTTGTCTCTTTAAGCGCCAGTGGCGCACTACCACCTAAAATATTGCTAGTTGTCTGCCTGTCATTTGCACACATTTACTTGTGTACAAAAAAAGGTGTTCAACGTATTATGTCTCTCTTGTGTGTGTGTGTGTGTGTGTGTGTGTGTGTGTGTGTGTGTGTGTGTGTGTGTGTGTGTGTGTTGACAGACAGACAGTGATAGAGAGAGGGGGGAGGGAGAGGGAGCGGGTGATAATTACTCTGGTGAAAAGCTGCTTTTTTCCCCCCCATCTTATGCAACATAGCCCACATAGCGGCGAAAATGCAGGCGGCGAAAGAAGAGGAAACCATCCCAACAGCCTCCCTCTAAAAAATACCCCCGTCTTTCTTCTTTCCTGTTCCAGACACACTGCTGATTGTGGAAGGATTCGGTTTCTGCTGTTTTGGCCACTGCTGTTTGAAACAGTAGAACTCCTTGGCTTCTCCATTAGCAGACAATGTTCATGTCATTGTTCTGACTATCGCCTCGCTTCTGTCGGCACTAGAGGCAACGAGGCTGTCTTCCAGCCTGCAGTGAATGCCAAGAACGGAGTAGAATTCCCCCGAAGACCTAATGTTGGTCTGTCCAGTTTTGTCAGCATGATGGTCTTTGTCGTGTTTCAACCATGAAGTGGCCTTTGAAATGGACTGAGCTACCCACCTTGAACCGTGTTCTTTCTCTGGTCACTGCTTCTTCGTACACGTTACTGCTCACTTCCCACTGCTGCACATTCCTCCAACTACCAGTGTCTTCCCTGTTCGCATAACTGCTTCCCCTTTGCTGCCCTGGCTGGTTATGGAACAGTGGGTAACTGGCACACACTTCAAACAAAAAGACCCAGTTAGTTTTCAATGCTAGTCTGTCCAACCGATTTTGCCTTGGGAATGTATGTTGCAACGATTTTGTAGCGATACACATACTATCGTCTTTTGGCAGCACCAATACGCCTCCCCCCCCCCCCCGTTCCTGAGAGCCAGCCCCCCACCCCACCCCGCCCTCTCGCCCTTCCGCTCATAGCCTACCTCCTCAACATCCGCTTTCAGATTACTGTGATCGCGTGTATTGAAGAGTTTGTCTTTATTTTTACCGCTTTGTGTAGTTTCCGTCTTCGTGCTCATATGACCTCAGTTGAACTCATTTAATGATTTGCCGATAGTCGGGAAATAAAGTGTTAAATGTTCAATTCACAGTTTTGTTGAATCGTGCCTTCAGTTCTGATGACAGTAGTAAGTGTTATTGTATCTTTATTGTATCTTCTTGTCAAGCCCCACAGTATCATTTCTTCCTTTTTGAGGGAGACTTTGAGTTTTTTTTTCTTTCCCGTGTTGGAATGATTGTTGCCATTACCTTACATTCCTTTTTGACGTGCCTTTTTTCCTGTCATATATCTAGCCTTGTCGCTTTCAATTTAGTATTGATTTTGATTAGCTTTTCACATGTCTTTTTTTTTTACATAATCCAGAACCAGGAATGGGAATGGGGTGTTGGGGAGTGAGAAGAAGTGGTTGGACCGGCACAAAGTTGAACATGTCCTTTTCATTGTCCTTTAGTTGTCTTTTTTTTTTAAACTTAAGATTTGGTTTTATTGTAATGAAGTTTGCGTTTTGACCTGAAACTTCTTTTATTTCATTTTATTTGATTTTAGTGATATTAAGAATTATGCCAGTTGATTTAGCATTAACTTTCCTTTGGTTTTTCACGTGCTTCATTTATATCCAGTTTTGTTGCCATTGATTTGGCAAAACCTTTTTTTTTTTTTTTAAGCGTTATACTTTGTGGTTTTCTCTTGAAAATCTAATGTTACCATATACATAACACTCCGTCTTTATTGATTTTGGCTATTTTTACGTATTGTGAATTTTTACACAATGTCCTCCAATTTATCATGTCAATGGCTTTAGATGTGATAGATCACAAACGTAATGTTACCCTCTGATATTTTTTGCATATCTCCGTTTAAAACTTTTTTTCTTTAACTTGTATGTTTGCATGAATTGTTATGTTTGCATGAACCCTGTATGTATGTGTGATTGTGCGATTGTGTGTGTGTGTGTGTGTGTGTGTGTGTGTGTGTGTGTGTGTGTGTGTGTGTGTGTGTGTGTGTGTGTGCATGCGAGCGCGCGCGCGCGCGCATCTCTCTTTCTGTGTCTGTGTCTGCGTCCGTCTGTTTGTCTGCCTGTCTGTTTGTCTGATGTCTGCGTATGTGCGCGCGCATACTCGCACGTGTATGTGTGTGCTTGTGTGAGCACGCGCGCCTACGTGCGTACAAGAATGTACGTTTGTGTTCGTCTGTGTCGGTGTGTTTGGCTTCCGTGTGCATTTTCAAGCAGAGTAAGCTTCTCCATTTGTATCCATCCATCGTCAAGTGGGCGGCTATACTGCCTACCGTGCCAGAAGACCTCTCTCTCTCTCTCTCTCTCTCTCTCTCTCTCTCTCTCTCTCTCTCTCTCTCTCTCTCTCTCTCTCGCTGAATTGTGGGGGCTAAGTCATGCTGCACACTTCTGTGAAAAAGTAAATCTCTTTGCTCTGAAAAAGTTTTTAGGAGTTCAGTTACAAACACCGAATGACCTTGTGTATGGTGAGACAAATAGATACCCTGTTTACATAGATTCTGCCGTTAGGTGTATGCACTACTGGTTAAAGTTGACAAGAATGGATGAGTCAAGATTACCGCGAAAAGCATATAGAACATTATTTGAGTTAGGCTCTCGTGATAAGACAAACTGGGCGTCTGATATTCGCTGTAAGTTATACATGTTTGGTTTTGGTTATGTGTGGTTAAACCAAGGTGTTGAGGGAGTGGAACAGTTTATCGCTGACTTTAAAGAAAGACTTGTAGCTTTGCAGATGGCAAGAATGGGATTTTCATGTCAAGAATAGTGACAGATTTAGTGTATATAAGACTTTTTGCACAATAGCAATAGATACAATGCATTTAACGTTAAATCTAGACAGACATATCAAGATTATTACAACAAGATTCAGACTGGGTATTTCAGATATTGCTGTACATAGATGTCGATACAAACAACATACCCCTGTTGATTTGATTTGTCCATTGTGTAAAGAAGAGAAAGAAGATGAAGTGCATTTTGTTCTGTGCTGTCCTTCACTAAACGAAATAAGAGAACGTTATATACATTTGAAATACTACAGATTTCCAAGTCTTTTCAGATTAAGTTTACTTCTAGCTTCCAATAATGAACGAACAACTAGAAATCTGTCCATTTACCTATACAAAGCATTTAAGTTACGATCTGTTCTTGTTTTCTTAATGTAAAGCATTGAATCAGTTTTTGAACGTGTAAGATATCGAATGATTTCCAGATGCACCCCTTCACGAGGGGCAATGGCCTATTTGTGAATAAAATATCCGTATCCGTCTCCTCTCTCTCTCTCTCTCCTCTCTCTCTCTTCTCTCCTCTCTCTCGAGCTGATTTTTGTATTTATCACAACACAAACACCACACACACACACACACACACACACCACACACACACACACACACACACACACACACACACACACACACACACACACACACACACACACACACACACACACACCTACACACACAACACACACACCGCTTACACACACACACACACACACACACACACACACACACACACACACACACACACACACACACACACACCCCACACACCACAACACACACACACGAATCGAACAAGTGGCCACACAAATGCTTGCACGTGCGTATAAGGGGGAAGCTGCATATCTGTTTCCTGACTTCAGGTAATGGAAGTTGACAGAATCAAATACCTATAAAGATTATCCTTGAAAAGGGAGAGCGTAGCCGTTGTTCAGGGATTTACAGGGTGGAGGTTGCACGGAGATGCTCCTGAGGATGGTAAACTCGTTTTGAATGCGTTAAGAGAGAGAGAGAGAGGAGAGAGAGAGAGAGAGAGAGAGAGAGAGAGAGAGTTTGTTCATCGATCGAACGGCCTTGCCATTCAACCAGTAAACAAAGTCTCTCTTTAAGCAATGAATTTTGGGCTTTATCATCATATGGCTTCTTTTGCTCTGCCAAATGTACGCATTTTTTTTACATTATTGAAAAGGAAACAAAAGAAACGGTGGGGGGGGGGGGGAATCAATGCGTTGGAAATTAAGTGGTTTAACTTGTATTTAAAATGTAATTATTATTACTGTTATTGTTATTATCATTGCATGTAGGGAGAACGCAGATGAAATTTCCAAAGAATTATTGTTGTCGGGGATGATGTACCATCGAAATGACCACAGACTTAATCAACAACGGTAGAGTTCCACGTCGATCATATTTTGGAAGGAACTATTTATGACTACACGCAGTTTTGTGTGGCTTCAATGTGTAAACTTGCTGTTGGTGCCACTTTGTCATGTACTGTCAATACAGACAACATGGAATGGCAGCAGACAATTCCGATGGACCCCAGTCTGAGGTTGCTGTATGTGTTGTGTCTTTGAGCGATGTGTTTTTTTCGTCCGTTTGTGCAGGACATGTTTGATCACTATGATGCCACAGTATGTGATCCCTCTATGTCTGACTGGACCAGCGGGAAGTTTAGCATTCTCTTTTCATTGTTTTTTATGTGTCTTTTTTGAATTTATATAACATGGCATAGTATCTGTCGAAAAAAAATATTTGTTACAAAATCAAATATGGTCTGTTGGTGTGATCGTTTTCTTCTCTTTTTTTTTCTCACTTAGTTTGAACACGCTTTGTTTCTGTAGCCATATAATGTATCCCATTCCGTCTGAATCTAGTCTGTGTGGATTCATATAAATTTTGTGCTGCGACTTTGAAGTGTGCACATGAGATTTCGTGTGCTCTGTGCAGAATTCCTAGTTGCAATTTTTTTTTTTTCAGTTTGATGAAAATGAAACATCGGAGATGTTGCCGTCTCTTTCACCAACCACTGTAGCAGAAACACTGTTTTTTGTAGTTTATAAAGTGATGTTGCATGACATGAATAAAGAATCGGTTTGTTACAGATATCATAGTTTCGGGGCCATAAACTCTCTCTTGACTTGCACCCCTGAAGTTACTACACCACTGGCTGCTTACTTGCGGACTTTTCGGACTCCATTCTGAACAGGACACTGGATTATCTTCTGATCGGCAGCTGACAGGACAATCACTCAAACATCTTCGTCGTTATTGTGATTCTTTTGTTTTGTTTTACTTTCTTACGATCATTCAATTTCATAGTCGGCGATGAAACTCCCATTGTTGTACTCCCAGGCGAAGCAAATAAGACGTAGCCAAGAGTTGATAGGCTAGACGGTAGAATGAACTCCACTCAGCGACGGTCTGAACTTGTAAGGCTTAGAAGAGGGAGCAGACACAGTGGGGGCAGACACACTGACTGAACCTGATTGGCAACACGTGAAGAGAAGGCTAAGTATACTGACTGACTCCTGGTTGCGTGGGGAGGGTGGAGGGAAATAGGAGGGCGGAGGTAGACATTCAGCCATTCATGTTGTCTATATAACCCAGCCGAGTTCGGACGTCCGCAAATGGGCTGCCAAGAAAGTGTCCAGCCAGATGAATCGGTGTGTGGGTTGGTTGGAAAACTGGAAGTAGGTTAGGCTGGTGTATACAGGAAAACAAATGGTGACACGTACTCGGCAATGATTTGAACAGGTTCAGCAACATGACGCGTTGAAGGCTTGACGTGTTGATTTCCTGATGTTGACTTGATCGTGGGCCACTGTTGAGTGACTGATCAAGCTAAACTAACATTAAAATGTGAAAAATAACGGAGTATCAGGCTAATAAATATTAGTAAGCCTATAGGATTGATTCAACCATTTCATGATCTTCTTGTAAAGAGAATAAGAATAAAAGTAGGTAAAAAGCTGACATTCATATGTCCACTTATGGTTATTAAAGAAAACGTGTGAACTGCTACAAGGAAATCAAAATGTGCTAAGTCAGCTGTCGTTGCTGAGAACTAACCTGTAGGTAAATTGAAAATTAACAATGATAAAGCAATACATGTTGCAGCTGATCTCCTTTTCTGTTGTATAGCTGACGTAGTTTATACCTTATAGCGTAATGAAATGCCCATTATTTAAAACTGTAAATGAGACAGAAATCCTTTTGTAGTTTATTTCTCCACAGTTCTGGACCTGAGATTTCAGTTCATGCTCCCAAAAGTTTTGTGGAAAAAGATTTAGACCAAAGCTACTTTCGGGTGCAGATAACAATTAAGAATGCCCCTATTTTCTTTACACGGGTAACAAATAGAAAAAAATGTACTTGTGTTATCATTTGTTCTTTCCGTTTGTACTAGTATTTTAAAAGTGTATATTCACGCTCCTTCACAAAGCGATTTCGCCTTATGGAAAATCTCTCTCTCTCTCTCTCTCTCTCTTCTCTCTCTCTCTCTCTCTCTCTCTCTCTCTCTCTCTCTCTCAGACACATTCATGCACTGTACTCCTCATACACGTGCAAACATACATACATACTTCGTCATCCCCCAACCTCATCCCTCTCCCTCTTCTGTACCTACTTCCTGGCCCTTTCCTATCACCTCACTCCCTATCTTTTGCCCCTTAATCATACACATCCCTTATGACAAGCACACACACGCGAGCTCTCATACACCTATGCTGTTTAACGCCTGTACCCACCCACACAACCTTTCACTGCTTGGTTTGGCCACTCAAACCTTCATCAAGATGCTCTTCAGTCGTCTCTAACAGTTGCACGTGCAAGCAGCCGCCACACAGTTCCAGACACAGAAGAGGAAGAAGCTAGAAACAGACTAAGACTGCTGCTGCTTGTCGCGTCTTTCTTCTTCTTTCATGTCTGGCTTCATTGGGCTGATTTCCTGGGCTTCTTCTTCTTCTTCTTCTTCTTCTCTCTCTCTCTCTCTCTCTCTCTCTCCTCTCTCTCTCTCTCTCTCTCTCTCTCTCTCTCTCTCTCTCTCCTCTCTCTCTCTCAGCAGACAGACAGTCATGTTTGGGAGATACTGATGATGTGTGCAGCTTCTGAGAGGAACAGAGAGAAGAGGTAAGCGAAAGTGAGCTTTGAGGTTCCATGACGTGAGCTGAATCGTTGTTTTTGTGATTTTGGTATTGTCATAGTCATCGTTTTTCTGGTTATCACTGTCGTAATTACACGTCTGTCTCTCTGTATTTTGAATATGACAACTTTCACTCAGCGAATATATTCCCAGTGAAAATGATGATATTAGTAACTTTGACAACATATCCGTTAAATGAGAGGCGATTTCTTAGATAAAGTTTTTTCCTTCCTTATCGCAAATAGCTTTGAATCATTACAGAGATTTTTTTTTACTTTCTATCTTCATACCTGCATGCCGATTTATTTTTTGCTAGTTAGTGAATCGTACTCACTTCAGTGAGAAACGAAACACAGTAGGTATAGATGTGTTTTGAAAACTAGTTCATCTGGAAATTTAATCCTTTTCGACATACGCACCTGAAAGATTTTCTGACTTATACTAGTGAATTCAACGATGCCACCTCTCAAACGAGCTAGACGTATCCACGATTTCAATCTCAATGACTCTGTCGGCTCAATCTGCCATTCTGGACTAAGAAAAACGGTCTTCTACTTTTTCAGAGTGAGTATATCTGATCTAGAAGGTGGGAAATGGCCAAGGACATTTTCTTCTATAGTGATCACCCCCATCTCCCAGGTGTTAATTGTCTTGGCTATTCGTAGATGATCAGTACGTTGTGGCCTGTTCCACTGGGATTTATAGAGGTCTGACGGCAGACAAAGAGTCAGACAACTTCGCACGAGGTGATAGTAAACACATCCACAACATTACTCTCTGCTCTAGCAAACTTGTCAGGCTATCTATGTGTGCTATCGGCCCAGCATTGTCCCGTCAACTAAGCGAAGGTTGGTCCATCTGCCTGGAGCGGAATCTTTGTGCGCTTTGTTTCTTTTGTTTGTCTAATGTGTCATGCTTTTTTTTTCCAAACTACTTATTAGCTGAATCTAATCTGCACCTCGTGTCTCCGTCAGCCTGTGATAGTGGCCAATCGTATTCAATTCCTGTTAGTTGTGACCCTGCCAACTGCGGGGAGGTCCTATCACCCCTTCTGTCCGATGTACCTGCCTTCACCTGGTGTCAGTGCTGATAACGGGTGCCTTCGTGTCAGGCTCGCAGAAGTTCTTCCAGCTTAGCCAAGGTCGCCCACTGACCGCTTTAAAACGAAGTGTTTCAGTCACTGACAGTTATCCGCATGTGTTGCCAGAACAATCTCATTCCACACTTCACTCATCGGGGCTTCAGTCTATTATGTGTGTTGCGCGCCCGCCTATGTGTGTGTGTGTGTGTGTGTGTGTGTGTGTGTGTGTGTGTGTGTGTGTGTGTGTGTGTGTGTGTCTGCGCACCATCTCGTGCACGTGCGTCTGTGTGCTTGCTCGGAATTGCATGCACTGGTGTGCCTTCCATTGTTTATCAAACTGTTCTCCTTTGTTCTTTGTCGTACAGTCTATTTTGTTCTTTGTCTTACAAAGAGAACAGTTCCAATGGTTCGTCAAAGTATGACCTTCTTTGTTCTTTGTTATACATAGAGCAAATGTCCAAGGTTTTCGCAAAGCTGTGCTTTACTTTGTTCTTTGCCGTTTAGGACCATTGAAGTTGTCTGCTAAACTGTGTTCTATAATGTTTGTTGTGCAGATAGGACGCTTCTGATC
>CM065718.1:46845794-46855794 GCA_033310375.1 Conus canariensis | reverse complement strand
AGTGTTAGCGAACACACAACCTGAAGAAAAAGAAAATCCCCAAGGACAAACAACTCCGCTTGAGCTTCTAAGTTCACGCCCACAGCCTTTCGAGCAAGCCAGCGGCCCGCCTAAAATACGTCATGCTGGTTGTTCATGATTTGTGTTTGACTGTTCTCGTTTTCGGCGAACGTGATCACTTCATTGACAACTTGAATAAGGCTAAGCCCGTCTTTTAATGTCATTCCTATGGAAACCATTCAAAGAGTGATGACATCCTTTCCTGTCTTGAGATGACAAGATCTGAGTGGCCCATTTATTATCAAAACGAAGACAACTTTCTGAGGTGCTGTTTGAACATGAAGGGGCAAACCATTCATCTTGATACGTTCTCTCTCGCCTTCAGTAAGAACAAATGTCCTGTTAATACTATGCAAAGTGCCCTCTCTACACACACGCCCAGCACTTTCTTCCTCCGGAAGAAGGGGTGCGGGGTTATTTTCAAGCTTTGAAAATCATTCCCAGGCTCTTAGAGTTCATTTCTTTTTGAAGGTCAGTATACATTTTAAACTATTTTTATGTCAATAGTTCTAAAGCGAAGCGATTCCATTGTGTTTCACGTGCAAACAGGACTGTCACATATGTTCACTGGTGGTGCAACTTGATTCACACTACAAAGTCATTGGCGCTGTTTTCGTTGCTTTGTTTGGTAGAATGTGACAATTGTGATCGTGTATTATGATGAAATCAGTGTGAAGAAAAAAAGTTCAGTATTTGTGAGCTGCAAACTGGTATCCATGTTGATTGAGTAGAAGACTATCTCTTCCTGCCTCCCCCCCCCTTCTCTTCTCTCTCTCTCTCTCTCTCTCTCTCTCTCTCTCTCTCCCTCTCCTCTCTCTCTCTCTCTCTCTCTCTCTCTTTGTCTATCGGAGTCACTGACGCTTACAGTCATCCACGTGACAAATAGTAGTAGTAGTAGTAGTAGTAGTATGTAGTAGTGCACATTATTATTATCATCATCATCAACATCATCATCATCATCATCATCATCATCATCATCACGGTCATCGCCATCATCATCCTTGGTGTTGTTATTGGTATATGTTGCATACTGACTTTTATTTTGTATTATAACAATGACAATTTTTATCTCTACTATATCTAAGCACAACAATGACAATCAGAAAAAAACAAAACTAGCTGGAATAACACAACAGCAACAACACAAAGAAAACAAATGGAGTAAATGATCGAGTAAAGCCAGTGACAGCGAACTTACCTCGCCAACGACGCAGACCAAACGACGGCAGTCTCCAGCCCTCCCTGAGGTGAGGTAACCGCCATCATGTGGGGGATAGACCAGATCTGATTGGTAGGCTGTAAGCCAACAGGTCCAGTGGCATTGAGAACTGACAGGACTGTCGTTCACAGTGACAAAAATGTCACCCATCTCTTTTTGTGGGCTTCCCAGGACTGGTAAAGGATGGGAATATAGAAATGAAAATTAGGACAAGGTGAGGTTGGGGGGGGGGGGGGGGGGGAGCGAGAAGGAGACTGGAGGAAGAAGAGCATTAAAGAAAGGGAAAAAAACCTAATTAAGCGATCAGACAGTTAATTAGTCCTCCGTTCAGTCCACACAAAATCTATGCTAACATGTCTCCAGTAACAGTCATTTCCAATTACATTTAGGCAAAAGAAAAACAGTTCGTTTTTGTGGAGCCATTATTATCTATATGAATTCATTATTCCTTCATTCAATCACAAGACGCCATGTTCAAATGTTTCCAGAAAAAGACCACTTCCAATTAGACTGAGAAGAGAGAAAAAGTCCTTTTTTTTTGAAACCTTCATCATCTGTTTGAACACATTTTGGCAGCTCGCAAAACGTCACCTTTATTCGAGTTCAACATAACTTGTCATGCTTTTGCTATTTGGTTACGTCTTTCTCGTGATATGTTTTTCATGAAACGGATTTTTTTTTTATTGACCATATACATCCCAGATATTCAATATTGCTTATTGCAAAGTAGTTGACACTCTTAGAATTAGTTTTAATTGCATCTCACATTAAAAGAAATTGTTTGATTATCCAGTTTTTTAAGCGAAAAAAAACCCACATCGTTACCTGTTCTGAATTTATCTTTATAGAACGTTGACTCTACTGAGACCTCTTATAAATTTCGTAAGATCATGATTATATTAAAAGTTGGATAAAATATGATGACATCTTTCCTCACAATATTGGACAAAGTATTTCATGCTTTCCCATTTTGGGGTTAGCAGTGTAAACATTTTTATTCCAATTCGTCTTTAGAGCTTTTATGTACCTTTCTGTTGGCTGGTATTGCTTTACCTCTAGTTAAACGAAACTCGATGGAGCAAAAACATTAAATGTGATCAGAGGACGAACCCATTCAGTTTTGGTGTGGATCGAAGTTACATTCCATTTTGGTGGAGGTCTGTCCCCACACCCCAACAAGACTCCTAGACTTCTCTCTCTCTCTCTCTCTCTCTCTCTCTCTCTCTCGTCTTGACTCTCTGTCTCTCTCTCCTCCCCTCTCTCTCTCTCTGTCTCTGACTCTCTGTCTCTCTCCCTCTCTCCCTCTCTCTCTCTATCTCCCTTATCTCTCTCTCTCTCTCTCTCTCTCTCTCTCCTCTCTCTCTCCTGTCTCTGACTCTCCGTCTCTCTGTCTCTCTCACTCCTTCCCCCCTCCCTCCCTCCCCTCCCCCCCCTCTCTCTCTCTCTCTCCCATCAATAGACAAACAGATCATATTGCTTCCACACTGGCTGTATATTTTCTGCAAATTGTCTTCAGTGTCTATATTCTACACTTCATGTTTGTGAGCAGTCTGTTCGAAAACGGTACTTTATTTGTTTGTTTGTTTTTCTTTGCTGTCTGTGTTTGGGTTTCTCTCTTTCTTGTCTGACAGTGTTATGTCTATATTTTCTGTCATGTCGTTATGCATTTTTATGCTTGTGCTGAGTAATGTCAATGGTGACGGAAAGTTTTTTCTCCAGCACTTCAAAGAGCTTGTTGATAACAACACACACATGCGCGCGCACGCGCGCGCACACACACACACATACACATGCACACATGCATGCACGCACGCACGCACACATACATACACACTCACACACAGATGCACGCATGCATGCACGCACGCACACACACACACACACACTACACACACACACACACACACACACACACACACACACACACACACCACACACATACTCACACACACACACACACACACACACACACACACACACACACACACACACACACGCAGACACACATACTCTCTCTCTCTCTCACACACACACACACACACACACACACACACACACACACACACACACCACACACAATCTGGTGCATTGGCATTCGCGCACCATACATGCCAGTGCCCACACGCTTTCTACTCTCCTCCCCCGGTTTTTCCCCAGCACCCCACCTCTCCCATATCCACCCCTATCCAGTCTGTCCTCCCGTCCTTTGTGCCCCCTTCCTTCTCTGCTTTGGGAACTCTTCTTCTGATTTTGATTTACTTAAAATTAAACCGTAAATGTTTATGTTTATTACATGCATTAATTACGCCAGCTTCTCTCTCTCCCCTCTCTCTCTCTCTCTCTCTCTCTCTCTCTCTCTCTCTCTCTCTCGTTCGCTCGCTCGCTCTCTGTCTGTCGGTCTATCTGTCTGTCTGTCTCTTTCTTGCTCTCATTCTGTCTGTCTGTCTGTCTGTCTGTCTTCTGTCTTCGTCTCTTCTTCTCTCTCTCTCTCTCTCTCTCTCTCTCTCTCTCCCCTCTCTCTCTCTCTCTCTAGTGAGCACCATTCAACATCGCAGGAATCTGTCGTTTGATGCCACACATTTGTAACGCCAAGAATACTATGAACACCTGCCCTCCACCCCACCCCACCCCTCCTCCCACCACTCTCCTCTCTCTGAATCCCCCCCCCAGCCCTCTTTCCCTCATGATTCCCTTCCGAACACAGACAGACAGACAACAAGCAAGGGGAAATAGATAAAAAGAAAAACATAGGCTACATACACTACTAATGGGCACCAATACAAGCCTTTTCATTCCGCGATGGTAGGCTGCAAGGGTGGTGGGATGGAGATTTTCTGAAGATAAAAGATGCCAGCTACGTGTGAATGAGTGCCACTGTTAGACGCTTTTAGTGGAAACAGACGGGTGAGCAGCCAGTATTACGAGCTGTGGCGGCGTCGTGTAATGCGACATAAGTTAGTTTGTGTCTGTCTCTCGCTGCTTCACTGTTTAGCTCACATAACTAGTGTGCTCAGCCATGGGTGGGCTGGCAGCGCTAATTCGAGCTCCGTGGTCAGCTGAACTATAACTGGATCATCGCCCCCACCATCGTTGCGATGTCAAGAGTACTGCAATCAGTGTAGCGCTCTTGATATTACAAGGTTTGCTACCAATGTTGGTTATTTTTGAGTGTATGAGAGTGACAATGCACTATCTAATCTATCTATCTATCTATATATTTATCTATCTATCTATCTATTTATCTATCTATCTATCTATCTTGTCCGTCCACCCGTCTGTCCGCCCATCTGTCTCATTGTCTGTCTGTCTGTCTCTGTCTGTATCTATCTTACTATCTATCTACACACACACACACACACACACACACACACACACACACACACACACACACACACACCGCACCAGCGCCGCGCACACACACATGCACTTAAAGAAAATTAAGAGCAGACATTACAACGAGTTTTGCATGCACACTCCTGTATGCCTAAAGCATACATGTCAACATCCACTTCTGTTTTCACTATAAAAAAAAAGAAGCAGACAATGATGACATAGTACCATAAAGTGCCTGACATGAGCTTTTTACCAGTCATCATGTGTGGTCATAATACACTTCTCCACCTTCTTGGCACAAAGTCAATGCATCAGCAGCTTCTTTTGTTGTTGGGAGTGTGTGTGGGGGGGGGGGGAGGGGGACTCTCGGAAAAGCATTCTTTCTTCCCAAACCTAGTTGTTCTGCCTCTGGAACGTCTGTCACCCGGAGTTTTGGACCAGGAACGTCAACAGGACACATACACCTACCAGGCAAGACCATTGAGACTGACAACTGCTTTGAGAGGTTCTTGTCTGGGTGCGTTGGATTCACTGGCTGCCTGAGAGAGTTGTTTCCCTTACGCTCACTCAGTATGCAAGTGGCGAAATCTATGGTGTAGACAAAGATAACTTGCCGTCTTGTTGTTCTGCGTCGGTTCTTTTGCGTAGCGATATTCACAAACTAATTTCCTTGTGCATGTCTGATGTGTGGCGCAAGTCTGGGTATGCTTACGTGATGTGACAGTACGTCCGGTCCTGGGTTCTGCGATATGAATTTTTTTTTGTCTCTGTTTGGTTCTGTCATATGACTCTTTTGTCTCCGTTTTTTGCTGTCTCATTTCTGGGCCTCTTCAATTGCACTACCCCCACACCGTCATTCCAATCTTCTGTTCTGCAGCCACACCCTGTCACAGCCCTAGCATTTACAATCCACATGGAGCGATCAGTACCAAGTCGTCAAAAGGCAACTCACTACAGAAAGACGCTGCTTCGCTGCCGATTCACGTCAGGTTGTGTTCAGTGATGTCTGTTACAACATAGACAGTTTGAAAAAAAAAGAATTCTCACTACTTAAAGCTGCTGATGAGACTGCAATTAGATTGTTGTTTTTATTTTTCAGCAATTCAAGACCTAAATATATGTACGTTTATTCACCAAAAAGTATCATGAAAAAGACTTTACGCTTAGGCTACTAATGGCTGCTAAGACTGTAGATAGCCAGTTAAAAATGTTCCTGTTTTTCTCATTAAGTTTTACAAAACAGAGAAAATTACTTGTATTAATGTTGGCTCTTGGCTTACCTTGTGCTAGAGTTATAGAATCGTGCGTTTTCATTCAGGGAGTTCACACTCTCTCTCTCTCTCTCTCTCTCTCTCTCTCTCTCTCTCTCTCTCTCCCATGTGCTAGAGTTATAGAATTGTGCATTTTCATACAGGGAGTTATCCTCTCTCTCTCTCTCTCTCTCTCTTGTGCTAGAGTTATAGAATTGTACGTTTTCATACAGGGATTTCATATCTCTCTCTCTCTCTCTCTCTCTCTCTCTCTCTCTCTCTCTCTCTCTCTCTCCTACAAAGACATTAATGCAGTGTGTTTCTCATACATACATACACACAAACACACTGTATCCTTCCCATTCCCTCTTCTTTACCTACTTCCTGGCCCTTCCCTTCATCTCACTCCCCCTCCTTTCCCCCATAATCGTACACATCACTCGTAACAGGCACACGCACGCTCGCTGTATTTACACCGCGCACGTTAAGCGCCTGTACCCTCGTCTACAACCTCTCACTGTTTGGTTTGGCCACCGAAACCTTAATCAAAATGCTCTTCAGTCGTTTTTAACAGTTGCACGTGCAAGCAGCCGCCACACAGTTCCAGACACAGAAGAGGAAGAGGAAGCTAGAAATAGACCGAGACTGCCGCTGCTCGCCGTGTCTTTCTTCTTCTTTCACTCGTGAAAAAGTTTGGTTTCATCCAACTGATGGCCTGGGCTTCCATTTTTTCTTTTTCTTTTTCTTTTCTCTCTCTCACTCTCTGCAGACAGTCTTGTTCGGGAGATACTGATGATGTGTGCAGCTTCTGAGAGGAACAGAGAGAGGAGGTAAGTGCAAGTGAGTTTCGAGGTTCCATGATGTTCATTGAGCCGTTGTGTATGTATTTTGTTGTTAGTCGTTGTCATTGGGTTTTTTTTTTGTTTTTCATTTTTCACTGTCGTAAGTGTAAATTTGTCACTATTTGTAGTTTGTGTTTTACAACTTTTGCGTGTGAACTTTCTGTCTTGTGAAAATGATATTGGTAAGTTTGACGTAAAATCCGCGAAACGAAAAGCGTGACGATTTCTTAGATTAATTTTGCTCATTTCTCATCGGAAATTGAGTTGAATCATTGCAGAGATTTCTTTCTGTCCATCTTTTTTCTTGTGTGCAGGTTTCTCACCGCAGGTTAATACCTCATGCTCACTTCAGTGGGAAACTAAGCACAATAGGTACAGATTTGTTTTTAAAACTATTTTATATGCAAATTTAGCATTTTTCCACATAAGCAGCTGAAGTAACAAGCAGATAATGTCCCTATGGTTGCCATGTAAAAATTCTGAATGTTCCTCTGCATACATGAAACAAACTTTTCTGTGCAGAGATCGGGAGATAGGCTTGCTCATAATAAGCTTGCTCATAACACGCTACAGTGTCAGTAAAGTGCATTAAACATTGGTTAAATTCAGTCAAGGCTATCAAGTGTGTGCGAACAAGTTTATGACATACTTTTGCTACAAGACGAATCTGGTCATTTTAACTGGACGTCAACAGACTGCCTGAAAATGATCTTGGTGTTGTTTGGCTGAGCCAAGGTGTCCGAGAAATACCAACGAACATGATCAACGTGCCAATACCTTTATTCAGTCAGTGCAGGAGAAATCCCGGGGACTATCAGATGCCAGACTATAGCAGTGTTTTGATCAAAGTTACAGCTGAAATCGCATCAGTACACGATTTTTCACTGACACAAAAACCAGTTCCACACTATTGCCAAACTCTTGAATGCCCTCTCTTGATTTCTTGAATTATTTGAGAATACCAATTGTTGAGAGGCAGTACTGTGCAATAGCTGCGATATTTGAGCATCAACACACACACACACACACACACACACACACACACACACACACACACACACACACACACACACACACACGCACGCTCGCACACATGCGCATGTATACACCCACGCCCATACACCCACACATACACACACGCATACACACACACACACACACACACACACACACACACAGAGAGAGAGAGAGAGAGAGAGAGAGTAGAAGTTCGTTGAAAAAGCCGAAAAAGTTGACTGTTAACGAACGCACAAGACTTTTAAACAAAATCCCCAAAGGTCGAACAACTGTGCGCTTAAACTTCTTAGTTCACTCTCTCAACTTCTCGAGTGGGCGAGTGGCCTGCCCAGACTACGTCATGCTAGTTGTTTTCGATTTCTGTTTGCTAGTATTCGTTTTCGACGAATGTGATTCACTTTACCATCAACACAAATGAGACTTAAAGGCGTCTTGTAATGCCGTTCCTATTGAAACCATCTGAACAGTGATGGCGTCCTTTCATATGCTGAGATTATTGGATCTAAGGCAGCTATTTATTACATAAACAAGGACGATAGCATTAGACTTGGTGATGTGTTGTTGTGATGTTTTGAAGACAGTTTGCAGCCTATGGTACGTTTTAGTAAGAAACTCTTAGGAAGAGAGTGAAACTTCAGCAGTATTGAGAGGGAATGTTTGGACATTGTCTGTGCCATTAGCAAACTTTCTAGGTACCACCAAGAAAATCGTTCGTCTTTTAGTTAGATTAGGAGCTTCTCATGTATCTCCATTCTGGAAGTTCCAGAGACACTCTTTTAACACACAGGGACAAACCAGTCACTTTCTGTCTCACTCTTAGTCAGAACCAATAGTTCTACAAATACTATCCATCCAAAGTCCATTTCCTGCAGACACCAGGCACTTTCTTACTAGTGGAAGGAGGTGGTGGGGGCATTTTCAATCTTTGATGGCCATTCCCCGACTGGTTTCGGTTTCTTTTCTTTAAAGCCTTTGTCTACCTTTGACTTTTGTATCACAACAAAAGTTCTTAAGCACAGCGAATCCGTTGTGTTTGACGTGCAACCAAGACTGATGAAATGTAATCAATGGTAGTGCAACTTGATTGATACTGAAAGCGCCGTTTTCATCACGTTAAGTGGTCAAGTGTTTGTAGAATGTGACTGTAATGATCGTGTGTTATGATTGAATCAGTGTGAGAAGTATTCAAGTTTTGTGAGCTGTAAATCACTGTTCATGTTGTTTGAGCAGGACAGTTCTTCCTAACCTCCCTCTCTCTCTCTCTCTCTCTCTCTCTCTCTCTCTCTCTCTCTCTCTCCCCTTGAACTCGTCTATCTGAGTCAGTTTCGCCTACATTTATCCGAGTGACAAATAGTGATAGTAGTAGTGAACGTCGTCGTCGTCGTCGTAGTGGTAGTAGTAGTAATAGTCAGAGTAGTAGTTGTTGTTGTTATTATTATTATCATTATTGTCATTATTATCATCATTGATGTTGTTACTATGTTGCACGCTAATTCTATTTGTTTACTATATTGCATGCTAATTCTATTGTTTATCATAACAATGACGATTACCATTACTACTAATTTTTTTTCTAAGTTTAAAAACGCCAAACAGGTTAAAAAAAATCGAGTGGGAACGAAACAACAGCACTAACAAAAAAGGAAACAATGGAGTAAATAAATGATGGAGGTAAAGCCAATGGCAGGGAACTTACCTTTGCAACGACCATGGGTGACAGCCATCATGGGGGGGGGGGGGGGGGGTACACCAGATCCCATTAGCAGACTGGGAGCTGTCAGGTCCAATAGCATTGGTAACTGTCAGGGCTGTCGTCCACACAGATAGCAATGCCACCCATCTTTTTTTTTCTTTTTTTTTTCTGGGGGCTTCCTAGAATTGGTAAAGGCAAAGAACACACAAATGAGGAGAAGGAAAAGAAAGGGAAGAACAACAAGGAGAAGCAGACTGGAGGAAGAAGAATATTAAAGAAGGGGAATAAAGGGAACTGAGTTATCAGACAATTCATTGATACGTCATTAACTTCACTGAATTTCTGTGCTATCATGTTTCCAGTAAAGGCCGTTTTCAACACACACCAAACAAAAAATAAGAGAAGAGAATACAGAATATTTCTGTGAGCTATGATCATTCATTTTAATTCATTATTCCTTCATTCAGTCACAAAAAATATGCTGTAATGCTTCCGCTTGGTCATATGGTCTGGTGTGTGTGTGTGTGTGTGTGTGTGTGTGTGTGTGTGTGGTGTGTGTGTGTGTGTGTGTGTGTGTGTGCGTGCG
>CM065718.1:46830794-46840794 GCA_033310375.1 Conus canariensis | reverse complement strand
GAAACGTTAGCTCAGCACCACAAACTGCTGTACGGGAACCGCTGTACACCGTGTGGATCGATGGACTGTTGACAAGGAATCGATGACTTTGCCCTACAGACACAATAACGCTACCGCTGTTCTATAGCAGAATGAGCTGTTCCACTTAAAAGATGACGATTGATTTACAGCTCGGACTGTATACTTCTGCGTCAGTCTGCCTGTCTGTCTGTCTGTCTATGTGATCTCTCTCTAACTTTCTCTCTCTCTCTCTCTCTCTCTCTCTCTCTGCGTCTCTCTCTCTCTCTCTCTCTCTCTCTCTCTTTGCGTCTCTCTCTCTCTCTCTCTCTCTCTCTCTCTCTCTCTCTCTCTCTCTCTCTCTCTCTTCCTGTGCGTCTCTTCCTATCGCTGTCTCTTTCTCTGTGACATCCCGTCTCAGCGAATATCTTGCGTGAATCTTTTGAGTGATTAGGGTGTGATTCTCTCTCTCTCTCTCTCTCTCTCTCTCTCTCTCTCTCTCTCTCTCTCTCTCTAAATGTCTTTTTTGAGCTATGAGCGTGTCTAGTCTCATTACAGGAGCAACGGCTACCATCCCTGTTTATTACTTACTGTTTACTATTTACCTGCCTCGTTTCAGACTTTCTTTCACAACAGTTAAAACGAGGTTTCCTGTTTTGTTTGTGTATGTACTGTTCGATGTTTTTCAAATGTAAAAAGCTATGATAGTATTGAATAAACGATAATGTGTCTTCATTCACATCTTCAATGGGTGCTGTTTGCATGCGTTGGGCGAAGGGTATTAAGGCAAGCTTGGATGTCTCCTTGTTTTTTTTTTCTCTCTGTGATTTTAGTCTTGTTTGTTGATGTTAGTCTTGACGTTTGTGCTAGCCGACTGTTGCCATAAGCAGCATTCATTAGGAGGTAGTATCGTGTGATTGTCTTATAATGCTAACAAGAGTTACCGTCCTTGTTGGTGAATGTTTCCTGTTTCGTTTTAAGATTTTCTTAAACAGAGAACCAGTCAAAGTTAAAAAAAAAAAAAAAAAACTTATTAGCTTCTTATCCCATCACGAATGGTAACATAAAAAAGTAATGTTACAAGGCCGGCATGCTGCAGAAGCCGCTTAAGTCGGACAAAAATCCCCAAACAAACACTAAATTATCTTAATTTTGACGATTTCTGCAACTGTTTTATGACAAACAGAATAAGCTAGATAGACATTCTTCAATTAAATAGTAAATGAAAATAAAGGATAAATAAGTTTTCATTCTGTTACTCTTGAAACATGACTGGCAACTGTTGGAGATGGAGATGTGCTCTCTCTCTCTGTGTCTCTGTCTGTCTGTCTGTCTGTCTGTCTGTCTGTCTTCTCTCTCTCTCTCTCTCTCTCTCCTCTCTCTCTCTCTCTCTCTCTCTCTCGCACAAGCATCACTCAACAGCACAGGCATCTGTCATGCAATGCCGCACATTCATGATGCCATAAATACAACAAGCACCTGCCCTCCACCCGCCCCACCCCCTTCTCAACGTTTCTTTTTGCCTCATTTCCCTCTTCTTAAAATAGACAAAGACAAACAAGCAAGAAGCACGTGAAAGCATGCACTGCTTATGGGCACCAACTCAACTCTTTTTGTTCCGGGATGGTAGGCTAGGCTGCAGGAGCAGCGGATGGAAGATGTTCTGAAGATAAAGATGCCAGCTACGTGTGAATGCGTGTCACTGCTAGATTCTGTAGTGGAAACAGACGGGTAAGCAGCCAATGTTATGAGCTGTAGCGGCGTCGTGTTGTGCAACATGAGTTAGCTTGTGTCTGTCTCTCGCTGCTTCACTGCGTAGTAGCTCACATAACCAGTCTTCTCAGCAGTGGGTGAGTTGGCAAGAGCTGATGCGGCCTCCGTGGTCGGCTGGGCTATAAATAGCATGACTTGATCATCACCCACCACTGTGATCGGGATGTCATGAGTACTGCAATCAGGTCCATTGTTCCTGAAATAACAAGGCATGATACACAGTGGGATTATTTTCGAATGTGCGAGTCACAATGAATCTTTGGAAAAGTACCCCTCCCCCCTCTCAGTCTCTGTTTGTCTGTCTGTCTGTCTGTCACTCTCTCTCTCTCTCCTTCTCCTATCTGTCAGTCTATCTATCTATTTACCAATCTATCTATCCACCCCACCCCCACCCTCAACACACGCACTTTTTCCCTTGGTATGAACTCTTCAAGGCACTTACAGATTAAAAAATAATCGGGCTACAGGGGAGGGAGGGAAGCCTACACCCTTTGAAACCCCATCATCTTCCCTTGTCCTCCATCGTCAGTCTTCATGGCCTGATCCTCGCCTGTCTGTCTGCCTGTCTGTCTGTCTGTCTGTCTGTCTGTTTCTCTCTCTCTCTCTCTCCTCTCTCTCTCTCTCTCTCTCTCTCTCTCTCTCTCTCTCCCCATCACACACACACACACACACACACACACACACACACACACACACACACACACACACACACACACACACGCATTCACACATGATAAATACGAAACACTACAATTACAGCGAGTACACGTCTGTGCCTCTGGACGCTTACAGCGTATACACTTGTTTCCACACCTTTTCACTAAAAATAGCACACAATCATGATCTATGTTACTACTAACTGCCCCCAACAGTCTTATCATGTTTGATAGTGGAACATTTCTTCACTTTTGTACCACAAAGTTTTAATACAGAGGCAGCTCTTTTGGGGACACTCTCAGCAAAGTGTTATGTCTAAACCAACTTAGCCTACCTCTGGAACGTCTGTCATCCAATGCTCCCTTTAGGACAGTTTTGGATGGGGAATGTCAACAGAACAAATGCACGTACCACGCATGCCCATTGAGGCTGACAACTGCCGGGAGAGGTTCTTGTCTGGGTGCCTTGTATTCACTGGCTGCCTGACGTAGCCGTTTATCTCGCGTTCACTTTGTATGCATGCGGAGAAAATCCGAAGCAGTGATCTAGTGTTTGGAGAAAGACAGCTTACCTTGTCCTTCGTCGTCTCTCTGTGCAGCAACATCCACGAATTAATTTCCTCATGCATATCTGATACTGATGTGTGGCACTATTCTTGGCATGATAATATGTTGTCATGATGCGTCCAGTCCTGGGTTCTTTGATAGCATTTTTGTTGTCGTTGCTTTCTTGGGTTTTTGCTTTCTCGTTTTCCATGTCGCTTCTGAGAGCATGACCTACACCACGCTGCTGATTCCAGTCTCTTATCCACAGCCACAGCTTGCTCTGTCCCTTTGCAAGCCCTGGCATCAGCAATCCAGAGGGAACAGTCAATGTCAAGTCATCATAAAGCAACCCGCCGGAGGAGACACTGCACTACTGCTGAGTCACTTCGGTGGTGTTCATGGGTACCTGTTCTGATCCAACATACACAGGACACCACGCACTAAGCCCCACACTGGCGACAATATCTGCATAGTCTTTGAGGGCGCCACACGTCCGTTCAATGAACGTCACCATGAAGTCTTTGATACCAGCGACTTCGCAACGAACTCAGCAAGGGTATAGAAGTCCAGAGGAGATAAAAAACAAAACTTCGGTCGCCATGAGTTCAGGCCATAAAGGGCCACCAAATTAAATACTTTTTTAATGCTGATCAGTGAGGCTAAGGACAATGAAGATGGTCATATGAAATGCTATTTTTTTTTCTAAGACTGCAAAATGGGGCTATACTGTACTCTTCATGATATGTCGGCGTGAGCAAGGCTCAAGAAATACAGACCCCCGTAGTATTGGTCTGGAAATTCGAGCAACAGTCAGAGCTACTTTCATTAAATGGATAAACTCCACTGTGTGGTTCCAGTCTACCCAACTCAGCCATCAGCAAACTCCATTCTGGGTAGGCGCCAGTCAATGCTGAAAAATTTCATAGCTAAAAATGGCTGTTATGGGAATCACCTAGCCCAGAATCCATAGCTCTGGTCAGTGTGCCACAGTAGCTGGTCTGTAATATGACTAGGATTTGCAATGGACATCACACATTATCTTGTTGTCATCACATATCTTGAGAACTGTGACAGAGATACATAACAGTTGTGACAGATGACGGGTTAGAAACATGAACTTACACCAACTTCAGACTCACACCAGAACATAGCTCACGCCTTGCTGTCTTTACGGAGTAGATAATATTTTTTTCAGAAAAGCTTGCGGCTGGAATACAAATAAACAGTTTTTAAGCGTTACACGAACTGTAGGAACAATTCAAGCACACTCTGCTCAAGTTTCATAGGATGGTTGTTATTGTTTGATCGGTTGACAAAACTTAACAGAGGTGTAGTGCTGTCAAGACTAATAGACCATAGAGTCATCTATTGGTTTAAAGGCGTCATCCCACTCTGTTTCCACATAGTGCAAGTTCTCTCTATTTAGGCGATAGATCCAGCAAAGCCGTGAAAGACCAGCCAGCAACATGACAGTAAAAAGGCACGCTGTGCGTGCTCAAGCAACGTTCTTTTGCATTAAAGATCAGAAACGGCGATTTGTTTGTCCCACCACCCTCCGCTCCCCAGGTTTTCTTTTTCGAACAGGGCTGAAGAAGCTACATACGGGCTGAAAACTGCTGTAGGCTGCAGATCTGTTAGACGCCCAAAGCATGAGTAGCTCAACAGTCAGAGCAAAAAAAAACGTGAATGTAGATGTGAAAGCGCGAATGATCAATGGGAAAAAAAAGGAAGAAATGAAATTAAAAAGAAAAAAAGCACGAGTAGGTCAAAAGAGAGAGCAAAAAAGCGCGAATTTAGATGTCAAAAGCGCGAATGATCAATGAAAAAAAAAAAAAAGAAGGAAGAAATGAAAAGAAGAAAAAAAAAAAAACACGGGCTCTCCTTTTCAAAAAAAGCACACACGTTTCGCCTGAATCCCTGTACACAAACCGAAATGTGAATTTGGAACAGAAACCTTGGCGTAGAAACTCGCTTTAGCTGGTTTTTGAATACATGGTTCAGTCCCTTCCTATGTCCAATACTCACCGATAGCAGAGAACATTGTCAACCCTTCCTTTTTATTCTATTCATACTGGTTGTGGTGCAAGTATTCCCTATTTCCTGATAAAACAGTTTCAAGTTTAGTTGCATCACGGGGGTGTCATTGCGTGCGGACAAGTCCATGTATGCTACATCACATCCACTAAGTTTCGTGTCTCTGTCTCTTTTACCACATCTCTGATCACACACACACACACACACACACACACACACACACACACACACACACACACACACACACACACACAAGAGAGAGAGAGAGAGAGAGAGAGAGAGAGAGATTTTATAATTAAAAGGCGCCACTGATAGGGTTAAACACGCTGTATAGAAGTTTGCTTTCCTTTCCCATGAGCAACATAATCGTCTCCCACCTGCTCAAGTTTTGAAGCAAATAAAACTTTATCTAGAACTCTGGTGGACTTTTACGGTGTACACATAGCCCACGACGGTAATATGAGCGATTGTAGTAAATGAACAAGGAAGAAAAAAATCTTTGTAAAATGTATTTGAAACTCTGAAAGAGCAATTTCTTTTTCCCCTTTACACGTTTGAACATGGATGTGTGAAATCACGTAAGCAACTCGTTGTTCTGTCTGCATTGAACAGGTCGTCAATACAAATGGTTTTCCACGTCAGTGTGTCTGTCCGTTTATTATTTGTTCTTTTCTTTGGCAATTTATACAAAGGAAGGATTCCATTTGACGTCCGTTGTGCCGTGCAACCAACAGTGACACAGCAGACCCCCACCCCCTTTCTCCCCCAATTCCAGGGGCATACTGAGAATACGCCCCGTGAAGTTTTCAATTTCACTGGCATAGAGTTATCTGTCGAGGACCGGTGTAACAGCCCATTCTTACCCCCCTCTGGAACTTACCCCGGGGTAAGTCTGGGCTACCCTGCTTTTACCCCCGGGGTCATTCCAGGACTAGCTGGAACTTACTCCCCCTAGTTGGAACTAACCCCCCCCCCTCCCCGCCCCCAGTCATCTACATTGTACAAGGTACACAGGCACTCAGGAGACACTAATTAGCTGTAAAAATAGTTAAAATCTCTGATATACATTAAAGTGACCAATGGTCAACGACACTGACCACTGGTTGTCTGCATTGCACAAGGTATACAAACACTCATGAGACACTGATTAACTGTAATATAGTCGAAATATCTGATTTACGTCATAGTGACCAGTGGTCAGTGGCACTGACCACCAGTCGTCTGCATTGTACAAGGTACACAGGTACTCGGGAGACTATAATTAGCTGTCAAATAGTTAAAATCTCCGATTTACGTCATAATGACCAGTAGTCAGTGGCACTGACCACCAGTCGTCTGCATTGTACAAGGTACACAAGCACTCGGGAAACACTAATTAGCTGTTAAGTAGTTAAAATCTCCGATTTACGTCATAATGACCAGTGGTCAGTGGCACTGACCACCAGTCATCTGCATTGTACAAGCTAAGGTACACAGGTACTCAAGAGACTCTAACCGCCCCCCACCCCCCCGGGGGGGGGTAAGTTCCAACTAGGGGGGGGGGTAAGTTCTAGCTAGTCCTAGAATGACCCCCAGGGGTAAAAGCAGACTAGCCCAGACTTACCCCGGGGTAAGTTCCAAAGGGGGGTAAGAATGGGCTGTTACACCGGAAGTCTGTTTCCCTTACGCTTTCCAACCCAGGACTGTCCTGAACATTATTGGAGGCACAGTGCATCCTGCACGCCCCTCTCACTACAGTACAGTCCCAGAGCAGGCAGAGCCGATGCGCAGTAATACATCACACTCAGGACAACCACGGCACATTGGCATTCATTGCATGCAAGCAGACTAGCAGGCGTCGCCTCTGACAGGTATTCTGCAGCTGTGCTTCAACCTATAACCTATAAATCAGGGGGTTTTCTTTACAGTGCTTGGGAGGAAAGGGAAGGCACATGGGAATTGGCGGCAGAAATTTTACTGAGCTTGAGGAGTCTGGTTGGTGAACAAACGATAATGAATATAAAAATAATCATGTCGTCATTGTTGGAACATTAGAAAATGAGTCGGTAAGCTTCCAGACTCTCGTCTAAGTAAAATCTGATAACGATCATGATGATGATGATGATGATGATAATCATTATTATTAATATTACTATTATTATCATTATTAGCAATAATGATAATAATGATAATGATAATAACTTGATATAGTAATGTCAATCCTGGCAGCAGCTTATAACTATCAGAATCTTATCTGCAGTTTAAGACGTTTTGCAATATGCAAATACTAAATAAAAACAAAAAAGTAGAAATCTATGGGGGTTTTTTTTGTTGTTAAGAAACTGATCCTTTCTGTAGGCAAGAAACAGAACTCTGGTGGCAATATATAAAACATGTCAAACACAAAAGAGTATCAGGCTGATGAAATATGTATAAACCTACAGGACTTGTTCAATCCTTTCAAGTTTCTCTATAAGAGAGAGTATAGTAATAGCAAAGTTGCTGACGTCAATATATGTCTCCTCTTGGTAATAAAAGAAGAAATATTAATTGCTAGTAGGAAATTAAAATGTGGTATGTCAGCTGTTCCGGCCAAGGATTAGCCTGTAGATAAATCAAGAAAATAATGAGAAGAAGCAATGAATGTTGCCGCTGATTTGCTTTTCGTTGAATATTTAACGTAATCCATATCTTATGGCATAAACAATTTGAACAATAAGGAAATGCCAACTATTCAGAACTGTCAGTGACACTGAAATCCTTTTCAAATTTTAAGCAGTTCTAGACCTGGGATGTCTGTTTATTCAACCAAAAAGTATTATGAAAAGAAAAAAAAAAAAACCTTTAAAATGAGGCGGCTTCCGGCTGCTGAAACTAAAGTGGAGAATGTTTCTGTTTTCTTTATACGTGTAAGAAATTGATAAATATATTTGTGTTAATAATGTTTGTTCTTCTTTCCCTTTGTGCTGATGTTTCAAAATTGTGTGCTTACACTCATTGATACAAGCATTTCACTTTGTTAACTCTCTCTTTCTCTCTCTCTCTCTCGCTCTCTCTCTCTCTCTCTCTTTGTGTGTGTGTGTGTGTGTGTGTGTGTGTGTGTGTGTGTGTGTGTGTGTGTGTGTGTGTGTGCGTGCCCGTGTCTCCCAAACACATTCATGCATTGCATTTCTCTCTCTCTCTCTCTCAATCTCTCTCTCTCTCTCTCTCTCTCTCTCTCTCTCTCTCTCTCTCTCTCTCTCTCTCTCTCTCTCAAACACATTCATCATGCATTGTGTTTCTCATATACATGCAAACACACACACACATACATAATAAAAGTCATTCTCCCTCCCCAGCCCCACCCCCACTTTATCTTTTTTACCCACTCCCTGGCCCTTTTTCTATCGTCTCACTCGCCCTTTTCTCGCATTATCGAAATTATCGTAACAGGCACACGCACGCGCGCTCTTATCCAACACGCCCTTTAAACGCCTCTACCCTCCCACACAACCTCTCACTGTTTGGTTTGGCCACCGAAACTTTCATCATGCTCTTCAGTCGTCTCTAACAGTTGCACGTGCAAGCAGCCGCCACACAGTTCCAGACATACAGAAGAGGAAGAAGAAGCTAGAAATAGACCGAGATTGCCGCTGCTCGCCGTGTCTTTCTTCTTCTTTCACTTGTGTGAAAACGTCTGGTCTCATTCAGCTGATGGGCTTTTTCTTTTTCTTTTCTCTCTCTCTCTCACCCTCTACAGACAGTCATGTTCGAGAGATACTGATGCTGCCTGCAGCTTCTGAGAGGAACAGAGACAGGAGGTAAGAGCATCTGATCTTTGCGGCTTCATGATGTACACTGTGGTGTTATTTTTTTGTGATTTTGTTGTTGTCGTTTCATCGTCTTTGCTGTTTATGTTTTCGTAATTGTGTCTTTGTATTTTAGGTTTGACAACTTTGAACCCATGAACTTTTGCCTGGTGAGAATGATACAGAGACCGGTAGCTTTGACATTGTATCTATCGAATGAAGGGCAAGTATTTCTTTTAAATCATCTTAATTTCCTTTCTCATCGAAAATCGTGTTAAAGCATTATAGAGAGTGCATTGTTTTTCTTCCTGTCATTGTTATTGTATGGGGTTTGATGGCACATTAATGACTCGTATTCACTTCATGAGATATTAAACACAACGGTCGGATATATAAGCTACTAGCACTTATGCGCTTCGACCCCGTCTCGCCCCGGTGAGTTTGTCTGTCGTGTAGTGTTCCGATGTCCAGTTTTGCGTCTGTGGACGCAAATTGCGTCACGACGTAATGCGTCACGTGATCGCCGACCCAACGTTGCTGTTTGTAGGACACCAAGGATACTTGATACCAAATTTGGTGACGATCGGCCTAAAACTGTGGGCGTGTATAAGCGAACAGACAGACAGACAGACAAACTCAGCTCTATATAATAGATTTGAAACACAAACTGGACCCATTTTGATGTCTACAGCTGAAGTATGGGTCCAGAATAAGTTAGTAACCAAAGTGAAGATGTCCATATGGTTGCCACAAAAAGTTCTGACTGTTCTCTTTTATACATCAAACTGACCTGTGGAAAACCTGGGAGATACTCATTATGCATTATTATGTCTGTAAAGTACATTGACAATTGGTTAAAATGAAATAACAAAAATATATAGGGTAGTTCTTGCTCCCACGATTAAATGAACACACGAACATAACTCCAAACGAGTGATGCTAACGTAAGCACCATTCGTTTGGAGTTATGGGCGTGTATTTATTTCATTACAGGAGCAAGAGTTGCCCTATTTGTTTGTTATTGACTGTTTACTTTTCCCTACCTCATTTAAGATTTTCTTTCATTCGGTTAAAATCAGTCAAGATCCCTGATATCAGGAATGTGCAAGAAATCTTATAAAATGCTCTTGCTACAAGTCGAATCTGCTCACTTGAATGTGAATGACAAGTGTACATAAGACGATGAATGAAAATGGGGAGGGTGGTATTATGCACAAACGTTTTGGT
>CM065718.1:46825794-46828294 GCA_033310375.1 Conus canariensis | reverse complement strand
CGTGTCTTTCTGTCTGTCTGTCTGTCTGTCTGTCTGTCTCTCTCTCTCTCTCACTCTCTCTCTCTCTCTCTCTCTCTCTCTCTCTCTCTCTCTCTCCTCCACCCCCCCCTTCCTCCTCCTCCCCGCCAAGGGCCCCCTTTTTTTTTCTTTTTTTTTTTATAAACTTTTTTAAAAATTTGCATTCATACATGTATATATACAGGGAAGGCAAGTATGTACATAAAGAAATAAAGAAAGAAAGAAATCACCCCAAGCAATGTGAATTCACAAATTCATGCAAACATTATCTAATACGAGGAGAGAGAGAGAGAGAGAGAGAGAGAGAGAGAGAGAGAGAGAGAGAGAGAGAGAGAGAGAGTGGTGGATGTAACAAGAAAAATCATGCTGACAGGGATGTTTTTCACATCATTATGTTTGGCAACATATTGAACTCAGGCCTCTAATAATGTACAAAAATATGCTCATTTACACACTTCATCTTACGTTTCTAAATCTATTGCTGCAACTTGTTTTTGAAAAGAAAAGAAAGACAAAAGGGTATAAATGTTAAACAGTATCCATCAATGGTCTGTATGCCAGCCATTTGGTCACAAAATCTGCATGGTTTAATTTCAAATATGCAATATGTTCCTCAATTTTGTACCTAAATTTTAATTTGTTTATGAATACTTGTATTTGTGGCAGGGTGTTGTTTATTTTACAAACGTATATGTAATGCTTCGCAAATAGTATTATAAAGTAAAAGACGGTGTCGCCCACAATCACACTGTCATAGCCAAATAGTACGAGTGCTTCTGTCAAAAGGACATTTTCAGCATTCAAACATTTTTCTTTCATTAAGCCAATGAGAGCATTCCAAAAAACTTGTACATGGTGACATTTCCAAAACATATGATTCAATGCTATCTTTGGATGTGCTGCAAAAACTACAGTTATTACTTTCAACGATTCCAATCTCCTTTAAAACAACATTTGTGCATAAACACCTGTGTAATATTTTCAGTTGAAACCACTGCAGCCTTACATCACGTATCTTATGCGCGTGCAAAAAACAGGATTTCCAATCATTTTGCATCAACAATTTCATGTCCCATTTATCACAACATTTTGGCTTCGGATTATTCGCAATGATGATACCATAATACAACTTGGAGCCTTTATTTATAGCGAAAAGATGTTTAAAGCACAGTGATGAGTTTATGTACTTATCGTTTTTTATAGTGATACCAGACGTTTTTACATAGTCCATTATAGTCGATTTATAGCCAGCAAAAGTGACAAAATCAATATTTACATTATATTTTTCTTTAAAAAGTGCATGTGGCAAAAACTTTCCTTTGTCATCAAAAAAGTGGGCGAGACAGTTGATATCTTTGCTACTTAGTTTTTTCGATACAATGCACTTCTTTCCGATTTGAAATCGCTTATTATGGCATAATGGTTCGGCAAGAAGTTCAGTGGAGTTTTGAAGGGAACACTTGTAATAAAAAAAAACTTTATACGCATCAAGAACCTCAGCCCAAAATTGATTATACTTAGTGAATTTGGAAACGAATTCTGGACCATATTTTTTCATAAGCGACCACTTAGGGAAGTTAAACAACAGAATATTTCGCCATCTATGGGTTGACATCTCAGCTTTACGTATCCAGGACAGCTTCAGAGATAAAACAAAAGTTTTTAGTTCAGGAAGACCAATGCCGCCATCTTTGATACTTTTATGTGCAGTTTTTCGGTTAATCTTATCTGGCTTCTTATTCCAAACAAATTTGTAACAAGCCTGTTGACATATTTGAAAAAATATGTCTGGTGGGTTTGGCAATAGTAACCAGAGGTGTGTCAACTTTGAGAGGATAAGAGATTTTAATATTGCTACCCTGCCGAGGGGTGTTAACTGTCGTTTTACCTATATTTTGAATAAGTGTTTGACATCTGCTAGTCTTTCCGAGTAATGTATATCTACACATTCTTTCAGGTCATTAGTGAACCACATTCCTAATACTCGGAATTTAGATGGATTCCATTCCATACCTAAATGTTCCATATAACGGATTTCAGAATTTTTCTCACTTCCCAGCCAAATGACATTAGTTTTTCCTACATTCATATGAAGGCCTGACACAAAACCAAACCTATCAAGAACATCTATACAGTTTTCAAAAGAGCTCCTATCTCCTGCAAGCAAGAATTCTGTGTCATCAGCGTACTGAGAAATCTTGTGTTCAACATTGTTCACTGAGATCCCATGGATATTAGAATTCTGTCTGACCATAATAGCCAATATTTCTACGCATAATGCAAATATATAAGGAGATAGAGGGTCTCCTTGTCTGCAGCCTCTTTTAATTTTAAACCAATCCGAAACCTGACCATTTACAATTACACATGATTTAATATTTTTGTAGAACGTACCTATCCATCTACATATATCATCTTGAAAACCAAATGCTTTCAGTACTTTAAATATAAAGTTCCAGTTTATCGAATCGAAAGCCTTTTC
>CM065718.1:46805794-46815794 GCA_033310375.1 Conus canariensis | reverse complement strand
AGCCTAGCATTCGTTTCCGACGAGCGTGCACAACTTCATTGCCAATTTGGACGTGACTCAGGCCGTCTTGTAATACCGTTCCTATTAAAACTACTCAGAGAGTGACGATGTCATTTTCTGCCTTGAGATTACGAGAAGTAACTTTGCCATTCATTATCAAAACGAAGTCAGTAGCAATAGGGGTGGTGTGGAGTTGTCGCAATGTTTTGAAGACACTTAACAACCTGTGGTACGCATTAAGCCTAGTAACAAACTTTTAGACGGAGAGTGTAATTTCAGCACTATTGAGAGGGAATGTTTGGACATTGTCTAGGACATTAGCAAACCTTCCAAGTGCCTTTGGAGAAAATCGTTTGTCCTCTAGATGGAATGTGGGCTTATCACATATCTCCATTCTGGAAATATCTGAGATGCTTTCTGCAGGAGCAAACCATTCATCTTGATGATGTTCTGTCTCGCTCTCAGTCAGAGCGAATAGTCCTGTAAATGCTAGCAAAGTCTGTTCTCTACAGAAATCTGGCACTGTCTTCTTTACGGGAAGAGGGAGGAGGAAGAGGGAGGGGGGGGGGTAATTCAAAGCAATGAAAAAAAAATAATTCCCAGGCTATTTTCAGTTTATTTTCATTTGGGCCCACTTAACTTTAATTTTTGTTTGGTTAAAAGTTCTTGAGCAAAGCAATTCTGTTGTGTTTGATGTGCAACCAGGACTGATGAATGTGTTCACTGGCGACGCACCTCGCTGGATGCTAAAACATCTTTGGTGCCGTTTTCGTTGCATTGACTGGTAAAGAGTTTGGACAGAGTGACTCTCGTGATCGTGTCTTATAACTGAATCTGTGTGTGAACAGAAAGAGTTCAGTATTCGTGAGCTGCAAAACTAGCGTCCCTGTTGTTTGAGAAAGAGAGCACTTCTCACTCTCTCTGTCTCTGTCTGTCTGTCTGTCTGTCTGTCTGTGTCTTGTCTCTCTCTCTCTCTCTCTCTCTCTCTCCTCTCTCTCTCGTCTCCGTCGTCTCTGTCTGTGTCTTTCTGTCTGCTCCTGTCTGTCTGTCTTCTTCGTCTCTCTCTCTCTCTTCTCTCTCTTTTTGTCTTCTCTCGTGTCTTCGTCTGTCTGCCTGTCTGTCTGTCTGTCCCCCCTCTCTCTCTCTACTCGAACTTGTCTTTCTGAGTTTTCCATGTGACAATCATAGTAGTACTATTAGTAATAGTAGTAGTAGTAGTAGTAGTAGTAGTAGTAGTAGTAGTAGTAATGGTGGTGGTGGTGGTAGCATTTGTTGTAGTAATAGAAGTACATGTTTCCCATCATTATTATTATCATTATTGTTGTTGTTGCTGTTACTATTAGTATCATCATCATCATCATCATACATCATCGATGCATCATCATCATCATTATCAGTATCATCATTACCACTTCCTGTGCTCTTGTTGCTATGTTGCGTGCTTATTTTATTGTTCATCAGAACAATGATCATCATCATTTTTTTTTTACTAATTAATCTTTGAAAAAAACAAAGCATAGCGATGACAACCAGAAAAAAATAACGAGCCAGCAAAAAGACCAACAGCCACAACAAAAAGAAAACGATGGAGTAAATAACCGAGCTGAAGCCACTATGAGCAAATTGACCTCACCAAGGACAGCAGTCTCCGGCCCTCCCGAGGGTGACAGTCGTCATGGGGGGATAGACCAGATCCCATTAGCGGGCTGGGAGCTGTCAGGTCCAATGGCATTGGTAACTGACCGGGCTGTCGTCCACAGGGACAGCAAGGCCACCCATCGTTGTTTTTTTTTTTTTCTGGAGGCTTCCTGAAATTGGTAAAGGAAAGGAACTCACAAATGAGAAGAAGAAGAAGAAGAAGAAGAAGAAGAAGAAGAAGAAGAAAGAAAGGGTAGGGAAGGCCCAAGAAAAAGACTGGAGAACGAACAAAGTTAAGGAAAGAAAGACAGAAAGAAGGAAAGAAAGAAAGATAGATAGAAAGACACCCAGCAATCCTTCAATTAATTCATCTTTCATTCAGTCCCTTGTGCTAACATGATTCCAGTGAAGACCATTTTCATGGTGATCTAGAAAAGAAGAAGAAAAAAATGAATTCTTTTCTGAAAAATCATCATTTATTTGTATTCATTCTTGCAGTTCTGCAACACACAACTGTCATTAATTTATTTTAAAGGAAACGTCGGCAGTGTTTCTTGGTCCCGCAGGACATAGGGATGTACCTGTGGGAGTCACTGATGATGTTTGCATTAATGACTGTACAGTCTAGTGCAGCGCTGCAGAAATGGACATTCTACTGCACTGCACCATGAGTGAACACTTTCATATAAAACAGCAGATGCTTCCAGGCAGTGACAGGTTCAGCTCAGGGTATGAAAAGGAAGGGAAGAGGAAACATTTTTATCTTCAGTTTATGAAAAAGAAATCAAATGAATGAGAACGAGTATGATTAGAGCTGACAGGAAGGATTTCGGGCGCAAACTTTTAAACCAGTTTACGATTACGCTCGGCACAAAAAAAAAAAAGAAACAAGAAGCTGGTGGTAATAGATCGGCTTCTTCTTTTATTATTATTATTCTGCTGCTGCTGCTGCTTATTTCACAGGCTTCAAGATTCCTTGTTGGTAACAATACTGGACCAAGGTTAGTGTGCTAGGCCAAATGTTATTCGTCCATCGAGTCGCTGAGAACCACTTCAGTCACCTTGGGGTTGAGGGGGAATGAAATGATTTGTGGATACGCAGGTGGCTGATCAAGCCGATGATATGAGTGCACGGAATGAGCGGTGACAGCTTGGACTGGCAATGTGGGAGATCTGCTGGTGCGGGTTTTCCTGGCTTGTCTCTTTTGTTGCGCTGCAGCTGTCCTCCTTTCTTCACAAAGGTTGGCACATTTAAGGATAAGATAGCGCCATCTAGCTCGGTCCATAGCAGTTTGTTCCCATGTATCAGGCTTGATTTTAAGCGCTTTCAAAGATGTTTTGAGAGTGTCTTTGAAGCGTTTCTTCTGACCTCCATGGGAACGCTTTCCTTGTTGAAGCTCACCGTGGAAGAGTCTCCTTGTGTAGCCAGTGGTCTGGCATGCGAGTTACATGGCTTACCCATCGAAGCTGAGACAGCATCAGGATGGTGTGGCAGGTCTGCTTGGTCGAGCACCTCTGTGTCTGTGATATTTTCCTGCCTTTTGATTTTTAGCAGTCTTCTGAAACAGGTTGTGTGGAAGTAATTCAGCTTCTTGGCATGCCGTTGGTGCACTGTCCACGTTTCACATGCGTAGAGGAGTGTGGGGAGAACAACTATTCTGCTCTGTACTCCTTCAGCTTGGTCTCTAGGCCAAAATACACCCCGCACGAAATACACCCGGGTAAAACATGATCAGGGCCTACTTTGTTTTACCCCAGGCTACCAGCCTGTTTTAGCTCCCTGAACATGATCTGGTCCAGGCCAGTATATACCTCTCCAGGACATTTTATTCTATGTTCAATGTGTCTGTGTAGTCTGCAGTAGCATAATTTGGAGATGGAGACTGTATGTTGTTGGATCCTGAAACACCAGGATAAATGTGACCTCCGCCGCTTTAATATTTCTATAGCAAACAGGGTAAGTACAATATGTAGATCCACACACACACACACACACACACACACACACACACACACACACACACACACACACACACACGCACGCACGCACGCACGCACCACACACACACACACACACACACACACACACACACACACAGAGAAGCACACACTTGGAACTGTGTCCACAGGTTAGACTGTAAACTAAGAGACATAAAAGAAGTTACATACGGGCACAGGAGTACTTTGTAGTTGATGACCCACTGAGAACCACGCTGAAATGGTCTCGACGGTTCTCCAGGGAGAACGCCACATCGTACAAGTCACTAAAGGGGAAGCTGGTTTGACACGGAGGTCAACACACTTATTGTCCAAACCTGGAGACTACAAAGACGTCACCTTCCAAGCTAGGAGAACATAGCTATGATCTCAGTGTCTGTGACTGTGGCGTCTGAATCCGCAGCTCTGGACCTAGAAAGATTGTCTGCCACTTCTTGAGGGGATTTATATTCTGGTCCATAGGGCGTGAAATAGTCAAGGCCAGTTTAATCCAAACCCTACACCGCATTTCCCGGGTGTTGATGGTCTACGCCATTCTTGGTCAGTTGGTACGGTGTGGCGTGTTACACTGGCATTCATGGTGGTCTGACAACGGACATAGCTTCAAAAGCTTTGCAAGAGCTGATGCGTTGTGGAGATGCGTTGTGATACAGTTATGCCCCTGACAATTCAGGACCAGCATATCCGACTTCGGCTTTTTTTAATATCAGAGTGAACGCTCACCTAGACTGGTCGCTTTACTGGGCTGGAGAGAGAGAGAGAGAGAGAGAGAGAGAGAGAGAGAGGAGAGAGAGAGAGAGAGAGAGAGAGAGAGAGAGTCCAGTCTACCCGGCTATCTGTCCATAGCTGGAAATGGTTTGCTCACGGGGTGTCCTTCCCCAGGGCTAAGAGCTTGTAGCGCGGCTCTTGATCGCATGATGCTCATGTCATTGGACCTTTGGGGTATTTCAGTGGAGATAACAGTGCCACCTGTCATCCCGCCCCATCGTGCTAGAAAAATCACCATTTGGTCCGGGGCTGGTTATTCGACCAGGCAAGTCTGACTTATATCGCAGCTAACCCTCATATCGTCATACCCTCGTCAGTGCCACTGGGGTTCCTGTCTGAGTGTACAAAGAAGAAGACGAAGAAGAAACACGTTCACAACGTCATTGTCTGGTCTTGTGAAGATGTCAGGCTATCTAAGTGTGCTATCGGCCCAGAAATGTCCCGTCAGTCAGGCGGAAGGATGGTCCGTCTGCCTGAAGTGGAGTCTTCACATGCTGTGCCTCTTCTGTTATGCCTTGTGTGTCATGTTTTCTCCAGACTTCTGGATGACCCTGATCTGCACCTCATGTCTCCATCAGCCTCTGTCAGATGCCAGTTCTATGCCATTCTTGTTGTTTATAACCCCACCGACCACACGGGAGGTCCTGTCAGAACTTCTGTCAGATGTACCTGGCTCTATCAGATGTCAGTGCTGATAACGGGTGCCGTCAGGTTGGGCTTGCAGAAGTCCTTCAGACGCAGTTGAGGTCGTCCACCTAGCTGTTTTACACGAAGGGCTAGGGGTGCAGCTGTTGACAGCTCTCATCGTGTCTTGCTGGAACAATCTCCTTCTATACTTCACTCGTCAGGGCTCTAGTCTGTGGTGTCATGTTTTCATTCTATGATTATATTGTGTGAATGTGCGTGCGTGCGTGCGTGCCCGCGTGTGTGTATGTATATATATATATATATATATATATATATATGTGTGTGTGTGGTGTGTGTGTGTGTGTGTGTGTGTGTGTGTGTTTTGTGTGTGTGTTTGACCGTAGGTGTATGCACTATTGTGCCATTCTTCTTTGTTCTTTGTTGTATGGAGAGGACAGTCCCAACGGTTCGTCAAACTGTGCTCTTCTTTGTTCTTTGCTATTAAGGACAGGGCAATTCAAATTGTCTGTCAAACTGTGTTCTATAATGTTCTTTGTTATGCAAAGACGACAGTTTCAGAGGTTCATAAGAGTGCGTCATACATTGTTCTTTATTGTATAGACAGAAGAAATCCTAATATTCGAAAAAAAAGTCTGTTCTTCTTTATTTTTTTGTGTTACAGAGAAGAGAAGAGAGGAATGGTTCCGAAGTTTAAATAGAAAAGAACTCTGCATAAACGCACTGGTAAATTCGACAAGTTGATACACAAATTTTTCGAAGGTTTTGTCCGATCTTCTTCGAATTCGGCATGGCGACTCATCGGCATACTAGTAAAATCACACGTGCATCACTTAGGGGCTAGGCATCGCATTTTTCATGTCACAGAGAAAAGTCGACGCTGCGAAGCGAAGCAATATTGGGATTAGAAGCGGGTCCAAGGGAAAGGAGAGGGGAGGCTGGAAGAATAAAGCAGAAAAAAATACCAATTTCATAAACACTAAAAATATCTGCTTTGCATCTAGTTACAGCACAAAACGGTGAATATTCCGGCCTTGGGGAATTGTTTTATAAAGTTTATTGTAAAAAACATTTTTAGCAACAATTGCCTAAATCCACCCATGATTATGCTACCCAATTTCCTCTCAGTTTACCGTCCCTAGACTCTCTCAGGGCTAATGCTCCGGATTTAGGCGTGAGCTTACATAGCAGGGCTGTACTTTATCATTTTCATGATACCTTTCGGCATCAATCAAGCCAGAGCTAGAGAGACACAGACACCTGCAGTGTTGATCAAACACTGTGTGCGCACAAGCACACACAGACAGACAGACAGACACACACACACACACACAGACACACAGACACACACACACACACACACTCACACACACACACACACACACACACACACACACACACACACACACACACACACACACACACACACACACCCTTCACGTATTCCTGTTCGGGTTCGTTCGTTTGATCTGCAAACAAGACCTGCGCATACACCCAGAGGAACTGAATTAATCGTTTGCGATTGTGATATCCAGTTTCTTGCTTGGCTGGCGCGGCCAGTTTGCATGGAATGGATAATGAGTTGTCCACCGATTTTTCTGGTAACGAATTTCTTGGCATGTTTTGCTCTACTTTTCTCTACATGAAGTGGCTGTCTTAACTGGCGCCATCCATCCTAATCCAGAGACAGAATGTAACAGAGACGACGAATTTTAAGAGAGAGAGAGAGAGAGAGGCGGCGGGGGGGGGGGGGGGGAGGCTATTAATTTAATGAGACACACAGAGTCAGAGACGACTAGATGGATAGACTGACCAACGTAGATAAATCACCCTAAATATTTTAGCGTCTTCGCGCGCTCACTTGCGCGTGCACGCGCGTACACACACACACACACACACACACACACACACACACACACACACACACACACACACACACACACACACACACACACACATTGTTTTCTTCTTTCTTTTTGATTTACAGCTGTCCGTCTGTCTGTCTGTCTATCTGTCTTACTCCCATGATCCCTCGCCTGGCTCGCATCCCACCCCACCCTCACCCCCTCTTATCCCTCTCTCTCTCTCTCTCCTCTCTCTCTCTCTCTCTCTCTCTCTCTCTCTCAAAGAAGAATATATGCATGTATCTATAGAAGGCATTTAAAAGGCGTGCGTCAGCTAAATTACTGCTCTCTCTATTTTTCTGTCTTTTTCTGTTTATCACTTTCATTTGGCCTTGCCTGTTTGAGACGTATGGGGTCAAAACGTATGACTGCATCCCCATTGTCAGGGTTTTCGTCCCGTTCCAATCTGGTTAACAATGTATACCTCTGCCAACAGAGTATGTATTCCCTTGTGTCTGTTGTCGTGGTTGTTTGTACGTACCATAATGCAGTGCTATGAGGATGAATCCGTTCAGCTTTGGCGCGGGTCCAGGACCCGTTCCACCTTGGTGGATGTCTGCACTTTCCCCAAACACACTAACACACACACACACACACACACACACACACACACACACACACACACACACACACACACACACACACACACACACAACACACACACACACCTCTCTCTCTCTCTCTCTCTCTCTCTCTCTCTCTCTCTCCATATAGACAACCACAATGACCTTGTTTCCATTACTCTCTCTCTCTCTCTCTCTCTCTCTCTCTCTCTCTCTCTCTCCATATAGACAACCACAATGACCTTGTTTCCATTACTCTCCTCTCTCTCTCTCTCTCTCTCTCTCTCTCTCTCTCTCTCTCTACCCCAACAGACAACCAAAATGATCATGTTTTGTATACTCTCTCTCTCTCTCTCTCTCTCTCTCTCTCTCTCTCTCTTCTCTCTCTCTCTCCGCAACAGACAACCACAATGACCTTCTCTCTCTCTCTCTCTCTCTCTCTCTCTCTCTCTCTCTCTCTCTCTCTCTCTCTCTCTCCAACAGACAACAAAATTGCCAAATGTTTGCGTAACAGCAATTTAATTCTGCAAATACTCTTCAATGCCTGCATTACAAAGTTTGCTTTGCTATACAGTCCGCTTGTTGTTGTTTTCTGACAATGATTGTTGTGGGTTTTTTTCCTGTCGTCTCGTTGTATTCTTTTCGCATGTGCTGAGCGATATTGATAATGATACAATGTTTCTTTGTGGCAACCTTTCAAAGAGCTTGGCAATAGCAACACACACACACACACACACACACACACACACACACACACACACACACACACACACACACACACACACACACACACACAGAGAGAGAGAGAGAGAGAGAGGCGTGTGTGTGTGTGTGTGTGTGTGTGTGTGTGTGTGTGTGTGTGTGTGCCCATGCGCGCACACACACGCAAGCACGCACGCACGCATGCAGACACACACGCACGCACGCATGCATACACGCACGCACGCACGCACACACGCATGAACAAACGCACACGTTCATAAACACATACACATTCTCGTGCATCCACATTCACACACCAAAGAGCCCAATGTGCACACTTTCAACACCCTTTCTGCGCCCCCCCCCCCAAACATCCCTCCTCCCCTTACCTTCATCCTTTCAGTATTCCCATTCCATTTCTTCTCATCCCTTTCCCCCTCTAGAAAGAGCTTCCCGCTGCTTTGATTTCTGACGAATGAACAGATTTTTTCCTTAACATCAGTCACATCAGCCTCTCTCTCTCCCACCCTCTCTCTCTCTCTCTCTCAGACACACACACACACACACACACACACACACACACACACACACACACACACACACAAACACAACACACACACACACACACACACACACACACACACACATTTATACACACACATTTATATATACACACACACTTTTACACACACACTCACACATACACACTCACACACACACACACACACACACACACACACACACACACACACACACACACACTCACACACACATACACACACACTCATACACACACACACACACACCACACACACACACACACACACACACACACACACTGACAGAGACAGAGACAGAGAGACAGATAGGGACAGAGAGAGTGAAAGAGAGAGAGAGAGAGAGAGAGAGAGAGAGAGAGAGAGAGTGAAAGAGAGAGACAGAGACAGAGACAGACAAAGACAGACAGACAGACAGACAGATAGACAGACAGAGAGATAGAGAGAGAGGCTGACCTACACAAACAGTGGACTGTATTGATCCAGTTTCTTCTGGGGTCCAGGAAAAAGATCACGTTCTCAGCGCTGCCCTCTTGTACGGAGGCAGACAGTCAAACGGATGTACAGATATGTGTGTTTCTGCTAATAGATAGATAGATAGATAGCGAGAGAGAGAGAGAGAGAGAGAGAGAGAGAGAGGAGAGAGAGAGAGAGAGAGAGAGAAGGAAGGAGATACATGCATACATACAAACATACATACATACATATATACATGCATACGGGCTCTCCACTGTTCCTGACCACACACATACCAGATCCACTTTTTCCATTCCTCACAAGAAAAGCACCGTCTAAAAACCAGAGATGGACATCAGGGCTAGTGGCAGCTCTCCTGGCACGATATCATCCACTCCATTTCTGGGGTTAGACCAGGGTCAAATTGCTTTCTGGGGAACAATGACACGCGCGTGCGCGCACGTACACTCATACACGTGAGTGTGCTTGCGTGTGTGCGTGTGTGTGTATGTGTGTGTGTGTGTGTGTGTGTGTGTGTGTGTGTGTGTGTGTGTGTGTCTGTGTGTGTGTGTGTGTGGTGTGTGTGTGTGTGTGTGTGTGTGTGTGTGTGTGTGTTTGCTTAATCAACATTATTCAAAGCATTCAAGACGTTATTCTTTATTATGCTATTATATTAAAAAAAAAAAAAAAAAAAAAAACCGATGTTCAGATGGAAGTAGAATTTATAACTGTTTCATCTTTTGTTCCGTCCAAAAATGTGGGTGGGGAA
>CM065718.1:46778294-46795794 GCA_033310375.1 Conus canariensis | reverse complement strand
CACACACACACACACACACACACACACACACACACACACACACACACACACACACACACACACACACACACACACACACACACACCTACCGACACAGGCGCACTTATCAAGTTCATCGGTTCAAGCGTAAACAATACAGTTATGTATGCAGTACAATAAAAAGTCAGGTCATAATAATAGACACAGCATTCAGATATTATGGTTAAAGAAGGCTTTCCTAAAGAAGTATGTTTTTAACTCTGACTTGAATTTAGATAATGTAGGCAGGTCACGTAAGCTGTCAGGAAGAGAATTCCAAAGTGGGCGCATAAAGCTAAATGCTCTCTCACGCTGTCTTTAATGAGCGCCTAGGAATTTTCAGAAGTTTTTGAGAAGATGAGCGAAGAGACCGAGAAGTTGATCAGGTGGACAGAGAAGCAGAAAGATACTGTGGGAGTGTCCCATCACAGAAACGATAAATACGAAAATAAGCCCGTTTCACGTGTTTATTAGAGTTCAATTTGGTTCAAATTGGATGTCATTTGAACGTGCGCGCGCGCGCGCGCACGCATACACACACACCACACACACACACACGGCGCGCGCGCGCACACACCACACACACACACGCACGCACACACGCACGCACGCACGCGCGCGCGTGCGCGCACACACACACACACACACACACACACACACACACACACACACACACACACACACACACATCAGCTGTCCTTTCCCTGTTCTCTCTCTCTCTCTCGCCATCTCTCCTCTGTCTTCATTCTACCCCCACCCCCACCCCTTTCCTCCTCCGTAACATATCATTTCATCTTTCGGCATTCTGTGACCAAGGAATTTTTCCTCTCACTGTTTGTCTGTGTATATCTGTCTGCCTCTGTCTCTTTGTTTCTCTCACTGTTTCGTGTGTTTATGTGTGTGTGTGTGTGTGTGTGTGTGTGTGTGTGTGTGTGTGTGTGTGTTGTGTGTGTGTGTTGGTGTGCGGCGTATCTGGTGATAACATTATTTCTTTCCACGTCTGTCCCGCTATCATCCATAGAGGGAGAGACAGACAGACAGACGGAAACAAAGTCATGGTTCCAGAACCAGACACGCAAGCCAATTTTCGTATTGTCGTTTTCTAGATTATTTGCCAACCATGCCACCAACTCGACAATCAACGTAATCTTCGAAGCATTTCCCTGTCCTATCAGATCCTACTACTCGACTTCGAACACGCTATACAACTGTCCAAGCGTTTTTCTCATCATCTCTGTAGCCGCTGTTGCCTGGAGAAACACTGCGCTGCGAAAGGAAACTGGCAGAGATGTGGGCCGACATGCCAGAAACAGGCTATCGATGGTTGTTCTCCGCCCTAGCCCTCTGCAGATAAATGAGATTCACTTACAGACAATTTGCGGCGTAGAGAACTTGCACTTCTGAATCTCCTCTCTCTCTCTCTCTCTCTCTCTCTCTCTCTCTCTCTCTCTCTCTCTCTCTCTTGTTTGTCTATATGTCTATGTATCTACTCATCTATCTGTCTTTCTATCTATCTAGCTATCTATCCATCTATCTATCTGTCTGTCTATCTATCTGTCTTTCTATCTATCCATCTATCTGTCTATCTATTTATCTATCTATTATCTATCTATCTGTCTGTCTGTCTAACTGTCTGTCTGCGTGTATGTGTGTATGAGTGTATGTGTAGATGCATACATATAAATATACAACACATTTACATTCCTGGTAAAATAGGTATAAACATTCACACACACTACCTCACAACACGAGTTTTTATATCAGATGATTTCTAGTCCGTAAACACACGCACACACGCACGCACGCACGCACGCACGCACGCACGCACGCACGCACGCACACACACACACACACACACACACACACACCATTTTCTTTCTTTGGATTTAGAAGGATTCAGAAGGAAAAATGAAGGGAGACAGAAGTATTGGATAGACTGACAGTCAGACAAGGAGATAGTTAAAGAAACAGGAAAAAGGTTAGTCACGTCATTGAAGAAGACTTCCATTTCTGTGTTTACATTATTCTTGCTTTTTTGTTGTTGTCATCATTAAGTTCGAAAGAAGTCCGTAAATTAGCACAGTATCTCTCAGTTCAGTAGACTGTCGTATCATTGCTGTTCATTATCCTCATCTCGTTTTTCACTGTTTAGACAACCAGTATCATGTTCAATCGTTTACATCATTTCCTTTGTCACTACTAAGACAATCGGCATTACTGCCAAACCGTCATTCATATCCTTTCAATTTCCTTTACTAAGACAATCAGCGTCATTGTCAGAGCATTGTTTTCATCATTTTGATTCTCACTGCTAAGACAATCAACATAACTGTCAGAACATTGTTTACCTCATCTTAATTCTTATTATACGAACACCATCGGCGGTTGACAAGACGTTGTCCGTTTCATCTCAGTACTTCTCTCTATCATATTTAGCGTACTGACAAAAAAGTTAGTATCACCAGCCGCCGTGGCGAAGTGTTTAGCGTCGTGGAGTCCCACCTGGGAGGTCGTGGGTTCGATTCCCATCAGAGTCATGTGGGATTTTTCTGCCCCGAGTTGAGTTTGCTCCGGGCTCAGTTGGGAAGACTGGGACCACACAGTCGAGTTTCATCCATTTAATAGATGCGTCTCTGAGAGTGTTGCTCAAATTTCCTGACCAACACTGCAGGTGTCTGTATCTCTCGGGCCTGGTTGACGCCGGGATATATTATGAAAGGAAGCGTAAAGTACAGTCCTGTCATGCAGTCTCAGATCAAAATGGAAATCCGTAGCATCATCTTCATCATCCTCATTCTCATCGATCAGCATTAAAAAAAAGTCTCAAATTCTTGGCCTTCATGTCCTGCTCTCATGGTGACCTCAGTTTCGACGTCTTCTCCACGTCTGTGGCCTTGTCCGTCAGGGTCATCGGTATCGGCGAGTCCATGGGGGCTATCGTTGGACAGATGTGGTGGCGCCCTCCGGGGGGAGAGCTCGCTCACGCCGGCTCCGCGACTAAGCAATTATTGTCGTCAGTAAGGGGCTTAGTAGGTGTTGTTCTGCGTATGTTGGATCAGAACAGGCGCCACTGAACACAACCGAAGTGACTTGACAGCAGTGCAGTGTCTCCTCCGGTGGGTTGCCTCTTGACGACTTGACATTGACTGCTGCCTGTGGATTGCATGTGCCGGGGCTGCGGCGGAACCGACCGGGCTGTGGCTGTGGACGGGTGTCGGAATGAGCGGCCTGAGCGCACTGCCACTGAGATGGCACAGAAGATGGGAGAGCAGAAAAAAAAAAAAAAGAGAAAAAAAAGTTGTCATTATCTTCGCAGTCCCTACTCCTTTTAACACAATTCATCTTGATTACCTATGTAACACGGTTACCGTTACCGTCAAAACGCTGCTCGTAAGATGCCAGTTCCAACTGCTCTAGCACGGCCTTACTGTCAAAGCATAGCTCATTTTTATCTTAGCTCTTTACCACTGTAAGACAATTTGCGTCACTGTCAAAACGTTGTTCAAAATGTCTGGTCCTAGCGCGAGCGCACATGTGTGTGTGTGTGTGTGTGTGTGTGTGTGTGTGTGTGTGTGTGTTGTGTTTTCTGTCTGTCTGTCTGTCTATGTGCCCGTGTATGTCAGCGCGCGAGTGTGTGTTAGCGTGTGTTAGTGTGTGTTGGTGTGTGTTAGTGTGTGTGTGTGTGTGTGTGTGTGTGTGTGTGTGTGTGTGTGTGTGTGTGTGTGTGTGTGTGTGTGTGTGTGTGTGTGTGGTTTGCTTGTTTTTCGTTTTAATCAGCTGCTGTTTCTGTTGAATAAGATCTGTTTTACTGGGAAAGACACCTGGGAGCATTAGGAAAAAAAAACATAAATGAATAAAACAGCGAGTGAGAAATCTTTCGAATGAAGAAAACTAGTACTAGAAGAGTAGAAGCACATTTTCTGCTCTAAGATCCAGCACCTCCCCTTCCACTTCCATGTATGGATCGAAGAACGGGCGATGAATGGCTTTCCATTGCACCGGTTTGCCATGCACCCAGAGAATAAGATGAATACATTTATATGAACGGGCATTTGACAGACACTAAAGTATCAGAGATACAAATGAGAGAGAGAGAGCGAGCGAGCGAGCGAGAGAGAGAGAGAGAGGGAGAGAGAGAGAGACAGACAGACAGACAGACAGACAGACAGACAGACAGACAGACAGACAGAGACAGAGAGATAGAGAGCCAGACAGAAGGACATACAGGCGAAGAGACAGGCAGACTTACAGACAGAAACACACACCACACACACACACGCCCGCGCGCGCGCTCCCCGCGCGCGCGCTCGCACGGAGAGAGAGAGAGAGAGAGACAGAGAGAGAGAGAGAGAGAGAGAGAGAGAGAGAGAGAGGAGAGTGAGGAGGTGATGATGATGATGATGATGATGATGATGATGATGATGATGATGATGATGAAGATAAGAATACGAAGAATTCTAGAAAGAAAGAAAAAAAAAGAAAGAAATAAAGCAGGGAGTGAGGGAAGGAGAGAGAGAGAGAGAGAGAGAGAGAGAGACAGAGACAGAGACAGAGACAGAGACAGAGAACAGAGAGAGACAGACAGACAGAAACAGAGACACAGACAGATAGAGACAGACAGAGACAGAGAAACCAGGACGCACAATATTATTCGGAAACGCCAAAGATACGAACGAAAGAAATCTGCCTGCTCGCCGATCGATAGCGCAGACTCTGCGACAGAATAATTTGAGAGAATCGATAGCATGACACAATGACGGGTCAATCCGTCTTGGCCCTGATCCCCTGCCCACCCGTGATCTCTCTACGTGTTGCAGATGAATGAGGCAATCCGCCACCATCCTGTCTGCCTCCCGTACTTCTATTCTACCATGTCTGGCGAACGCGTCAGTCCTATGCCACGGTGGTGGGTTTTGATGTGTCATTCTTATTCCCCTATCTTCTGTGTCTCTCGCTGTGTTCCTTTTTAATGCGTTTTGACGGACAAGATGTGCTATGGGCGGGCGGGGGGGGGGGGGGGGGGGGGGGGGGGGGGGGGGGAGGGGGGTGGGGAGGTTGTGGGATGGGTGGGGAGTGGGGGGGGGGGGGTGGGTTGGGGGTGTCAGGGGTGGGGTGTGTGGGGGTGGTGGGGTAAAGGTGGGTGGGGTGGGGGTGAGGGGTGGGGGTGTCGGGGGTGAAGTGGTGTGTGTAGTGGGGTGGTGGTGTGTGGAGTGTGGTGTGGAGTGTTGTGTGTGTGTGTGTGTGTGTGTGTGTGTGTGTGTGTGGTTGTGTGTGTGTGTGTGTGTGTGTGTGTGTGTGTGTGTGTGTGTGTGTGTGGTGTGGTGGTAGGTGGTGGTGGGTGGTGTGCTGGCAAAGGAACAAAACCTCTGTCCAAAATCAAAACAAGAAAGAAAGAAAAAAGAAACACATGAACAGTGCCTCATCGGCATATTTTCCAGTTGTCAATATCGTTTGCATTTAAAAACCGTCCCTTTGAAATGACCATGTCTGTGTTGACCAACAAAAAAGGAGAGAGTGGAAGATGAGGACGGAGGGATTGGAAGAGGAGGGGAGGGGGGGGAGGTGCAGCTGCGAAGGAGTCAAAACTGGAGGCCAGTAACGTTGGGAAGTTATCTGCCTGCTCGCAAATCAATCCTGCAGACTCTGCCATGAAAGAGCTGATAGGATCGATAACCCGACACAGTGGTTCACCAGCTCATCAATGTCAATGTCTGACCTGTCTGCGCACTGGAACTGAGTGATGCGATCCACCTGCATCCTGCTTGCGTGAGGTAGCTCTCTTCCTCTGTATCCAGCCAACGTATCACACCAGCGCAATTTTATTTAATAGAATGTGCTGTGGATGTGTTTGAGAGCGAGCGAGCGAGCGAGCGAGCGAGGAGAGAGAGAGAGAGAGAGAGAGAGAGAGAGAGACAGAGAGAGAGACAGAAGAGAGAGAGAGAGAGTGTGTGTGTGTGTGCATGTGTGTGTGTGTGTGTGTGTGTGCGTGCGTGCGTGTGTGTGTGTGTGTGTGTGTGTGTGTGTGTGTGTGTGTGTGTGTGTGTGTGTGTGTGTGTGTGTGTGTGTGTGTCTGCGCGTGTGAATGTGATTGTGGAAGAAAATGGTAAGGCGCTGATGTGTGTGCGTGTGTGTGTGTGTGTGAGTGAGTGAGTGAGTGTGTGTGTGTGTGTGTGTGTGTGTGTGTGTGTGTGTGTGTGTGTGTGTGTGTGTGTGGTGCATGCGCGCGCGCGCTCGCGTGTGTCTGTATATGCATATGTGTGTGTTGTGTTGTGTGTGTGCGTGCGTGCGTGCGTGGTGGTTGTGTGTGGTGTGTGTGTCGTGGTGCGTGCGTGCGTGCGTGGTGCGTTGCGTGCGTGCGTGGTGGTGTGTGTGTGTGTGTGTTGTGTGTGATGTATCATTAATGTGTTGTCCAGGATAAGTCACACCCATTGTCATCAAGCAAAGATAGATGATGGGGTAGGCATGGAATCTGCGGGGGGCGGGGGCAAAATGGAAAGGACAGACAGAGAAACAGCCCGAGAAACTTAAGAGTCAGGGAACAGACAATGGCCCGCCAATGCCACGTTAAAAATTCATGGAACAAGTTTAACCTCGGCATCAGGAATTCAGACCTCATCCAGTGATGGAGCAATTGTACCCAACAGGCCAATGGAGACTCATTTATCGGACCGAAGTGGGCGAGAAAGGAGCTTTTGAGGTGAAGCTCTGATACTGACATCTCTCTGACGTGACCTTTTGAAGCCGAGAGCAAAAGGGAAGCAATTGTGTTGCTGTCAGGTTTTTACTTATCTCCCTCTGGAAGTGTGTGTGTGTGTATGTGTGTGTGCGTGCGTGCGTGCGTGCGTGCGTGCGTGCGTGTGTGTGTGTGTGTGTGTGTGGTGTGTGTGTGTGTGTGTGTGTGTGTGTGTGTGTGTGTGGATAGAGGTGATGATTAAACTGACCGTTCAGTGGGGTTCTTATCTTTAGTATGCACGCGTGTCTGTCCACGTGCACATGCGTTAGAGAGAGAAAGGAAGACGATGCTACTAGTGCCACATCTCTCTCTCTCTCTCTCTCTCTCTCTCTCTCTCTCTCTCTCTCTCTCTCTCTCTCTCTCTCTCTCTTCTCTCTCGATTTTTCTCACAGCCGGTAGCCAGTTCAGGTCTTGGCTTTCTCACCCACACCCCACCCCCCCAGCACCACCAATTTCATCCCCACCCCCTCACCACCAGCATTCTCTTATCTCCGCCCCAGATGTCTGCGTCCCCGTATCTCTTTCGTTCTTCGTTCATCTAACACCCCCTCCCCGCCTGGTAGCTCCTTCTCAATCCACGCCACCTCTTCATGTTTTGCTTTTTATCACAAATTAAATTCACCCTCCCCACCATCTCTCTGTCTGTCTGTCTGTCTGTCTGTCTGTCTGTCTGTCTGTCTGTCTGTCTCTCTCTCTCTCTCTCTCTCTCTCTCTCTCTCTCTCTCTCTCTCTCTCTCTCTCTCTCTCTCTCTCCAACACCACTCCGCCTTCACCTCCTATCCCTATCCGTCTCACCCCTCCCCCTCCCATCCCTCCTCCTTCTATTGCATTTTTGTTGTGTGCAGCTGCAAGTGTATAGATAAGTAGTTTGTATACGTATATATATATATAAAATATATATATTATATATATATATATATATGCTCTTCTAGCAGCGTCTTTGACATCAAATAATTCTACCGTGTTGTGTTCGTATTGCATATTGTATTCCCTAACCATCACCCACCCACCCCCACCCCCCAGGCTCCACGCCCCCCCGCATATTTCTAACCCCCTTCCTACGCCATCTACTGCTTTCCCATTCCCCTCTCCTCCTCCTTCATCCCCCCCCTCCCTCCAGTAAACCACATGCGACCCTACACAGTAGCCAAGGGGTGACACACCCTCCCTTCCTACTCCCATCACTGCTTTCCCATTCCCTCTCTCCTCCTCCTTCATCCCCCCCCTCCCATGCCGTAAAACCACAATGCATGATACAACTAAAATGTAGCCAAGGGGTGACCCACTGACAAAGTCCCCGCACCGTACTTGTTTCAGCTGACAGCGATTCAGTTTAAGGTCAGTTCAAGATTTTATTCTATGAGCTTACGCCCCGTACTGCTGACAATAACAACTGGGTTTTGACTCTGACAGCTGAAACTGCGAGTTAGCCAGGGAATGAGATACCCAGTTAGCTAGTTTGTTGGTTAGTTAGTTAGTCCGTTAGTTAGTCAGTAATAATAATAATAATGAATACTTATAAAGCGCCTATTCTCGGCTAGAGACCAGGCTCTAAGCGCTTTACAATCAACACTCGCTTACACAACGGGCTGCCTACCTGGGTAGTGCCGACTGAAGAGCTGCCAGCTGGCGCTTCATTAAGTCGTTTCCCGTGTCATCCAGTCAATATCGTTCAATATCGTTCACTCAGTTTCTTTACTTCCTTCATTCTTTCCATTTCTTTCGCAGGGTGCATGCTATGTGTAACGTGTCATCCATACCAACGGCCAAACTGTCCTACTCTTCCGAAAGTTGGTGATGGGATTTTACGTGTGTGCAAGATATTATGCGTGCGTTCACACACGGAACCTCGGTTTATAGTTTCATTCGAAGGACTGTATGGGAAATGGAGTCAGAACTAATGTTAACCCCGAGGGAAAAATCCCCCTGTACCGAAACGCCCCGGCGGAGATTCGAACCCGCAACCCCAGGATCACCAAGATTACGAGTCAGGCGCTCTACCAACTGAGCTATTCCGGCTCCCTATTCAGTCAGTCAGTCAGTCAGTCAGTTATATAGTCACTCTGTAAGTTGGTTGGTTGATTGGCTGACAAGTTAATAACTCAGTTAATTAGCTAGTCAGTTACTTACCCAGTAAAATGAATGGGTGAGTGAATACATGAATGAAGGAGGGAACGGTCAAGCTAGTAAGCGTGAGAGGGGGCAAGCGAATGAGTGAGTGTTGAGTGAGTAAGTGAATACGTGGGAGAAGGATGGGAGAGAGTGAATGAGTGAGTAAATGCGTGAGCAAATGAGTGCTTCACTCTATTTTTGAAAGAACAATTATGGTCTTCCTAAAGATAGTGATGAAACTCACAAGAATCGGTTCTGAAATTTAAAAAAAACAAAAAACGCTGATGTAGTTTTTCAGGAACAAATGCTGAAAAAAAATACAGTTTGTAAGAACAAATGTAATATGTCACAAAAGAACCGTAACACTTGCATATTATACAGTCCACGCATCGAAAGGTTGTAATATATTACGAGCATCACTGCAAATTACAAAACGTAGCTCTATACCATATCACGATAGTCGTTCACGGAGCACATATTGTCGTTCACGGAGCACATATTGTATAACTCACACGAACAAGTTGCATAATGCATCGCAAAAACCAGTACGCATCACATGTTGTATAGATAACAAAACAAATGTTACTACATAACCATAAGACTCGATGATAAAACAAATATTATACAGTTAACAGGAATAAATACTGTCATATATCACAAAAGTCAGTATTCACCTTACATAATGAAATGAGCAAGAACGACTGGCAGAATAAACCATGCCCACATAGGTTATCATACTGCCAGATCCTCCTCTGAATTTTTTTTTTTTTTAACCGGTATTCTTCGCTTTCAAGCTGGTATAACCCTGTCAGAAAAAAGTAAACATGGAGGTAATTCATCTGATAACATGGAGTTTTGAATGTATATTCGTGTATGGGTTAGTCAGCGTCAGAGAGAGAGAGAGAGTGTGTGTGAGGGGGGGGGAGTTGGTGGGTGGGTGGTGCGTGTGCGTGCGCGTGTGTGGGTGTGTGGGTGGATGTGTGTGGGGGGGGGGGGGGGAGTGCGCGCGCGTGTGGGTGTGCACTGGGTACCCGTGATCCTCCTCCTAACCCCTCCGCATCCCCCCCCCCTTCCAACTTGAAAAAATTGTTAGTATGCAGTTTCATACTGTTCGATGTGGCTGTCGAATTATCAACAGATGGCACAGATGTGTGTGTGTGTGTGTGTGTGTGTGTGTGTGTGTGTGTGTGTGTGTGTGTGTGTGTGTGTGTGTGTGTGTGTGTGTGTGTGTGTGTGTGTGTGTGTTAGGTCTTCAATTTAACGTCTATACACATTGTGATATTAGACGAACCTAATCTATAAGAATAACATTAACAGCAACAGCAAAAAATGGATAACTAACTATAAAACATCGAAGAATAACCGGTCATAACAAGGACGTTACTTAAACACCAGTTCCCATTTTACAAAACAGAAAAAATAGGACTTTGATGCAATGAAACAGCAATTTTACACATTAGTGATAAATCGGTTACAACTGTATCCAGAGAACAATTTTGTAGAGGTGGTAGATGAGGTTATTATTGCTTGCAGTGGAAAAGTATGTGGGAATTTGTTATCATTTCACCACAAAGGCATGTTATATTTTTGCAAAACTTTGTCTTAAAAGCGTTTAGTTTGATCTTATATATTAGCGAAATTATGATCCGAGAAAACGGCAAACTACATTGATAAAAAGTATGAAGTGTGTCAAAGTTTAATAGCTGTTTTATGCGTGTATCAAGAAACATCCCGAATTTTGTTGTTTTTTCCTAAGATGTTTCTAGCATGCATTTTCTAGAAGACTGTATCCCTCATGGATAGACAATGGGATACTGATAACCTCCGACCCGCTAGTATTTTTCGCTCCCCGTTTTGCTGCTCTGTCTACTCTCTCATTTAACTGAATCCCACAATGAGAAGGAACCCAACAGAAACTAATTATTGTACCCCTAATAATCAAGAAATGTATTAGGTGATGAATATCTGTAATCAGATCTTGTCTTACTATAGGGTTTGTTTTACTTAGGGCGAATAAAACAGATTTTGAATCGACACAAAAGAGGACTTGGAATATTGGATTTGAAAAGACAAGTAGAAAATACAAAGCCATTAGAATGGCAGTTAGTTCTGCTGTAAAAATAGATCTGTTTTTTCCAAGATAATAAGATTTCGTGTGTTCGTGTGTGTATGTGTGTGTGTGTGTGTGTGTGTGTGTGTGTGTGTGTGTGTGTGTGTGCGTGTGCGTGTGCGTGTGCGTGTGTGTGTGTGTGTGTGCGCGCACGCGCGCGTGTGTGTGTGAGCGCACGCACGCGATCGTGGAGGCGGGAGGTGGGAGGGAGGGGGAGGGAGATATCCATGGATGAGTGTGTGTACGTGTGTGTGAGTAGGTGCTTTGGGCTGGACGACATGCTCCCAGACCCTCCTCATGAAACCCAGGCGGTTCGCGTCCTCCGCTTATATTGTAAACTCCCAGCCCTCCCTTCCCCTCTCCATTTAAAGCTAACTGACCCCCACCCCCACCCCCACCCCACCCCCTGTGCTCGGAGGCAATCAATAAAGCTGTTCTATCTGGGCCACATACTCAGTCTATCTGGTACACCCTGAGAAACAATTTTTGTCAGCATCCAGCTAGGGTTCTCTCAATTACACCCCTGCCTATCTTCCTGATTCTCTCTCTCTCTCTCTCTCTCTCTCTCTCTCTCTCTCTCACACACACACACACACACACACACACACACACACACACACACACACACACACACACACACACACACACACACACACACACACACACACACACACACACACACACACAAATTAAATGTCTCAAGGATTGCGACAATAATCCTTGTCTGGAAGTTAATGCTAATGAAACTAAGATCACTGTCTTCAGAAAAGGCAGCTATCTGTCCAGACATGGATTATGGCTGTACAAGGGCCATCCGATCGAAAATGTGAACGAATATTGTTATCTTGGGTAGAAACTTACGTCCATGCTAAGTTTAAAAACAGGGAAATAACCGTCTGGTAGGTAAAGCTACACAAAAAGCAGACCTTTTTTTCTATATAAGACTTTTGTTAATCTTAAAGAATTATCTCAAGAAACGTTTGTCAGATCTCTTTATTCAAAAACCAACCACTTCTTTAATTCTCGGAAATTTGGGTCTGTCAAGACAGCATCGAATGAATACATCTTAGTGTATGCAAACATTTTCTGGGAGTGCCAACATAGTCCCCCGGCAGACTGGTTTATAGGGAATTAGGTAGCTGTCCGTTATCTATGAATTCGACCATATGAGCCGTAAAGCATTGATTTTTACCTCTTGAGACGCACTAACACAGATTGCCCAAACATGCTTATCAAATGCTATTAATATTAGACAGAAATGATAAAGAATGCTGGGCCTCGGAAATCCTGAAAGTTCTCGGTAGGAGTGGGTTTTGATTTGATTTGATTGATTTAATTTAACGGTCTGTTCACAACAATGGTGACATTAGACTAAAAATGAACCAATCCACAAAATACAAGCAAATTAAAACGGACTGTGTAAGAGTTTGTGTCTGTGTTTGCGTTTGCGTTTGTGTGTGTGGTGTGTGTGTGTGTGTGTGTGTGGTGTGTGTGTGTGTGTGTGTTGTGTGTGTGTGTGTGTGTGTGTGTGTGTGTGGTGTGTGTGTGTGTGTGTGTGTGTGTGTGTGTGTGTGTGTGTGTTGTGGTTTGGTGTGTGGTGTGTGTGGTGCGTTGCGTTGCGTGCGTGCGTGCGTGCGTGCGTGCGTGCGTGTGGGGCGTGTGTGCGTGCGTGCGTGCGTGCGTGCGTGTGTGCGTGTGTGTGGCGTGTCGTGCGTGCTGGTGCGTGCGTGCGTGGTGCGTGCGTGCGTGTGGTGTGTGTGTGTGTGTGTGTGTGTTGTGTGTAGTAGGAGTGGGTTTTATTATGCGTGGCCTCAGCTGGGAGTCGGTGATGTTCCCACACTTTTGTTTGAATTAAAAGAAAGGTTATTGGGCATGTATAGTTAAGAATGGTCTGGATCTTTACATGGAAAAGAACAATACGAGTTACATTGTTTATTCAATAAGGTTTTTAGGAAAGAATCATACGTAAAAGACATAGATATCTTTTGTGCATCAGAGTCGCCTTAATACAACTTAGGATTGGTGTTCTCCTTATTATAAACAATGCCCTTCATAGATTCAAAACTAGTAATGAAGACAGACTCTCTATATTCTGTAGAAATGTCATGGAGGATGAGCATCATTGCCTATTCATATGTTCACATTACGGCGAATAACAGCAGTATTTTTTTTTGCCTGTTATGTGTTTTTCATCGTTCACCGCTCTACTCACCCAGACAGACGTACAAACATGTCACACTGTGTCAAGGTGTACTTCCCATGCAATGAAGATAGAGAAAGCCAATGCCTACTCTTTTTTTCCCCCTGAATTATAGCTTTAGCTTTATTCCCCCTAACAGATGTCAAAACTTCATCTACTTACGTATGTGTGGTTGAAAATCTGATGATACATAATAGCTCAGTCGTTCTCCCTAATCCCATGCCATTGCATTCATGTGTGTTGAGATGTATACATACTTTGGGCCACTGTACGTTTCGCCCGTCTCTTCTCCTTACAGCCCAAAGTTCCAAACTGCACCCACTCGACCCCCACCCTCACCTCTTTGGTCACTTCTTTTTTCTTTCCACCATTACTGTTGTTGCAATTGCTATGATTATAATCATCATTATTATTATAATTATTATCATTATTATTAACATCGTCATCATCATCATCATCATCATCATCATCATCATCATCATCATCATCATCATTATCATTATCATTATTGTTATTATTGTTATTATTATCATTATTGTTATCACTATCATTATCATTATTATTATCATCATTATCAACATTTCGTTGTATATACGCCTGTGGCCCAACAACTGTGAAATCTCTCTCTTCTCTCTGTTCCTGTCTGTCTGTATGTATGTCTGTGTTTGTGTGTCTGTCTGTTCAAACACTTCATTGTATACACATTTAAAGCCTTCTCACTAAAGCTGCGTCTCTCTCTCTCTCTCTCTCTCTCTCTCTCTCTCTCTCTCTCACACACACACACACACACACACACACACACACACACACACACACACACACGGGGGCATGCGCAAGATGGCGGAACTGTAAACATCGCCTACAGCCAGCTGCAGCATTGTTTGAGAAATATTGATAGCCAGTAGAAAGTTTAACTGATATTTAGTGATTAGACAGGTGTAAGAAGGTTAGTGGATAAGGAAGTCACGTTAAAATGATCGACCTGACCCTGTGGAGGGCCAGAATTGGCCATTTTTGTTGTGTCGTGAACTCGGCAAGAAATGCAGTGCGTGCAAAGCAGGTGGGTGGCAGTGCTTCGCCTGTCGTGTCACTCCGGGACTGTGTAACTGTGTATCTCCTGTGCCTGTTTGAAGTGTTGCTAATGTGGAGTCTGAAAACGAACATTGAGGTGATGCTGGAGTTAAGAAATGTGCTGTTGGATGAAGGAAACAGTGACAGTGTGACCATGCCGTGTGTCAGTGAACTGGGTCGTGACAATGTCAGTGGTGGAGTACACACCAACACAATGGCCAGTCTACAGGTTCCAGCACTTGCTGCAGCGTGTGTGATCAACGTTGTGTTCTCAGCCAGGAGACTGCTGCTAAGTGGTGACATTGAACAGAACCCCGGACCTACTGACACCACTGACAAACAACACAATTCCGACATGACAACAGAAATGGGTGCCACCGCTAGTTCTCTCCCTGCAGACGCACTCAGCAGAATTCTCTGCGCTATTTCTGACTTAAAAGAAGAAATCACTCAGCAACGTGAACAGCAACATGAACAGAACGAGTCCATTAAAAGTGATCTTGTTGATATAAAATCCCAGTTAAACAGTGTCAGTGAAAAATGTGAAGAAATAAACAGACGGTGTGACAGACTTGAGACTGACAATCAACGACTGTCAGATGCTGTATCATCACTAACAAGAGACGTGGACGAGTTATTTACAGAGACGACAGGACAGGGGGAGGAGACAAACACCTTGAAAACAACTGTCAGTGATTTGAAGGGAGAAGTAGAAAAGATGACAGAAGAAATCGACCGATTGGAGGGATTCTCTAGAAGAGACAATTTAAGAATATATGGCCTCCCACAACGAAACACCAGAGAGGACTACGACACGTGTACCAGGATCGTGTGTGACACACTGAACTCTGTGGATAGGACCAGGACATGGACACCACAGGAACACATTGCCAGAGCACACAGAGTAGGACAGCCACGTGAAGGACAGACACAAACAATGATCGTGAAATTCACACACTGGAGGGACAAAATGTTTATCATCAGAGATCGTCAGCTTCGTTCTGAACTGGAGAAGATTCGTGTCAGAGTAGCGAACGATCTGACGAGGAGACAGACGGAGACTGTGGCCAGAGCAAAAAACGAGGGAAAGTCAGCGTACTTTGTGCGAGGAAAATTTATTATTGGTGCGAAACGACCCGATCCTCGTAGTTATGCTGAGGTGACAGCCAGATCTGCAGTGCCTGAAGTAAACAATTCGCACATGCAGAATGTAAACACAGGCGGCAGACCATCAGCCAATGACCGACGAGATTTCGTGTCTGACGTTAATGACGTCAGTCAGCGGGGTGACCGAGCGCCGGAACAGCAGCCAACCAGCGGCGCCGCCTCTTCACCTGCTGCTAAAAATAACTCCTCGCACAGCGGCACTAGTGGCAACGCGCGGCGGGTGACAACACAACAGAGGGGAATGCACGGGTATCTTCGGAGCTCAGCGTCTCGTGTCAGGTCTCCCCCTCACAGCGGCGGTTGCCATAGAGGCAGCCCCAGTGCCAGCGCCAGTGCCAGTGCCAGTGCCAGCTCCAGTGCCAGCGCCAGTGCCAGTGCCAGAACCTTGCGGTCAACGACTAAATAGCATGAGGCGAACCATCAAGCTTCGGAATTGACTTTTTTGAATTACAATGTTGAAAATCTATTAAACAAATTGCATGAATGTTCTTTTATGAATTATATTAATTCCTTTGATGTTGTTTGTCTGACAGAAACCTTTGTTGGTGCGAGCTTTGATTATAAATCCATTTTTCCAGAGTTTACAAAATTTTTTGCTCCAGCTAAAAAATTTACAGTGCATGGGAGAAACTCTGGAGGAGTGTTAGTGATGGTTAAGAAACATTTGGAACCATTTGTAAAACAAATTAAGGTCGACTGCAGTAATGTTATTGTACTAAAGATGGATAGTAGATTGTTCAACATTGGAAAAGATGTTATTTATGTGGGTTGCTATGTGATGCCAGAAGGAGGTCCAGCATACAACTATATGCAGGTAAAGGACGGAGTTGTTGCTCTTGAAGAAGCTCTGTCAGAGGTATTACGTGATGACGATGTTTGTCTCATGATATGTGGAGACCTCAATGCCAGAACGGGATGCAATCAATCAAGGCAGGAAAACATGCTTATTTATCAGGCACTTAACCCGGTGTGGAGCGATGAAAATGATGATGATGATAATGATGATGATGACGATGATTTAGAATTTCATAAAAGTCGTTGTTCAAAAGACCAGTCGATTAATAGTTTTGGGAAATCATTGTTAGATTTGTGTTATTTGTTTGATCTGTTTATATTGAATGGTTGTTGTGTTGATGACAAAGAAGGGGAATTCACTTTTATTTCCCCACATGGGTGTAGTGTGATTGATTATTTTTTGGTCTCTTCTGAGTTGAAGGGATCTTGCAATATGAAAGTTGGGGACAGACTGTTTTCTTGGCACTTGCCTGTAGAAATGAAATGGAAGAATGGGTTTAACGAAACCAAAAAAGATGAGTCAGCACTGCAGAGTAATGAAGAAAAGATTGTATGGATTGATGAAAATGAACACTTGTTTAAAAATGAATTAGAATCAAATGATTTTAGAAACATTATGGAAAGAATTACTCAAAATTGTCATAATATTGATTTATGTATTGAACTTTTTGTGAATGCTTTGTGTGGTGCCGCAGCGTGCATGGTGAGAAAGGTGTATAATGTAAGGAAAAAGTATGATGACTGGTTTGACATAGAATGTCGACAAAAACAACGTCTGGTAAAAAATCTGCTTCAGAGATACAGGAGAGCGAAAACCGAGCCACATACGACAGAGCGTAAAGATGAGTACGTCAAAGAAAGAGTACAATACAGTAATCTGAGGAAAAAGAAAAAGGAAGAATTTGATGAGATCAGATTACAAAGATTAAAAGAGTCAGCCAATGATCCAAAACGTTTCTGGTCGGCAGTAAGACAGGTGAACAGAAAGACAACGATAAATAATGATATTACATCTCAGCAACGGTATAATCATTTCTTTAATGTCTTTAACCATTTTAGTAACGCAGCGGAGGGTAATGGAGTACAAAGACAAGAATTAGAAACAGAAATGACGGAAGCATACGAACCTTTATTCAACGAACCGATTACTAGACAAGAAGTGATTGACGGCATAAAACATTTGAAGGGTGGGAAGAGTGCAGGGCCAGATACAATTGTAGGGGAAATGCTAAAGAGTTCTAATCATTTAGTAATTGATGTTCTAGTATTGATATTCAACAACTTGTTTCGGAGC
>CM065718.1:46768294-46773294 GCA_033310375.1 Conus canariensis | reverse complement strand
GATGATCGTGATGATGGAGATAATGATATTGATAATAATGATAATAATAATAATGATGGTAATATCAATGATGATAATAACAATGATGTTAATAACAACAACGATAATAATGATGATGATGACGATGACGACAACAACAACAACAACAACAACAACAATAATGATAATGATAATAATAATGATAGAAAAACAACAACAAAACCATTCCCACCACCAACATCAACAACTAGAAGAAGAAGAAGAAGAAGAAGAAGAAGAAGATAATAACAATAATAAAATTAGAATCTAGTGAGTGTGAACTTCTAGTAATTCCTGGTGTCTGCAAAAGGGGAGATGCCTAGTTATCATTTCTTGTTCTGCAACCGTTCCACTTGAAAAACTAAAACTCTACAGAGAACGCGTAATGAGTTCATTTTCACTTTCATTTCTGTATTTCACAACAAAGTTGATTGAAAAGCTCTGCGGGACTCGACTGTCTAATCGAATCATTTCACTCATAATGAGAAACTATTTTTGACTGCATCCAGTCAGGGTCTTTTTAACTCTCTCTCTCTCTCTCTCTCTCTCTCCTCTCTCTCTCTCTCTCTCTCTCTCTCTCTCTCTCCTCTCTCTCTCTCTCTCTCTCTGTCTGTCTGCCTCTGTCTGTCTGTCTGTCTGTTTCTCTCTCTCTCTCTGTCTCTGTCTCTGTCTCTCTCTTCTCTCTCTCTTCTCTTCTCTCTCTCTCTCTCTCTCTCGGTCTGTCTGTCTGTCTCTCTGTCTCGGTCTGTCTGTCTGTCTCTGTCTGTCTGTCTGTCTCTGTCTGTCTGTCTGTCTGTCTGTCTGTCTGTCTCTGTGTGTGTGTGTGTGTGTGTGTGTGTGTGTGTGTGTGTGTGTGTGTGTGTGTGTGTGTGTGTGTGTGTGTGTGTGTGTGTGTTCAAGGCTTTCTATCATGTCCAACCTTTTCTCCAGTCATGTAGTTTTTATGTGTTCTTGCCAACCGCCCACTCAACATCAGAGCTGTATCACTATCGCTTCGATTCGAGGTCTGTTTTCCCCTCAGGCAAATCGCCATCCCCATCACTTCTATCTGTCTAGCATGGCCAGAGTTATGGATCTCCCAGTCCTCGGGCCTTTTGACCGTCAGACGCCATCACTGTGTGGCTGGTGTGTCAATTTGCAGCCACAGGTCCAAGGTCTGATTTCCAAGCAATTCCTGCTGAGAGAAAGACAGGCATATTCTCTCCATTCCTGTTTTACAACTCCCCTATTTCTCTCCATTCTGTCGTACAACTCTGCTCTTATTTCTCTCCATCTCCTGTCGTACAACTCTGCTCTTATTTCTCTCCATCTCCTGTCGTACAACTCTGCTCTTATTTCTCTCCATCTCCTGTCGTACAGCTCTGCGTGCTCTTATTTCTCCCTATCTCCTGTCTTACAACTCTTGCTTGCTCTTGGGTTTCCCTTTTCATCCATCTAACCCCCATCCCTTCCTCTCCTATCCAACCACTTTTTACTACGAGACACGGAAGGCCTGCGAAGATCATTTACACCAAACTTTCTTTGTTCTGGTACATGCACATCCAAGTACCCCCCTCATCACCCAACACACATCCTTAAGTCCCCCCCCCCCCCCTCCTCTCCACCTCCGACTTCCCCACGCCCACACAGTCCCATCCCACCTTGCTCCTGCCATGTTTTGCCCACTGAAGTGCCGTTGTGGACGGTAAGGGTAACTTTGCAGCACGTGGTCAATGATGGTGTCTTGTAGTGTTTTCTCTGCGACTGATAAGATCATGAGAAACCTTTTATTTGCGTTGTCTAGTTGCACTTATTGTATGTAAATGATTTAATAGAAACAAAAACAAGAAAAGATACGTGTTGAGAATGGTTAACATTTGCTAGTCATCTTATTCTTCATGTATGATTTTGTTGGATATCGATAACCGCGACAAGCACAGGGCACACTGAGCATGGTTATATTTTGTAGCGGAAGTTCAGGCTTGCAATTCTTCTAGAATGGGACTGTTCACAAGTCCAATGGAGCTGTTGAGAAAATTGAATGAAAAAAGTCTGATGCTCCAAATAAACTTTGAATCCAGCAGACTTTCCATAACAATTTCAGATCCACAGTTTCTTTTGCTCTTTTCTTTGGCACACTTTTTTTTTATCTGTCTGCTAAACTTGTAGAATCTCAGCAGACTGGACAATTGTTTGGAAACAGTTCCTTTTCTTTAAGTCGTTAATCACATTATCATAAAACCGGGCTCTCGATGTTCAACGCATTTAGTGCAGAATTTGATTTATTCTTCAGGACACCAGAGGAAACTTGAACATTCATGCATTTTTTAATCAAAGACAATACAAAAATGGAGAAACAGAATGATTTACATACACCCCCAGTAAATCAACTGCTTAAGTTTATATGGTTAAAATTTTGTGTTCATGGGTGTGTAAAATGCTACCGTCCATATAACATGTTAGTGTCCAGTTCAGCTTATTTCCAAGCGTACCGGTTTGGAAAGTCTTCCTTGTATGTCTCCAAGCAGTTTTACTGGGGTGTAAAAAAAATGGCATAGTATGAATTCATCTGGTGTTTCTAACAAAACTCTAATGTTCTTAACATATTTCGTTGATGCTATGTGATGAGACAAATCTATGTAGCACAAACGGAATCCGATAGGGTTTTACCGCAGACCCATCAAATCCAATCAGAACAATACATTTTACAGTTTCAAGTAGCTGCCCTGATCCTCTGTGTCAAACCTTCACGGTCTCAACAGAGCAGAACTCAAGGATGTGAATCTAAAACTGTTTCAGGAAAGCGTTCTGGTTTGAAGAAAATCAGAATGCAGTAGTAGCAGCAATAATCATAATGAACGGAATAAGAACAACAACAGCGGTAATAACAATGACAGACACTCCTGCCAATCTGCAAATAAATGCTTTGCACTGCCGTTGACACCAGATCGACCAGGGCAATAGGTAATTGAATAAAATCAATTTTCCCCTCAGTGATCATAGCTTAGAGGCTGACAAGACAGTCCGACAATGTGACAGAAAATATGTGTTATTTTCTGCAAGAGGGAGGAGGTGACCAGTTACAACCCCTTTTTTTCTGCCACAAGTCATTCTGCCCTTGACAACCCGCCCACGAGTTTGGAATGGGTGAATGTTAGGAGAAACAAACAAACAAAATATCACCAGCCGCCGTGGCGAAGTGATTAGCGTCGCGGACTCCCGGCTGGGAGGTCGTGGGTTCGAATTCCATCAGTCATGTAGGATTTTTCTTCCCGGACCGGCTCCTACCCAGAGTTGAGTTTGCTGTGGGCTCAGTTGGATAGACTGGGACTACACAGTCGAGTTTCATCCACTTAATGGATGCGTCTCTGAAAGCGTTGCTCAAATTTCCTGACCAACACCGCAGGTATCTGTATCTCTCTGGCCTGGTTGACGCCGGGATGTATTATGAAAGGAAGCGAGAGTACAGTCCTGTCATGCATTCTAGGACCGGAATGGAAATCCGTAGCATCAACTTCATCATCCTTATTCTCGATCAGCATAATAAAAGTCTCAAATTCTGTGGCCTTTCATGCCCTGCTCTCATGGTGACCTCAGTTTCGATGTCCTCTCCACGTCTGTGGCCTTGGTTTGGTTCCATCGGGGTCACCGGTATCGGCGAGTCCATTGGGGCTGTCGTTGGACGGACGTGGTGGCGCCCTCTGGTGGGAGAGCTCACTCACGCCGGCTACGCGACTAAGCAATTATTGTCATCAGTAGGGGGCTTAGCTGGTGGTGTCCTGCGTATGTTGGATCAGAACAGACGCCACTGAACACCACCGAAGTGACTCGGCAGTAGTGCAGTGTCTGCTCCGGTGGGTTGCCTCTTAACGACTTGACATTGACTGCTCCCTGTGGATTGCCGGTGCCGGGGCTGCGGCGGGACTGACCGGGCTGTGGCTGTGGACGGAGTGTCGGAATGAGCGGCGTGGGTGCACTGACACTCAGGTGCCACAGAAGATGGGACAGCAAAAAAAAAAAAAAAATGATCAGGGGAACAAACCGAATAAACAGGGTAAATCACTGCCTGTCTAACCAATTGATTTGACATTTGAAAAATAGCTCCTGAATATTCACACTCAGACACAGAGAAACAGACACAGACAGACAGACAGACAGACAGACAAACACACACACACACACACGCGCGCGCGCGCGCGCACACACACACACACACGCACACACACAACACACACACACACACACACACACACACACACACACACACACACACACACACACACTCAAGATCATTGTAAATGAATGAAATGGGGACCAAATCAAATTAGATTTAATCGATTTAGTAAAGATTCTATGCAGGTAAATTACGTCATAACGCAATTTCAAACAGAGCTAGAAATGTGTGTGTTTGTTTGATGGGGAGGTGTCCGGATACTTTTCTGTGTTATTTTTGTTCTTGTTCAAAATATAACCACATGGATTTATCTCCAATGCACGTAAATGCAAGAAAACGAAGGGCAAGTCTATGCCTTAGAGGCTTTCGCTCGATACTGCAGAGAGAATAATCGGACGTTAGTGGAAGATTTGTTTTACCTTCTTCATTACATTGCTGGAAATAACCAGTAAACAAGATCGCTATTTCCACAGATACGTTTTTCTCATGAAAGATAAGTAAGCGAAGAAGACTGGGAGAAGGGGGGAACGTTCAATATAAGAAGCATCTGTTGAAGAAGACGGTGAGAGGAGGTCTCGAGGAACAGACGTCAGCTTCAGCTTCTTCAAGAAGCTGTCACTGAGTGCGGACTAGTCCATATGCGCTACAAACACATCTACCAAACCGTTAGACCGTAGAGTGCAAGGTTTCTATCTGGATGACGAAGTTAACAAATAACTATGCTGGAAAGATGTGAGAAGAAGGACAGGAATGTAGCAGATGCCTGAATGAATGGCATCCGTCTGTCTCGAGAGACAATGGTGTTGCGCCGAGGATTAGTCAGTTGTGG
>CM065718.1:46760794-46763294 GCA_033310375.1 Conus canariensis | reverse complement strand
GCCTGGACGTTACTTCGTCCTGAGGGCCTTTTCGACTTTATGTATGTATGTATGTATGTATGTATGTATGTATGTATGTATGTATGTATGTATGTATGTATGTATGTATGTATGTAGTATGATGAGTATGTATGTATGTATGTATGTATGTATGTATGTATGCATGCATGCATGCATGTATGTATGTATGTATGTATGTATGTATGTATGTATGATGTATGTATGTATGTATGCATGCAAGTATATATGTATGTATGTATGTATGTATGTATGTATGTATGTATGTATGTATGTATGCATGCAAGTATGTATGTATGTATGTATGTATGCATGCATGCATGCATGCATGCATGCATGCATGTATGTATGTATGTATGTATGTATGTATGTATGTATGTATGTATGTATGTATGCATGCAAGTATGTATGTATGTATGTATGTATGTATGTATGTATGTATGTATGTATGTATGTATGTATGCATGTATGTATGTATGCATGCATGCATGCATGTATGTATGTATGTATGTATGTATGTATGTATGTATGTATGTATGTATGTATGTACTTTTTCATTTATTTATTTATGTATCTATTCATTCATTCATTCATTTTTTTTGTTTTGTTTATTATTTATTCATGTTTCATTTCTTTTTTTCTTTCTTTCTTTCTTATCTATTTGTCATTTCGTCATCGATTTATTCGTTATTTGTTCTTCTTTTCTCATTCAGGGCAGAGGGAGGTGCTGCATGATGAGAGAAGGAAGAGGTGGATGGGGGGGGGGGGGAGGGCGGAGGGGGGAGGGGCACCCTCAGTACCTCAGATATACATAGTCGTCATTCCTAACACGCATGGTGCCCAGTTGCATTTTCTTCCTTCCTTTCTTTCTTTCTTTCTTTCTTCTTTCTTTCTTTCTATTTTTTTGCCCAAAGCAGTAAAGCCTCCAGATACACACAGGCTTATATCTGCAGATCGGGCAGAGACATAGTGCCCCTGGCAGGAGTGGCCATGGACTGGGATAGGTACACTTGGTATACGTAAACGTGCTCCCCACCCCCACCCCCTCCCCCATCTCTCATCCTTCAGCTAGAAACGAAGGCTTATTAACATACGGTTTCACATTGTTGAATGTTGTGTCGGGTTAGAATCAGATTGAGATTACACAGATCTGTGAAGTGTATGTGTGTGTGTGGAGGGGGTGGGGGTGGTGGGGGGGGGGGGGGAGGGCGGATGTGGATCAGTGTGTGCTTGCGTATGTGTGTGAGGAGGGGACTGGATCGGTAGACCCTCCACCAAAAATGTAGGGTGCTTCGTGCCTTCAGTTTACACTGTTAGCATTCAAGTCTCCCCACCCCCCTCCTCCCCCCTCCTACTTCTTTGAAACTAACTGGTCCGCCTGTTTTCAGGATACAATCAATACAGCAGTTCCATCTGGGCCACATGTTCAGTCCATTTGATACACGCTGGGAAACAATTTTTTGATAGCATCCACCCAGGGTTCTTGGTTCTTTCAATTACACGCCTGCCAGTGTCTCTCTCTCTCTCTCTCTCTCTCTCTCTCTCTCTCTCTCTCCTCTCTCTCTCTCTCTCTCTCTCTCTCTCTCTCTCTCTCTCTCTCTCTCTGTATGTCTATGTGTCTGTCTGTCCAAACATATCATTTACACACCTGCGAAGTCTTCTCACTAAAGTAGCCTCTCTCTCTCTCTCTCTCTCTCTCTCTCTCTCTCCCCTCTCTCACACACACACACACACACACACACACACACACACACACACACACACACACACACATACACACACACACACACACACACACACACACACACACACACACACACACACACACACATTATATACACATTTAAAGTCTTTCTACAGAAGCAGTATACATTTCGCAGATAATGAGAAACAATTTTCGACCGCATCCATTTCTGTCTGTTGTTTGTCTCACTGTTTGTCTGTCAATGTCTGTTTGTCTGTTGTCCACTCTTCTCTCTCTCTCTTCTCTCTCCTCTCTCTCTCTCTCTCTCTCTCTCTCCTCTCTTCTCTCTCTCTCTCTCTCTCTCTCTCTCTTCTCTCTCTTCTCTCTCTCTCCCTCTCCTCTCTCTCCTCTCTGTCCGTCTGTCTGTCTGTCTCTTCGTCTCTCTCTCTCTCTCTTTCTCTCTCTCTCTCTCTCTCTCTCTCTCTCTTACCAGATCGGCACAAGGAACTCACCGCGCACGCGCAAACACACACACACACACACACACACACACACACACACACACACACACACACACACACACACACACACACACACACCACACACATTCGTGTAAAACGTTATAAAGAATAAAACGGTGTCTAGAATTTCTGTTTGTGTTTCATCTTGTGCAGGATTTTCACAGCCCACTCCAAGTTGCCAAATTCCATTCGGTAATGAGTCATCACTCAGACACACCTGCCACCCTTCATTCAGGTTGATCGGTCCACTGATTATCGTTCTTTATTTCATGTAGAT
>CM065718.1:46753294-46755794 GCA_033310375.1 Conus canariensis | reverse complement strand
GCACTCGGGAAAGTTCTTGTTTGATCTGTGAGTTCTTTATCTTATCTTTATATTTATCTTATGCAGTGTCTGGACAGGCTTGTGTACCTATGGGCTCTTCATTGAACAACATGTCTTTCGATTTTTCACTGACTGAAGAAAAATAATGCAAGTAATTTGCAAGCGCAAGCAACACGCTCTTTTCGATGGTAATTAGGCACACAGCAGAATGTGAAAGGATGAATTGACTGTTTTTAATCTCTCTCTCTCTCTCTCTCTCTCTCTCTCTCTCTCTCTCTCTCTCTCTCTCTCTCTCTCTCTGTGTGTGTGTGTGTGTGTGTGTGTGTGTGTGTGTGTGTGTGTGTGTGTGTGTGCGTGCGTGTGTGTGTGTGTGTGTGTGTGTGTGTGTGTGTGTGTGTGTGTGTGTGTGTGTGTGTGTGTGTGACATCCATCAGTGAAGTTGTTTTCAGTTGCTTCTGTCTCTCTGTCAGCCTATCAGTACTTTTACGCAAGAACTGCTTGAACAGTTTGCAACAAGCTTGGTGGAAAGATGTCAAATGGTCAATTACGATTACGCAAAAAAAGAAAAGAAAAAAAAAGAACAACTACGGAACAGATTTTGATGACAGTCGTGGAAGTGCAGAGCATGGCTGAAGGAGGAACCCATTGACTATTGGTGCAGATTTAGGTGAAAGGGCCGATCCAGCATTTGTTTGTTTGTGGGAGTCTGCGCTTTCCATAGAACCCTTCTCGTTTTTTTCCTTTTTTTTCTGTTTAATATGTCTTTCTCTTGTAATTTGTGTGTATGTTTCTTTCTGTAATGACACTTTTTTTCCGATTAACTTTTTTTGTTATTTAACTTGTTTCTGCTTTTCATCTATTCATTTATTTATCAGAGTGAGGGAGGAGGGGGCTGTGTTTGTCTAAAGCGTTTCCTTTTTGTCGCCTGTACAAATGTTGTGCTAGATCCAGCCATGGAACCCCCGAAACAACACGATCAAAGAACAGTCGGTCTGACTTCAGCTGAACTCATCGTTCTCTGGTTAAGCTCAAGATCGTCGAATGACTGTCTGATGACGTAAGGACGCACGTGCGATGACGCGTCGCGCCTGAACGCTATGTATTCTACCCCAGCTGCCGGTATCACCCTCTGGTAAAAAGTCCCCAGCAGACCCGTTTCATGCTTTTTGTGTTCCTTCACCGTGTTCGGATCCTCCCTTGCTGTGACGTCAGCAGAGAGATGACGCAATACTTTGTCCAGCCCCTCCTTCAACCCGCCCAAACTAGCTGGCTTCGTGACGTTGAATTTCCACAACGAGTGAAAAGTACCTTGGTGAATCAAAAACCATGAAATATTGTGAAAGCGGTTTGAAAGAGCATCTTTAGCTCGTTGAATTTCAGAGTAACACCCAGAAGTCTCCTCCCGGTCGCAGTTTCCGTCCTTGCACGTCACCTCTGCCGATCTTTGTTCGTAGAAATCCATGCAGGAAATCGTGGCTGTGAGTTGGCGGACCTTTTCTTGAAGCTCGATGACTCGTTGAACGTTCGCTTTGGCAGCAGTGTCGTCCATGTAGCGTGGGTCCTTGAACGAATGTAAGCTGATATAGGGTTTTGAAAGCCGTTTCTGCTGTTGTACCCATTCACCAGATATGCCAGTACGGCTGCATTCGAATTCTCGATCGATCTGGGGACATAGAAACCATGGGTGGTTTTTAATCAACATTTATGTTAAGAGATTGATGAATAGAAACCATGGGTAGTAAGTTAATCAACAGGCATGTAGACAGGTGGATGAATGGAAACCATGGGTAGTTAGTTACTCAACAGGTATGTAGACAGGTGGATGACTGAAAACCATGGGTAGTAAGTTAATCAACAGGCATGTAGACAGGTGGATGAATGGAAACCATGGGTAGTTAGTTAATCAACAGGTATGTAGACAGGTGGATGACTGAAAACCATGGGTAGTAAGTTAATCAACAGACATGTAGACAGGTGGATGAATGGAAACCATGGGTGGTTAGTTAATTAACAGCTATGTACACAGGTGGATGACTGAAAACCATGGGTAGTTAGTTAATCAACAGACCTGTAGACGGGTGGATAAATGGAAACATGGGTAGTTAGTTAATCAACAGACATGTAGACAGGTGGATGAATGGAAACCATGGGTAGTTAGTGAATCAACAGACATGTAGACAGGTGGATGAATGGAAACCATGGGTAGTTAGTTAATCAACAGACATGTAGACAGGTGGATGAATGGAAACCATGGGTAGTTAGTTAATCAACAGACATGTAGACAGGTCGATTAATGGAAACCATGGGTAGTTAGCTAATCAAAAGACATGTAGACAGGTGGATCAACAGAAACCATGGGTAGTTAAATCTTAAATAAATGTTAGCGAACCGCCCAGAGAAACGTGGACAAACGAGTCACACAAGACAAAACACAACGCGTTTCGACCTCTTAGGTCTTCTTCAGGTGAAGAAAAGCGACAGCTTTTGTCAGAGAGCCGGT
>CM065718.1:46743294-46748294 GCA_033310375.1 Conus canariensis | reverse complement strand
AAGCGTCATTAAAGATCTCACCCTCTCTTTTTCTTTCTCGCTGAAAACGGAGGACAATATTACCCCGGTCCCCCCCCCCCTGCACCTCCCCCCCCCCCTTTGCAGTAAGGGACTCGTGGCTGCAAACACATGCACGCACGCACGCACGCATGCACACACGCACACACACAAAACCACATACGTAAAAGCACACACACACACACACACACACACACACACACACATACACATGAAACAGCAGACTCGAAGCATCAACTTTCTTGAAACACACACACACACACACACACACACACACACACACACACACACACGAACCTGCGGACTCGAAGCATCAATTTTGTGAGTGCAGGCGAGTATACGCGCGCGCGCGCACGCACGCACACACACACACACACACACACACACACACACACACACATAAAACTGCAGACTCGAAGCATCAACTTTCTTGAACACACACACACACACACACACACACACACACACACACACACATACACGAACCTGCGGACTCGAAGCATCAATTTTGTGAGTGCAGGCGAGTATGCGCGCGCGCGCACGCACGCACGCACGCACACACACGCACACACACACACACACACATATAAAACTGCAGACTCGAAGCATCAACTTTCTTGAACACACACAAACACACACACACACACACACACACACGAACCTGCGGACTCGAAGCATCAATTTTGTGAGTGCAGGCGAGTATGCGCGCGCGCACACACACACACACAAACTCACACACACACACACACATATATACATGCACACACACACACACAAGCAAGCAAACAAGGAAGCAAGCGTGTGCGCGCGCACGCACACACACACACAATAAGCGCAAGAGTGCGCTTACACGCAATAATGATAATAATAATAATAGTAGTAGCAATGATGATAATAATAATAACAATAATAATTATTATTATGATTATGATAATAATAATAACTATATTAATGATATTGTTGTTGTTGCTTTAATTATTATTATCATTATCAATGAGTGTAAAAGGGAGGAAGAGAAAGAAGGAGAAAGGGCAGGGGGGGGGGGAACAGGAAGAATAGAGAGAGAAGGAAGGAGGATTCAGAACATGGGAAAGATGGAACTAAAAAGTAGATTAATAGTTACAATAATATTCATGATCATAACCATAAACTAATGATATAGGAGGCTGGAATGCAAGAAATGTAATAATGTGTAATTATCATATCAATAATATTTATCAATGTAATGGTTATAACGATTAGGCAGTTATAACAGCAGATATAATGACAACAATGGTAAAAAAGAAATTAGAACTAGTAATGATAGTGATCATAATAGAAGCAATGATGATGTTATTACTAGTAAACAAGTTGGGTATTTTTTGCTCCCATAAGAAAACCTAACACAGAGTAACTTATATTCAAGACTGGCACAGCCTTTTAAACTTGAATAAAGTCAGACAAATACATAGACGAACAATCTAACAGTGGGGGAAAAAACAAGCGCAGGCCAACAACTAAACTATCTTCACAGTAATGACCTGGCAAAGACTTGGACTCAAGGAGGGGGGTTCGAAGATGGAGAAACTGGGAAAATGAAACCATGAAAATATGTTACAGATATGAAAACTCTTCACTAGCTGCATAAGGGAACCATCGCAATCCCTTTTGAAGGTAGATATATTTGTATTGCCTGCCTCGAGGCCTTTCGTCCGCTGGGTCGGACTCATCAGGGAGACACGGCTGGTTGTGTCTGCGCTCCTGGCGTCAAATAGAGACACACCACAGTCCATAATACTGTGGTGTTCTCACCGCCAAGGGTGCAAAAAAGAATCCAATAGCACCCCCAAAGCAGCCAGCGAAGAGTAGTAAATGAAACCAAACGAAAGTGTGGGGAGGGAAAAAAGTTGCTGAAAAACTAAAGACATTATGCAAATAGTATAAAATGTAGGGGACAATCTTTGAGCCTACGCTTGAGGATCCACCCAAAGATGCAAGGGAGATCAAAAGACAAACACACAGAAACAAATACAAATAACCTCAATTTAATCAAAACAAAATCGGAAATGAAATGAGGCAGGGAACAGTAAACGATAAACAGTAAACAAGTTGGGTATTTTTTGCTCCCATAAGAAAACCTAACACAGAGTAACTTATATTCAAGACTGGCACAGCCTTTTAAACTTGAATAAAGTCAGACAAATACATAGACGAACAATCTAACAGTGGGGGAAAAACAAGCGCAGGCCAACAACTAAACTATCTTCACAGTAATGACCTGGCAAAGACTTGGACTCAAGGAGGGGGGGCGGGGGAGGGGGGGGGTTCGAAGATGGAGAAACTGGGACCATGAAACCATGAAAATATGTTACAGATATGAAAACTCTTCACTAGCTGCGTAAGGGAACCATCGCAATCCCTTTTGAAGGCAGATATATTTGTATTGCCTGCTCCGAGGCCTTTCGTCCGCTGGGTCGGACTCATCAGGGAGACACGGCTGGTTGTGTCTGCGCTCCTGGCGTCAAATAGAGACAAAGGCCTCGGAGCAGGCAATACAAATATATCAACAACGTTGGGTGACTTGCTTTAGACCTTATGCCATCTTGCTTCACGCACACACACACACACACACACACACACACACACACACACACACACACACACACACACACACAGAGGCACGCACGCACACACACACACACACACACACACACACACACACACACACACACACACACACACCATCTCCCGTTTTAAAGCGTCAAAAACCAAACCATACCAAGCTCATACAAAACCAAATCTGGCGACAGCGGCAGGGAAAAGACATGACAGTAAGGAACGGACACAGTTGTTATAAAATGGAAAATTCGCGCGCGCGCGCGCGCGCGCGCGAATGAGAGAGAAAGACAGAGAGAGAGAGAGAGACAGAGAGAGAGAGAGGGGAGGGGAGCACACACACACACACACACACACACACACACACACACACACACACACACACCACACGTGATATGCATATGTGGTTCTGATATAACCCATTCCATGTGCTTCTTCATGCTGAACAGCTGAAACCAGTTTTAGAGATACACTGCTTTTGTTTAAAGCCATTGCAGCTGATAAGAAAGAATATCATGGTGAAGTTGTTCATGGTTTAATTCAGAATCCTGTTGGCTCTTTACTTTGACTGTTTGACAAAAAGTTATTTTTCTCTATAACTGAAGTTTATGCTTTCGTATTTCTAATGAGTGAATGATACCTGTAAATTTGCAAACATCAAATTAGCACACACACACACACATATGCATGCACACATTTATCGGCACACATAATCCCAGGCGTATGTATTAATACACTACTGATCTTATTTTCTTTTTCTTTTGTCTCCACCGCTTTCCGTGTGATATCACAGTTTGTCAACAGACGTTAAACAAAAGGACTAACACATATGCACACACAGTGAGACAGGCTTGGATCTTAAAAACTGTTGTTACAAACATGAGACGGGTGAAAATGGGACTTGTCTTCTGCATGTTGTTGTTTTTTTTTTTTTTTTTTCAGACCACGACAGACTCAAAATGGCACAGCGATTCCAGTTCAGCTCCATCGTTTACGCACACTGAAAAGATAACAGTGATGATGCAAACTTATATTTCCTATGTGCCTCGTTTCTAATTCTATACATGTACTTTGATTAACATGGTCTTTTAATGCTTGTACAACTTGGGGAAAGGTGCTATTAAAACAATACGCAGGCCATCTTGAGTTTTAGTGTTTTACATGTTTTTATTTAAAATTTCAATAGGTCTCCCAGGCTAATATTGAAGAATACAACCTAAGGGAGCCTTACGCCACATTTGGCGCTTTTATCCACTCTGCAACGGTACTCTTAGAATTCACTTTGAAGCCACCTGACAAGGGATGGCATCATTAAAAGAGTGTACCGGAAATATAAGGCAAGGCGCCATGTTGAAAACTGTCGACAAAAAATGGAGACGGAGCAGAATCTTTAAAACTTTATAAAGCCGCGAGACAGGATGGGGTCCTTAAAACTGAGATTGAAACCAAAAGAGAAAATGACATCTTTACAACTGATAATAAAAATATGAAATAGTATGATAGAGAACTGTGTGTAAAACATGAGACAGGCCTGGATTTTTAAATTTGTCAGTAGAAGATACATAAAACGGGATGGCGTCTTAAAGATATCAAATGAGTTATGAGACAGGATACCATCTTAAAAATTGTCTATAAAAACATCAAACAAAATTTGAACTTTAAAACTGTCCATGAAAACATGAAGTAAGATGTGGCATTTAATAACCCCCCCCCTACACACACACACACACACACACACACACACATGCGCGCGTGCGCGCGCGCACACACACACACACACACACACACACACACACACACACACACACACACACACACAAACACACACACGCGCACGCTCGTAAGTGAAGTATGAGACGGAATTGGATCTGCAAAATGTCCATTAAAAACACGAGACAAGATGGGATCCTTAAAACTGTCTACAAAAGCATGACAGGCTGAATCTTTAAAATTATCAGTAAAAAAACATGAGACAGAATGGAAATCCATAATACTGTCAATTAGAAACCTGAGACAAGAATCGATCTTTAAAACTAACGATGACTTAATGGCAGCTCCCCAAACTTACTGCGAAGAACATATTACGGTATGACAGTGATATGCACTGCAAAATTTGTGCACGGATTGAGAACACGTTAGCGCATACTGATACTGTAACCTACAAACGAAGTCCACTGATGACGTGGTGGCTTGCCAAAGATGTAGACTACAAACTTGCTGCGTAAAACACGCTGTGGCATGCTGGTAATATACACCAAAAACTTACTGCACAGAACATTAATATTCCAATGATGTAGACTACAAATCTACTGCAGAGAACATGTTAGGCATGCCAGTGATGTAGACTACAAACTTACTGCACAAAATACGTTGTGGTATACCAAAGT
>CM065718.1:46710794-46728294 GCA_033310375.1 Conus canariensis | reverse complement strand
TTTCCGACTTTTTTTCCGGTCGTGTTGTTTATGGGCTCGCCAAACGGCGACGCCATATCAGTGCTGAATCTTTGTTGGTTCAATACGAAGGCTGTTTTTCCCCTGCAAGCTGCCATCCCAGTCACCGCCATTTACTCGTGCGACCAGAGATATGGATCTTCCAGTCTTAGGGCTAATTTACCATCAAAGATCTGCCAGACGGCCATAATTGTGCCATGGGTCCGTCAGAGTTCCAGCGGAGGGCTGAGGGTTTTGTTCGCTGCAATGGCTGCTAGGTGAAGGATGGATTTTGTCTTTTGTTTTGTTTCTTTTTCTTATTTCTGGTTTTATTGCTGTGCCAGTTTTTTTTTCCCTGCGCTTGAATCTCACCACCGCCCGCCCCCTTCTTCCTCATCTGTATGCCTTCTCTCCTATCCAACCTCCTTTCTCTCCATGATTCAAGCATGCTGTGGAGATCAAATACATCAAACGTCCTGTGTTCCATTCAAGACCATTCCCGTGTTCATTCAATCACTTCCTGTGTTCCATTTAGAAACATGTTTTGTTCCATTCAAAACACATCCTGTGTTCCATTCGAAACGCATCCTGTCTATCATTCAAAACACATCCTGTGTTCATCCTGTGTTCCATTCAAAACACATCCTGTGTTCAATTCAAAATACATCCTGTGTTCAATTCAAAATACATCCCGTGTTCCATTCAAGGCACATTATGTGTTCCATTCAAAAGACATCCTGTGTTCCATTCAAAACACATCCTGTGTTCCATTCAAAACACATCCTGTGTTCCATTCAAAACAGATCCTGGGTTCCATTCAAAACACATCCTGTGTTCCATTCAAAACACATCCTGGGTTCCATTCAAAACACATCCTGTGTTCCGTTCAAAACACATCCTGTTTTCCAGTCAAGGCACTTGCCGTATTTCATTTGAGGCACATCCAAGGCACACCCGAGCACTATCCCCATCACCCGACACATATCACGTTTTCCCACGAAACCTGTACACCACACCCACACAGTTGGATACCGCCCTGTGCCTGCTGCACCCAGTTTATCGGGGTGGATAGCAACAGCAATCTTGCAGTACATGGCCAATGGTAGTGTCTTGAAGCAGTTCTACAATCGATAAGGCCAGGGAAACGGGTGTGCTTCTGTTGTTTTTATTGCATTTACTCTTCTCAGATAGATTTATAGGGAAGAAAATGATATAAAAGTTTACATTGCTGTTCGTGTTATTCTTCATGTACGTTTTTGTTGTGTCTTAATGGCTCTGACTTGCACAGTGAACGTAGATTTTGGTTTACTGGTCTTTAGCACGTGTCCACAAGTTTACAAGTCCCAGGACAGCTGCTCGGAACACTGAATGAAAATATTCTAATGCTCCCCAGGAACATTGTGTCAACAGACTACACCGATTTCAGACCTTTCGCTTTTTGTCACGTTCTCTCTTTTCTCTGGCTTTCTTTTTTTCAGTTATTAGATTTGTCACGACTCAAGATATTGGAAATGCGTTTGAAAACATTTACTTTTTTCTGGTATTCGATAAATGCATTATCATAACATCAGGGCTCCACTGAACCCTTTACATGCTTCTAGCGCAGGTTTTGATTTATTCTTTAGGATGAATAATTTTGACATTGATGCATCTCAATCAAAGACAATGCAATTCTGAAATAGATATGCATGATTTGCACATGCTCTATGATTGTTTGATTGAAATTTTGTATTAATGAACGCGTAACGTGCTGCTGTCCATCTAGACTGTTCATGTCCAGTTCAATTCATTTTCATGTGTCCTGGTTAACTTTATTTTTATGTCTGAAAACTATTTTACTTGAATGTGTGACAAAAACAGTTAAATATGATTCTCCCATGTTCTTAAAACTTTTCAATGTGTTTAAAAGATCCCGTTGGCGTTTCGTGAGAGAACACTACATAGAACACGTGTGATTGTGTGTTTTTTTTAAGTGGGGTGATTGCAGGCGGAAACTGAACAACATCAGAGACAACATGAATGCACAGCCAAACGATAGGAAAACAAATTACAAAACAAACGCCACGCTTTTATCTTTCTTCTTCTTCTTCTTCTTCTTCTTCTTCTTCTTCTTCTTCTTCTTCTTCTTCTTCTTCTTCTTCTTCTTCTTCTCGTAATCATCATCATCATCATCATCATCATTATTATTATTATCATTATTATTATTATTATCATCATCATTATGATTATCATCATTACTCTTAGTGTTTTTATCATGATCATTACTGACCCGTGTGGTCAACCCTTAATCCTCGATTCCGTTCCATAGCATTTTTGCGTCCAGTCCGAAAGAATAAGTGACTGTCTGTTCCGTCCTTCGTTTTCATTGTCTTAAACGTTATTTGTTCTGCCTGAAGAAGACCAAATAGGTTCAAGTGCGTCGTGTTTGTTTTGTAATTTATCCTTTCGTTTGGTGGCATAGTGATCCTCTCTTTGCACGTGTAATTTGGCAAGACTGTCACTGCAGACCACTGAAACCTGGTCAGAATACCCAAAAGATTTGATGCAGCAGCCCTGATTCTCTTAATAAGAAAAAAACGTCCTCAACAGAGCAGAAATCCAGGACGTCATTCTAAAGCTGTTTCTCCAAAGTGTATTGGTTTGAGGCAAACAAGAATATTTATGTTTAGAGTTCGGTAGTAGTCGTAACAATGATAATAACAACAGAACAATAACGACAAAAGCCACAACAAACACATCTAAACACACTCCACTTGCCATTGACACTAGCTTTACCAGGGTAATGGATATGCCAAAGCTTTGACGGCTTGAAAATTGAATGAATTTGAATCTGTTTTAATTGTGCACAATGACAATGGCAGTAGACAAGACAGACAGAAAATGTCATAGAAAATAAGAGTATGGCTTTTTATAACGAGGAGAAGGTAACCAATTACAATCCTCTTTTTTCCACCAAACGACATTTATCATTAACATTTTGTTTTCTCCGCCAAAGGACATTTATCATGGTAATGTTTTACCGCTCTCTAGTCGTTTGAATTTGAATCCTTAACAATCTTTCCTTCCACTTCTGTAGTGGACATCCGCTCGGCAGTTTGAAATAATCAAATGTTTAGTTTTGAAACAGAATTCTTATAAATCTGCTAAGAAAACAAATTATATGAAAACAATCATGTTAACCCAGTAAGAAGTCCCAGAATATGCACCGACAAAAAGACTGTGTTTTTTTTTCCTTTAAAGAATACATTCAATCAGAAACGGACTCGCATTCGATTAAATCAATTAAGTTAGAAATCACCGATGTCAGATTAGGTCTTCTGTCAATTTGAATTAAGGCCAAAATCGTAAGAGGTAATCTGGTTATAGAGTCTTGCAGTAGTTTTATTTGTCGTTGTTCTTTTTCTTGTTCACAGCCATACCAGATGAATTCATTCCTGTGGACATCTCTCTTATTAGCCTTCAAGTTAATGTCAAGAATATCACCGAAAATTAATGGAGTATTGTCAAATTTCTCATTTATTTTTTATTTGATGTAAATTAGTAATCACAATCGCCATTTCCATAGGCACCCATTTCTCTTGAAAGAAGAGTATAGGAAGAAGAGAGGCAGAAGGAAGGAACGATTCCATCAAAAGCAAGGGAGAGAGAGAGAGAGAGAGAGAGAGAGAGAGAGAGAGAGAGAGAGAGAGAAGAGAGAGAGAGAGAGAGAGAGAAGAAGAAGAAGAAGAAGAAGAAGAAGAAGAAGAAGAAGAAGAAGAAGAAGAAGACAGCAAGAGAAGAATGAGGAAGTAACAAGAAGAGAAGAAGAAAACAGCTGGAGAAAAAAAAAAACGACATCAGGAGGAGAGGCAGAAGGCACCAGACAAGAAAACAGCAGGATGAGAAGAAGAAAATAGCAGAAGGAGAGAAGACTGCAGAAGAGAATAAAGCGAGAGGAGAAACAAAATAGCAGGAGAAAAAGAAAAAAGAAAGCAGAGGAAGAAAAAGAAAAAAAAAAGACAGCTGTAGGAGACGAAGACAGGAGGGGGAGAAGGAGACTGCAAAAGGAGAAGGAGAAAACAGCACGAGAAAAAGAATAAAACAGCTGGAGCAGGAGAAGAAGACAGCAGGAGGGGAAGGAGAAAACAGGTGGAGGAGAAGAAGACAACAGGATAGGAGAAGAAGGCAGTGGAATTTAAAAAAACAAATAGCAGGAAGAGGAGAAGAGAACAACAGGAGAAGAAGAAAATAGCAAGTGGAAAAGAAGAAGACAGCAGGAGGAGAAGAAGACAATAGGGAGAGAAAAAGGCAACAAGAGAAGAAGAAGAGAAGAAGAAGAAGAAGAAGAAGAAGAAGAAGAAGAAGAAGAAGAAAAGAAGAAAAGAGCAAGAAGTGAAGAAGACAACAAGGAGAAGAAGAAGACAAGAGAAAACGCAGAAAAAAAAAGAGTAGGAAGAGACAAAGACAATAGAAGAAGAAGAAGAAGAAGAAGAAGAAGAAGAAGAAGAAGAAGAAGAGAGAAGAAGAAGAAGACAACAGGGGGAAAAGAAGACAACAAAAGAGAAGAAGAAGAAGAAGAAGAAGAAGAAGAAGAAGAAGAAGAAGAAGAAGAAGAAGAAGAAGAAGAAACCTGGAACAGAGGAAGACAACAAGAAAAGGAGAAGAAGAAACGAGAGGAAAGAAAAAGAAAACAGCAGCGGGAGCAGAAGACAACAGGGAGGAGAAGAAGAAGGAAAGAGCAGGAAGAGGAGACGACAGCAGGAGGAGAGGAAGAAGACAACACGGGGAGAAGAAGACAACACGGGGAGAAGAAGACAACACGGGGAGAAGAAGACAACACGGGGAGAAGAAGACAAAAGAGAAGAAGGAAGAAAAGAGCAGGAAGAGAAGAAGGCAGCAGTAGAGAAGAAGAAGAAGAAGAAGAATGAATGAAGAAATGAATCTTTAATGGGTTGAGAATTAGGCTCATTGAAGGCCTTTTTACAATTCTGCCCAACAACTACTACAATTTAAAAAAGTAAGGTAACATCGAATTACAAAATAACATCAATATAAACGATTTCATGCTTAAAAACTCTCTCTCTCTCTCTCTCTCTCTCTCTCTCTCTCTCTTCTCTCTCTCTCTCTCTCTCTCTCTCTGCCCCCCCCTCTCTCTCTCTCTCTCTCACGCACACACACACACACACACACACACACACACACACACACACACACACACACACACACACACACACACACACACACACATCTCAATCAACTGCATCGTTTATCAGCAGAAGAAGAAGAAGAAGAAGAAGAAGAAGAAGAAGAAGAAGAAGAAGAAGAAGAAGACAACAGGAGGAGCAGAAAACAACAGGAGAAGAAGATGAATAAATAGCAGGAAGAGAGGAAGACTGCAGTGAGAGAAGAAGAAGAAGAAGACAACAGGAGGAGCAGAAAACAACAGGAGAAGAAGATGAACAAATAGCAGGAAGAGAGGAAGACTGCAGTGAGAGAAGAAGAAGAAGAAGACAACAGGAGGAGCAGAAAACAACAGGAGAAGAAGATGAATAAATAGCAGGAAGAGAGGAAGACTGCAGTGAAGAAGAAGAGAAGAAGAAGAAGAAGAAGAAGAAGAAGAAGAAGAAGAAGAGAAGAAGAAGAAGAAGACAACAGGAGGAGCAGAAAACAAACAGGAGAAGAAGATGAATAAATAGCAGGAAGAGAGGAAGACTGCAGTGAGAGAAGAAGAAGAAGAAGAAGAAGAAGAAGAAGAAGAAGAAGAAGAAGACAACAGGAGGAGCAGAAAACAAAAGGAGAAGAAGATGAATAAATAGCAGGAAGAGAGGAAGACTGCAGTGAGAGAAGAAGAAGAAGAAGAAGAAGAAGAAGGAGAAGAAGGAGAAGAAGAAGAAGAAGAAGAAGAAGAAGAAGAAGAAGAAGAAGAAGAAGAAGAAGAAGGAGAAGACGAAGGAGAAGAAGAAGAAGAAGAAGGAGAAGAAGGAGAAGAAGAAGAGAAGAAGAAGAGAAGAAGAAGAAGAAAGCAGCAGGGGGAGAAAACAAGAGGCGAAGACAGGAGGAGGAGGAGGAGGAGAAGGAGACTACAAGAGGAGAAAAACAAAACAGCCGGCGGAAAAGAAGACAGCTGGAAGGGAGGAAGAAAACAGCAGGAGAAGAAGAAAGCAAGAGTAGGAGGAGAAGACAACAGGAGAGGAAAAAAGACTGCAGGAGGCGAAGAGAAAAGACAGCAAGAGGAAATGGAAAAGACAGCTGGAGGAGAAGAGAAACACAGCAGGAGAAAAGGGAAGAGACAGCTGGAGGAGAAGAGAAAGATAGCAGGAGAAAAGGGAAGAGACAGCTGGAGGAGAAGAGAAAGATAGCAGGAGGAAAGAGAAACGACAGCTGGAGGAGAAGAGAAAGATAGCAGGAGAAACGGGAAGAGACAGCTGGAGGAGAAGAGAAAGATAGCAGGAGGAAAGAGAAACGACAGCTGGAGGAGAAGAGAAAGATAGCAGGAGAAAAGGGAAGAGACAGCTGGAGGAGAAGAGAAAGATAGCAGGAGGAAAGAGAAACGACAGCTGGAGGAGAAGAGAAAGATAGCAGGAGAAAAGAGAAAGACAGCTGGAGGAGAAGAGAAAGATAGCTAGAGAAAAGGAAAGAGACAGCTGGAGGAGAAGAGAAAGATAGCTAGAGAAAAGGGAAGAGACAGCTGGAGGAGAAGAGAAAGATAGCAGGAGGAAAGAGAAACGACAGCTGGAGGAGAAGAGAAAGATAGCAGGAGAGAAAAGAGAAAGAAGCTGGAGGAGAAGAGAAAGATAGCAGGAGAAAAGGGAAAGACAGCTGGAGGAGAAGAGAAAGATAACAGGAGAAAAGGGAAAGACAGCAGGAGGGGAAGAGAAAGATAGCAGGAGGAAAGGGAAAAGACAGCAGGAGGGGAAGAGAAAGAAGCAGGAGGAAAGGAAAAGACAGCAGAGGAGAAAGGAAAGACAGCAGGAGAAAGGAAAGACAGAGGAGGAGAAAGAGAAGACAGCGAAAAGGAGAAGGAGGGAAAAAGAGAGAGGGAAAGGAAAAGAAGCAGAGGAAGAAAGAGAGGAAGAAGAGAAAGAGCAGGAGGAAGAGAAAGACAGCAGGAGGAGAAGAGAAAGAAGAGGAGAAAGGAAAGACGAGGAGAGAGGAAAAGAAGCAGGAGGAAGAGAAAGAGCAGCGGAGGAGAAGAAGAGAAGAAGAGAAGAAGGAAAAGACAGCAGGAGGAAAGAAAAGAAGCAGGAGAGAAAGAAGAGAAGAAGCAGGAGAGGAGAAGAAAGAAAGACAGCAGGAGAAGGGAAAGAAGAAAAGAGACAGAGAAGGAGAGAGAGAAGGAAAGACAGAGGAGAAAGAGAAAGAAAAGAGACGAGGAAAGAGAAAGAAGAGGAGGAAGAGAAAGACAGCAGGAGGGAAGGAGAAAAAGACAGAGGAGGAAAGGAGAAAGACAGCGGAGGAAGAGAGTAAAGAAGAGGAAAGGAGAAAAAAGACAGAGAGAGAGAAAGAGAAAGAAGCAGGAGGAAAGGAAAGACAGCAGGAGGAGAAAGGAAAGAAGCAGGAGGAAAGGAGAAAGAAGCGGAGGAGAAGAGAAAGGGGAGAAAGGGAGAAGAGGAGGAGAAGGAAAGAAGAAGAGGAAGAAAAGACAGAGGGAGAAGGAAAGACAGGAAGAGAAGGAAAGGAGGAGGGAAAAGAAGCAGGAGAAGAGGGAAACGACAGAGGGAAAGAGAAAGAAGCAGGAGGAGAAGAGAAAGACAGCAGGAGAAGAAAGAAGAGAGAAAGGAGACAGGGAGGAGAGGAAAGAAGAGAAAAGAGAAAGACAGCGGGGAGAAAGAAAGAAGCAGGAGAAGGGAAAGACAGCAGGAGGAAAGAGAAAGACAGCAGGAGAAAGAGAAAGAAGCAGGAGAGGAAAAGACAGCAGGAGGAAGGAAAGAAAGAGAAAGAACAGGAGGAAAGAGAAAGACAGCAGGAGGAAAGAGAAAAGACAGCAGGAGGAGGAGAGTAAAGACAGCAGGAGGAGAAGAGTAAAGACAGCAGGGAGAGAGTAAAGACAGCAGGAGGAGAGTAAAGACAGCAGGAGGAGAAGAGTAAAGACAGCAGGAGGAGAAGAGTAAAGACAGCAGGAGGAGAAGAGTAAAGACAGCAGGAGGAGAGAGTAAAGACTAGCAGGAGGAGAAGAGTAAAGACAGCAGGAGGAGAAGAGTAAAGACAGCAGGAGGAGAAGAGTAAAGACAGCAGGAGGAAAGAGAAAGACAGCTGGAGGAGAGAAAAGACAGCAAGAGGAGAAGAGTAAAGACAGCAGGAGAAGAGAAAGAGCTGGAGGAGGAGATAAAGACAGCAGGAGAGAGAAGACAGCAGAGAAGTAAAGACAGCAGGAGAAGTAAAGACAGCAGGAGGAGAAGAGTAAAGACAGCAGGAGGAGAAAGAGTAAAGACAGCAGGAGGAGAAGAGTAAAGACAGCAAGAGGAGAAGAGTAAAGACAGCAGGAGAAGAGAAAGGACAGCTGGAGGAGGAGAGTAAAGACAGCAGGAGGAGAAGAGTAAAGACAGCAGGAGGAGAAGAGTAAAGACAGCAGGAGGAGAAGAGTAAAGACAGCAAGAGGAGAAGAGTAAAGACAGCAGGAGGAAAGAGAAAGGACAGCTGGAGGAGGAGAGTAAAGACAGCAGAAGGAAAAAGAAAAGACAGCAGGAGAAAAGGGAAAAGACGGCTGGAGGAGAAGAGAAATATAGCAAGGAGGAAAGGGAAAGACAGCAAGAGGAGAAGAGAAGTATAGCAGGAGAAAAGGGAAAAGACAGCAGGAGGAAAAGATAAAGATAGCAGGAGAAAAGGGAAAAGACAGCAGGAGGAAAAGGGAAAGATAGCAGGAGAAAAGGGAAAGACAGCTTGAGGAGAAGGGAAAGATAGCAAGGAGAAAAGGGAAAAGACGGCTGGAGGAGAAGAGAAAGACAGCAGGAGTAAAGGGAAAAGACGGCTGGAGGAAAAGGGAAAGACAGCAAGGAGAAAAGGAAAAAAAGATGACTGGAGGAGAAGATGGCAGGAAGAAGACACAGAGAACAAGAACGAAACCAGCCAAAAGGTTACTTAGCAGAACGCAGACTTCTGCCAAGGTCGAATGACGAGTGGACGTACTCATTGAGTCATTTTTGACCTCTTCCGAAAAAAAAAAAAAAAAAAACTTCATGTCTGCAAGCAGCGAACGCGCCATTGATCATGATGGAAAAGACATATCTATCCTCTATCCGTATTACATAAACAAAGAAAGCCTTTAACGGTCCAGGACCCTACAACTGATTCCAGTCAGTTCTACGGATCCGCCCCAAGGTTTAGTTAGTTTCTGGGGCCACGTGTAATTTTTCCACAAAGTTTTGTTTTAGAAAAAAGACCGAAGTGTTTTGTGCATGATCTTGTACATAGAGAAACAAAGACACAAACCACTGGACGGGAGCATACACGGAACCTTCCTGGGAAGAGTGACAGGCAAACGATAAGTAATGTTGGCCAGTAGACGAGGTCACAAGTCTATGGAAGTTCTGGAAAGTTCTGAATCGTGTGTTAGTGTCTCCGAATGCCAAGTTTCAGAACAGTCAGTCACAAGATGGTCCCTCTAGAGTGTGTGTGTGTGGGGGTGGTGTGTGTGTGTGTGTGTGTGTGTGTGTGTGTGTGTGTGTGTGTGTTGTGCGTGTGCGTGGTGTGTGTGTGTGTGTGTGTGTGTGTGTGTGTGTGTGTGTGTGCGTGTGCGTGTGGTGTGTGGGGTGTGTGTGTGGTGTGTGGTGTGTGTGTGTGTGTGTGGTGTGGTGTCTGGTGGTGCGGCGTGGTGTTTGGTGGTGGTGTGTGTGTGTGTGTGTCGTGCGTGGTGTGTGTGTGTTGTGTGTGTGTTCTGGTGGTGCGGCGTGGTGTGTGTGCGTGCGTGCGCGCGGCGCGCGCGCGCGCGCGCGCGCGCGCGGTGTGTGTGTGTGTGTGTGTGTGGTGAGTGAGAAGATGTAAACTGAAGCCTTAAACGTTGTAAGACCACCAATTCTATGCAAAGGCCAGAACTCAACTTACCATTCCCTACTGCTAGTATCCTTGTGGCTGCTGCTGCTGCTGCTGCGGCTGCTGCTGCTACTGCTGCTTCTGCTGCTGCTGACATTAATGTTTTTTAATTTGTTATTATCATTATCAATTTTATCGCTTCTGTTGGTGTTGTTTTTGTTGTCGTTGTTCTGTTGTCGTCATCGTCATCATCTTCGTCCTCCTGCCCTCCTTATCATTATTATTATTATCATCATCATTATTATCATCATTAACATCATCGTCATCATCGTCATCGTCATCATCAACATTATTATCTGTTTTTATTATTATTATTATTTATATTATTGTTATTGTATTGTTGTTGTTGTGTTACTATTATTATCATTATCATTATCTTAGTTGTTATTTTTCTTTTTGCTGTTGTCGTCGTCGTCGATGTTCTTTGTTGTTGTTATTCAGCCTCGCTTAGGGCTCGAACAGTTGAAGGGGACAGAGACTTGCTGTGCACTGACAGACAGACATCCTTTTTACTGTGGGGAATAGGAACAGTCTAGCTTTCCGCTGCAGAAACTTGCTGTGCACTGACAGACAGAATCTTTTTACTGTGGAATAGAACATCTAGCTTTCGCTGCAAATTGCTGTGCTGACAGACAGACATCCTTTTTACGGGAATAGACAGATCTAGCTTTCCGCTGCAGAGATTTCAAGATGCTATCAGCGCCATATGCCCAAACTGTTATCTCAGCGGCTCACTCAACACACATTCTCAAGTGTGTGTGTGTGTGTGTGTGTGTGTGTGTGTGTGTGTGTGTGTGTGTGTGTGTGTGTGTGTGTGTGTTGCTTGTGTTGTGTGTGTGTGCGTGCATGCGTGCGTGCGTGGTGAGTGAGTGCGCGTGCGCGCGCGTGTGTGTGTTTGTGTGTGTGTGTGTGTTGTGTGTATGTGTGTATGTGTGCGCGCGCGCGCGCGCGCGCGCGTGTGTGTGTGTGTGTGTGTGTGTGTGTTTGCTTGCTTGTGTGTGTGTTTGTTGTGTGTTGTGTGTGTGTGTGTGTGTGTGTGTGTGTGTGTGTGTGTGTGTGTGTGTGTGTGTGTGTGTGTGTGTGTGTGTGTGTGTGTGTGTGTGTGTGTGTGTGTGTTGTGCGTGCGTGCGTGCGTGCTTGCGTGGCGTGCGTGCGTGCGTGTGCGTGTATGTGTGCGTGTGTGTGCGTGCGCGCGCGCGCCTGTGTGTGTGTGTGTGTGTGTGTGTGTGTGTGTGTGTGTGTGTGTGTGTGGTGTGTGTGTGGTGTATGCGTGAGTGTGCTTCTTTGTTGTTTTTTTCGTCGTCGTTGTCGTTGTTTTAGTATATTTCTTAATTTCTTTTTCTTTACTTTTTTTTCTTTTTCTCTTTTTCTTCCCATCCCATTTTCCGTGAGGCTTCAGTGGTATTACCTCTACGACCGCTCATTTGGGCTCCCCGTCCACAACCACACCCTGGCTTGTTTTGACTCAGTCCTGGCATAGGCAGTTCCACATGGAGCAGAAAGTCAGTGCTGCAAAGTGCTCGTGAGGCAACCTACCAGAGGAGACACTGCAGGTCTGCCGAGTCCCTTCGATGCCATTTGGTAAAGCCTTTAATTACTGATCGTACATGTACAGGACACCACCCACTAACGCCCCCCCCCCCCCCCCCCCCAACACACCCCTTCCCGCCCCCCTCGCAGGCAAAAGTAACTGCTTAGTTTCGGAGCCAGCTTGACTGAGCGGGCCTCCCTCCAGAGAGGTCGGCTCCACCATGTCCCTACAACGACTTTTTTTTCCCCATGAACTAACCTACACCCGCAATCTCGACATGAACTCCGCTCTATGTATCAAACGGCAAAACATTAAGATCAGCAAGAATGTCCATTTGTAAGGGAACATAGTACAGACTATGCATGGTGTGCAAGAGACTGGGTTGGAGAGAGAGAGAAGAGAAGAGAGAGAGAGAGAGAGAGAGAGAGAGAGAGAGAGAGAGAGAGAGAGAGAGAGAGAGAGAGAGAGAGAGAAGGAAAGAAAAGGAAGGGGAAAAAACTAGTGAATTTTTTTTCGCTTTTTTTCTCCCTTTTTTTTTGATGAAGAGACAGTGTGAAGCACCAAAGAATGAAAGGTGGATTTCGGCCTTAAGAAAAAAAAAAAAAAAAAAAGAGAGAAAAAAAAGTCACCGCCTTAGTGCTCCACTGAACCGATAACTGATGCCACATAAAAAAAAAAACCCATGAACTCTGTGCTCTGGCGTTGACGTGGAGAAGAAATCGACACTTAAGTCACCATGAGAGCAGGGCATGAAGAAGGGCCACAGACTTTAAGACCTTGTATTCTAATTGGGATAACGAAGGTGACACTATAGTTCTCCATTCTGGTCTTAGACTGCACGACAGGGCTGTACTCTACGTTTACTTTCCTAAGATGTCCCGACGTCAACCAGGTCCGAGAGATCCATCTGCAGTGTTGATCAGAAAATTTGAGCTACGCTATGGAGCCACATTCATTTCGCGTCGACTTAACTTGAGTGTGTGGTTTCAGTCTTCCCTAATGAACCCATAGCAAATTTAACCCTGGGTACCAGCCGGTCGAGGCCGAAAAAATCCATTTGATGGGAATCGAACCGTCAGCCTCCCAGCGCGGAATACGTGAGACTAGCCACTGCACCACGTCAACGGGTTACTTATTTATTGTTTTATACATAATTGTTTTCCTTTATATTTGCGCGCGTATCGACAGGTAAAAACTCACACTCACTCACGTGTACAAATACACACGCGTGAGTGTCCATGCGCGCACATACATGCCCATAGATACACACTCACATACGCGCGAACGTACAGGCGTGTACACGTGCACGCACAAGTGTGTGTGTGTGTGTGTGTGTGTGTGTGTGTGTGTGTGCGTGCGTGTGTGTGTGTGTGTGTGTGTGGTGTGTGTGTGTGTGTGTGTGTGATCTAACATATAAAGTGCGTTGTGTCTGTGTCTATCTATCTACCCTTGTCCGGTGCAGTCTTTCTCTGCTACTGGTCATTCAAATCCATATTTTCTGCCTTATTTTCACCAACTTTGGCTTGGTGTCTCATTAGCATACTGAGCATATCGAGAGCGAATGATTTTTGAGCTAGACAATCGCATGAGTTTCAATGCGACCATTTGGCGACACGAAGCGGTGCGGGAATTGCAGACACACTTCGCTGTCAGTGCTTATCTACATAAAAAGACCTTAGTTTCTGTCAGCCAGAATAACCCAGCTGTGACAGTGTTAGACCACAGACCTCAAAGTCCCCAGCTCGATCTCAGTTTCAGATACTCTTTTTTCCAAATGTTTTCCTTCAAGGAATTCTAAGCGGGTCTATGGCAGAGGTTGGGAGAAGGCGACCAAAGTAATGGGGGAAGGGGGACGGGGGAAGGGGCGGGGGAAGGGAAGAGCGGAGGGGCGGGGGAGGGAAGAGCGGAGGGGCAGGGGAGGGAAGGAGGGGAACAGTGAGTTTCGGACAAGTCGATACTGGGATAAATCGACATAGATTTAAGTCGACTTTTTCTTGTCTACCTGGGACAAAGTTCTTATTTGTGTTACACAATACTGAATGTTTGCCCATTAAGTCGACATCTGATAAATCGACATTCGCTTCGGTCGATGCCATTTTTCCCTCCTCATATCAGTTTTTCAACATTCACATGGATTCAATATACATTACATTGCGCGCTCAAGTTCACAGACGAGCAGATTACGAAGTTTTAGGTTGAAAAAAGAAATAATGGAACTCAACGTAAAAAACACAAAAACCATCTTTCCATTCAGTGCTTGTCATTTCTTTGTATATTGGTGTCAGTTAGCTAAATAATTTTTTTCTTTCTTTGGGTCTTTCTTTCTTTCTTTCTTTCCTTCTATCTTTCTTCCTTCCTTCCTTCCTAGTGGAGAAACATACTAATCCAAGACAAGGCATAGCAATACCCGAAAAGACATTCTTTTCTTTTTGCCACATACTGTTCAAATCATAATGAAAAGCCATTTAAATGTTGTGCTCCGCCTCTTAGCCTTACATACACATTGCTGAGTCAACATACGTATTAGTCGAATCATTCTATCCTCTTCACATTCGTAGAAACTGACGCCATCCGCAGAACGACGAAAGAGAATAGCATACAAAGATTCACTGTCTGCCTCATACCAGACATTAGATTTTGTCTAACTTACCAACAAGCCATTTCTGCAAATTTCGGTGAAAACAATGCTGGCACTCAGCTCGGCGTAGAAAAAAATATGCCTGATCTTCTTTATTTTGAAAGCATGTCTCTTTTCTTTCTTTCTTTCTTTTTTCCCCTGTCTTCCCTCTCCTTTTTTTTCCCTTCCTTTCGCTTCTCTACTTTGTTTCTTCTCTTTTTTGTCTGTGTGTCTTTCTTTTATTATTCTTTCCTTTTTCGCACCCCTGATTTCCTGGTTTCCCCTTCTGTTCTTTTTTTGATGTTTCTGACTTCCGTTCTAAGAGAAAGTGAAAGGATTCACTGTTAATACACCCTGTAGAAAACGGAGGGAGTTGGATGGAGGGGTGGACACAGAGCAGTTCGTTTTCTCTGCTTTCTTGGTTGTTTGCTTGTGTTTGTGTCTCATATCTCTGATGTTAATGGACCGAGTTTAAATCTAAGTGTGTAACTGCCTTTCGATGGTTGGATAGTCCTAACAGAAATTGAAACTGGGAGAGATTATTTACAAACCCCAAACATCTAGCTAGCCCTCGTTGTTGAGGACACAGATCTCTGTTGTTTGTAGGCCGGCCGAGTTGAAATTTGATATGCAGTTTCTTTTGGGAGTATACCTTACAAAATATGCAGGGATGAAAGTTGAGATAGAACGGCCAGAGGGAGGGTTAGTTTTGTTTGTCTGTTTGTTTTGGGGGGAGTTAGGGTTGACCCATCGTGTTTGCGGTTGTTTTTAATGTCATTACATTAATTTTTGTCTGTTGCCCTTTCAGGTTATCCTTTCGTTTCCCACAAAAATTCCCAGGAGTGACAACCATCTTTATTTTGGTATTTAAGAGAGAGAGAGAGAGAGAGAGAGAGAGAGAGAGAGAGAGAGAGAGAGAGAGAGAGAGAGAGAGAGAGAGAGAGAGAGAGAGAGAGAGATTCACACATGTATACTGTCGCGGAAACTAACTATATCTACACTCTCCAATTTTTAATAACTCCATTTTTTTTCTTATACATTTGCAGAGATGAAATATACTGAAAATAAAACTTGTCTGATTTTAATGTTCACACTTTCGTGTGCACTTCTAAGGACCGTTCGTCTAACTATAAACGTGCGCCAGTCTTGGCGTCTAGATAGTCTGTAAAATGCTTCAAATGCCCCATTGATAGCATTGTGTACATAACAATGATCACAACTGCGCGAGCCACGACGTTATTCTTGACGTAGATAGTCTGTGTCATCGTGTACAGTCATAAAACCGCTGACTGAATTACGGCCTCGTTTGAATTAAAATTCTATATGTTTAGATAAGGCCAAAGAAGCAGTAACATATATATATATATATATATTATATATATATATATATATATATATAAACTGTTGTCATTAGGACGTAAATAAATGCAAAAGTTGACAACCGGGAATTCAACATAAACAGAATCACTAAATGTCGACTTATCCGGTTTCGACTCTCTCCTCTCTCTCTCTCTCTCTAAGTATGTGTGTGTGTGAGGGAGAGAGAGAGAGACAGAGAGAGAGACAGACAGACAGACAGACAGACAGACAGACAGATTCACAAACAGGCGGACACACAGACACACAGGCCGACAGACAAGCAAACAGGAACAAACAAGTGCCCGACTAAAATGATCCCCAAGAGGAGCCAAACAGGCACGATAGACAGACAGACAGACAGACACAGAACAGACAGCAGATTTGTCATCTGCACTGACTCTGGGCGTTGAATATGAATGCGACGGTCAGGTTTCTACACGCACAGCCCCATGAATAGCAAAGCAGAAGCCCGAGATGAGGCCATCTTGCACCTCCAGGGCAGGCCTCTGGGGACTCGTCTGTCAGACTGGGAGAGGGCTTCTTCTAAAGTCCACGACGGTCCTTAGCATGCACATGATCATTTATGCGCGCGCGCGCGCGCGGCGGGTGTGTGTGTGTGTGTAGACACATGGATATTAATTGCGATGCAAGCCCATGCACGTGACAGGTAGCTGCGCGTCTGATTTCACAATTCAACCAACCCCACCCAATCCCTTCCACCCCCCTTCCGCTCCACCCCACCCCCACCTCTACCCGGAACATTCCACTTGAGATCCCCATCCACCTCCCTTTCCTTCCTCACTTTCGTTGGCGCCACACTGACCACTGACCCATCCGTTCAACTGCCCCCCCCCCCCCCCCGACTCTCCCTCTCCGTTCATCCATACCCCCTTCCCCCCCTTCCCTCTCCTCTTCTTGGTTCCCACCCTCCTTAATCTTCCCTTAATTTGAAACAAGATGCAAAGCATATAAACGTTCTCCCAGTTTGGTGGTAAAAAAATTTGTATGTAAGAGAAAAGAAGAAAAAAATGTTGCTCTCCCCGGCGGGCAAGGCAATTGAACTCCGGTCTCCCGCGTGACAGGCGGGGATATACTAACCACTATACTACCGAGGAGCTTACAAAGTTTGGTTACACATAAAATTATAAACCGTTTTTGCAAAAAGGGAGACAATTTCCATTTAGTGGAGGAAAACTCAACAGCGCGGTTCTTATTTCCCTTATCGGACTTGATTTTTTTTTTTTTTTAATTATCATCCACAGCCGTTTGTAACGGCTATTCTGGTAAAACAAAACATCGGGCATCACCCCTGACCCAAAATGAACACACCTACGAGTTTTGAGAAAGACCGGCCCGAAGTTTTGTCTGGAGCGAGTGGAACACATTTTGACCACAGACTGACAGACAGATACACAGACACACAGACAGACTCACAGACAGCATTTCTTCGTTCCCATTGTAAAGTACTCGCTGTTCTCTAAGAACTGGGAGTACAGAAAAGAAAGAAATTGTACGCAAGTGCCAAACTCATCAACTATTGTTCTTAGTCTTTTCTTTTCTTTTTTTTTTTCTTTTTTTTTTTTTTTTTTTTTTTTTTTTTTGTCTGTCTCATCTTCTGTGCACTCAGTGGTTTGCACGCTCGCCGCCCATCTCCAGATCTCTCTCCCTGCCACCCACCCCCCTTCCACCCCCACCCTAGGTCCTGTCCACAGCCACAGTCTGCCGCGTTCCAGCCACATCCCCGGACCGCAACCACAGCCACCAATGTCATCGCATGAGCAACCCACCCCAGGAGTCCACAGCACTGCTGCCGCTGTCACTTCCGTAGTGGAACTTGTTCAACAGGATATACAGCCAAGTCATCTGTATGGGTCAACCCACCCGAACCCACGCCCACACCTTCCGAAGTAATCTTGTTCGCGGATAAAAGCATGAACGCTACTTTCACCTCTCTCTCCTCCCTCCCCTCTCCTCTTTCCTCATCTCCT
>CM065718.1:46693294-46703294 GCA_033310375.1 Conus canariensis | reverse complement strand
CACAGACACCGTTTATTACAGGCCTTTTCCGGAAAAAGTCTTCACAAATGAAGGCTGGCCTGTTTTAAGTTTCTATTAAATCACTGACTCATTCACTCATTCTCTCACTCACTCACCCACACACTCACTCATTCATTTACTCACTCACTCAATCTAGCAGTCAATCGATGATTCAATCTCATATCATCATCATCATCATCATCATCATCATCATCATCAACATCATCAATCATCACCATCACTATCATCATCGTGATCAGATCATCGCCATTATCATCATCATAACAATAAGAACAATAACAGCAAAGGACAAAGCAGAAGGCATAGTGTAGGTAAATTTAAAAAAAACAGCATAATTATGTTTTGTTTCTTTGTGTGTTTGCTTGTTTGTTCTTGCTCTGTTGATGATATAATTCGGAGACGGTGTCTAGATGACATTCTTTGTTTGTTTGTTTGTTTCACCTTCAGGGTACAGAGAAGAGTCTTTGTCGTAAAAGCTGTTAACGATGTATTTAACTCCAGTATCCTGCCACCAACGCCTTTACTACTACTTCTCTCTTTTCAGCTCTTCTATACACAGACGTACCCAGCCTACTTCAGCGGCAGTCCCAGAGCCAGCTGTGTACGAGAAGCTATCACTAACAGCTTGACAAACGCGTCCACGTGCCTGAATACTGAACGTATGTATACATGCATGCATATTACTACGTATATTATGCGTGATCGGACTCAATAAACCTTGGTAACAACACACATGTTTCTACGAAAATGGTTTCCTGGAACCTTGCTGATTCCATTTTTTCCAGGATGTACGTATGTACACAAAGACACACGGGAATGTGGGCGCGTCTAATGTTCTCCTTAGGAAGCAATACATATGGAAATCGTCATGCAGTCCATCAGAAATCTGACTTTTGTTGTCTGCAGGAAAATGAATATATGATCAGCTTCCGGCGATACAGCAGCTCTATGCTAATGTCGCCTCCACAGACCTGTCCCCCCCCCCCCTCCCCCTATCGTCCTCCTCCCTAAACCCCACAAGAATCAACATCCTCTGACTGAAAGGAAATCGTGATGTCAGGAGAGTTGAAGTTAGCAATGTGGCAGCAGCAGTATTGATAGTGACAGTGGTAGCAGTAGAAGTCGCAGCGCAGCAGTATGATAGTGCAGTGGTAGCAGTGAGTCGCAGCAGCAGCAGTATTGATAGTGACAGTGGTAGCAGTAGAGTCGCAGCGCAGCAGTATTGATAGTAACAGTGGTGCAGTAGTAGTCGCAGCAGCGCAGTATTGATAGTGACAGTGTAGCAGTGTAGTCGCAGCAGCAGCAGTATTGATAGTGACAGTGTAGCAGTAGTAGTCGCAGCAGCAGCAGTATTGATAGTAACAGTGGTAGCAGTGTAGTCGCAGCGCAGCAGTATGATGTGACAGTGGTAGCAGTGTAGTCGCAGCAGCAGCGTATTGATAGTAACAGTGGTAGCAGTGTAGTCGCAGCAGCAGCAGTATTGATAGTAACAGTGTAGCAGTAGAAGTCGCAGCAGCAGCAGTATTGATAGTAACGTGGTAGCAGTAGAAGTCGCAGCAGCAGCAGTATGATAGTGCAGTGGTAGCAGTAGTAGTCGCAGCAGCAGCAGTATTGATAGTAACAGTGGTAGCAGTAGAAGTCGCAGCAGCAGCAGTATGATAGTGACAGTGTAGCGTAGAAGTCGCAGCAGCAGCAGTATTGATAGTACAGTGGTAGCAGTAGTTCGGCATACAGCAGCTTGATAGTAATGTCAGTAGCAGTACAGTGTAGCACTGCACAGCAGTCATGATGTGACAGTGGCTAGCAGTGGTAGTCGCAGACCAGCAGCAGCAGCAGAGTATGTCAGAAGTTGCAGTAGCCAGCAGCAGCAGTATTGATGTGACAGTGGTAGCAGTAGAGTCGCAGCAGCAGCAGCAGTATTGATAGTGACAGTGGTAGCAGTAGACAGTGTCAGCAGCAGCAGCAGTCATTTATAGTGACAGTGGTAGCAGTGGTAGTCGCAGGAGCAGCAGCAGCAGCGCAGCAGTATTGATAGTGACAGTGGTAGCAGTGGTAGTCGCAGAGCGCAGAAAACAGCAAGCAGCAGCAGTATGATAGGAACAGTGGTAGCAGTGGTAGTCGCAGCAGCAGCAGCAAGTATTGATAGTAAAGCTCAGTGTAGCAGCACACATCATGTAGTGACAGTGACAGTGGATAGCCAGAGCAGCAGCAAGCACAGTATGATAGCAACAGTGTAGCATATAGTGGCAGCAGCAGTATGATAGTAAAGTAGCAGTACATGTAACACAGCAGCAGATCATTAGGCAAGCAGCAGAGACAGAGCACTGCAGCAAGGATGATGAAGGTTAGCTGGTCGTCATTTACATTTTTTTGTCCCACAGACTTGTCATAGTAGGCAGTAAATTACCATAGAAAGAAAGGAGAAAGTCATGGCAATCCACACTTGTGATTAAGGGCACACCGTACAACAACAAACAAAGCACAAAAAATAAAACAAAAAAAACAAAAGACAACAACAGCAACAACAAACCTTCCGAATGTTCCTCGTTTGCGGCGTATATGACTTGGAGCTTAATCGTATTCGTGTTGCTTTATGTTGACATCGCTACTGCCATTACCCTCTCGTTTTCTTCTGTCTGTCTGTCTGTCTGTCTGTTGTCTGTCTGTCTGTCTGTCTTCTTCTCTCTCTCTCTCTCTCTCTCTCTCTCTCTCTCTCTCTCTTGTGCTGCCGCTTTCTTTTGTTAATGAATAAAGAACTGAACGCAATTTTCTTTTTATCGCATCAAAGAACTACAGGCAGAGACAGTAAACCTGGTTAGTATACCGAGATGTTTCACTAAACCCGCACTAGCACTCCGACAGGAGAAATTTGTCAGGATGATTTTATTACCAGTTTGTGAGTTATGCTAGCGCTAGTATGGAATCTATGCTTCTTGTATGACTCTTGGCAAACTACGGCCTTCGCTTTCCCCATGTGCATGTTTAGATATTATATATCTTGTTGTTTTTTTTTTACCTCCCAGCAATAATAATATTGAAATGAACAGAGAAAGAAATAGAATGAAATATCAACACTTTTAGACAAACTGATATAAGTGACTCCGTTTTCGTGAAAACAGTTTCAGAGAGGCAGCATTCTTTAGAATACAGGCGTCATAATTATCTAGAACTATACTCGGGGCCTAATCATCGTTCCGTTATGCTGAGACTACAATGGCCGTTTAAAGCGAACAGCGACAGGCGGGCATCTAGCCAAGTGGGATCTCAGACAAATAAAAGCAAACCGCTCGGTCTGGCATCAAACGCAAAACTACAACAGGAGGAACAGAAGAGAAACCACACTATCCCACATGTCTTAAATCCACGGACAATCACTTTTTTTGCTGCTTTTTATAGTAAACATTTGTGGAACGCACAGACACAGCAAAATTAAACTTGTGTCAGACTTCGAGAGGAAAATGTGGAATTGAATATTTGAATGTGTGTGTGTGTGTGTGTGTGTGTGTGTGTGTGTGTGTGTGTGTGTGTGTGTGTGTGTGTGTGGTGCGTGCGTGCGTGCGTGCGTGCATGTGTGCGTGCGTGGTGTGTGCGTGGTGTGTGTGTGTGTGTGTGTGTGTGTGTGTTTACGCGCGCGCGGGCGCATAAAGCAATCAAAACCATATCACAGGAGGCACTCCTATGTGGATGAATGGAAATTGAACATCAATGAGGTGGCAAAAACAGCACAAACAGTTATCGTGAATCAAGAAACTCTACGTTAAAACTTACATATTACTCTGAATCCACGAAGCAATGACGTAATCTGATAATCTTAAAAGTATTGTTGTGTTGTGACTTGGACAGAGTTGACATTTGTGCAGAATTTGTATGCAGTGACCCTCTTTTTAGCTCTTCATACATACTCTGATCAGATGCTGGAATTCAAAATCCAAAAGCATTTACAGATACCAAGGTCCTCACTTCTAGATCAACTGGCTTCCATTTATCCAAACCACACACAGACACAGACACCACACACACACACACACACACACACACACACACACACACACACACACACACACAACGCGCGCGCACGCACGCACGCACGCACGCACGCACGCACACACGCACACTCTGTCTCTCTGTCTCTGTCTCTTCTCTCTGTCTTCTGTCTCTCTCTTCTCTCTCTCTCTCTCTCTCTCTCTCTCTCTCTCTCTCCTGTATGTACAGTTCCCAGTATATTCGATCGGCGTGTCCCCATAAATGTCCCAAACGATCATAGTTGTTTGCAAATGCGCACGCGCGCGCGCGCGCGTTATGTGTGTGTGTGCGTGCGTGCGTGCGTGCGTGCGTGCGTGCGTGCGTGCGTGCGTGTGTGTGTGTGTGTGTGTGTGTGTGTGTGTGTGTCGTGTCATTTCCTGTAATTAATGGTCGTGATGTGTAATTTTCTTGCGCCCACGAACGGGGCTTCTGGCCTACAATCATTAGATTTATTTCCGAGGTTCCCTGTTGTCCATTACACCCTCCCTCCTCCCTCAGGCTAGCCACCACCTTCTCTCGCCTTATTCCTCACTGAAACCCTTTCTTGTCAAAAGAGCTCTTTCAGGTTTGAGGCAATGAAATGTCAAAGTGTCGTTTTCACTGCTTACTGTTCTTAGATTGCGTTGCTTGCAGGTAGACAGACAGACAGAGAGACAGACAGTTATATATATATATATATATATATATATTTGCGTTATGTGTGTGTGTGTGTGTGTGGTGTGGTTGGCGCGCGCGCGCGCGCGCGCGTGTGTGTGTGTGTGTGTGTGTGTGTGTGTATACATAGAGAGAGACAGACACACAGACACGCAGACACACAGATCGATAGACAGTCAGACCGGTGATGGATGGATGGATGGACAGATCAACAAGTAGATCGATGAATAGATAGATGGATTTATGGGTGGATGGATAGATAGACAGCCAGACAGACACACAACAGATAGACAGACAGACCGAAAGGCAGGTAGGTGGGTAGTAGGATATATAAGGGAGACAGCTAGGTAGGAAGGTAGGGAGGTACTTAGGTGGATAGGTAGAGAGAGAGCGAGTGAGAGACAAACAGGCAAAACACACACACACACACACACACACACACACACACACACACACACACACACACACACACACACGTACACACACACATACATACATACACACTCACTCATCCTCACTCACGTACTCACTCATTTACTCAGAGAGAGAGAGAGAGAGAGAGAGAGAGGAGAGAGAGAGCACATGGGCAAAATGAAAACCCCCAATTTTCCCGTTGCTGTTTGATATACAAGATAAACTAGGAACCTGTCCGGACCATTTCCCGGGAGTAAAGACAGAGGGAGCTGAGTTTTGTCACAAGATTGCTACAGGCAGCTGGATGTTCGGGTTCTCTCTCTCTCTCTCTCTCTCTCTCTCTCTCTCTCTCTCTCTCTCTCTCTCTCTCTCTCTTCTTCTTCTCTCTTCTTCTTCTTCTTCTTCTTCTTCTTCTTCTTCTTCTTCTTCTTCTTCTTCTTCCTTCCTTCCTTCTTTCTTTCTTTTGTTCTGTTTCTTTCTTTCTTTCTTTTTCTTTTTTCTTTTCTTTCTTTCTTTCTTTCTCTCTTTCTTTAGTTCTTTTTCTGTCTTTCTTTCTTCCTTTTCCTTTTATTATTTTTCTTTCGTTCGTTCGTTCTTTTCTTTCTTTTTTTCTTTTTTTTTCTTTTTTTCTTTCTTTCTTTCTTTCTTCTTTCTTTCTTTCCTTTTTTTCTTTCCTTCCTTCTTTTTCGTCCCTCGCCCTTTTTTTCTACGCCCCATATACTTTCAGGCTATGTTGTTATACACAGGGTCTATGTTGACAGCCTCCTAAAGAGAATTGTACTGCAAATGTGGGCAATGACTGTAGAGGGGACAGAGAGAGAGAGAGAGAGAGAGAGAGAGAGAGAGGAGAGAGAGAGAGAGAGAGAGAAGACAGACAGACAGACAGACAGACAGACAGACAGAATTGTACTGCAAATGTGGGCAATGACTGTAGAGGGGACAGAGAGAGAGAGAGAGAGAGAGAGAGAGAGAGAAGAGACAGACAGACAGACAGACAGACAGACAGACAGACAGAATTGTAGTGCAAATGTGGGCAAATGGACGTAGAGGACAGACAGACAGACAGGCAGACAGACAGACAGCAGACAGAGAAAGGAAGAGGGTCGGAGAATGTGGAGGTGGGGTTGGTGGGGGGATGCGGGGGGGGGGGGGGGGGGAGGGGTTAGAGGGCGAGAGGGGTTGTCTTATCTAACACTGACACCACCCGACTGAAAACGTGTTACGACAGGTAGTAAACTGGTAATTCGTACGTTGATTATCAACGGGATTTGAACTACTCTCTTATTGTGCCTTCCTCATCAGGTGTAAAAAAAAAAAAAAAAAAAGTGAATGTCTTTATACAGCCTTTCGTTTAAAACACGGTATAATCTTCTTCTGTTTCGAGTCAAAAAGGACTAAGCGACACAGACGAGATGACAAAAGAAAAAAAGTATAAAAAAAAAAAAAACGAAGTGAAAGAAGGGAGAAAAACATGATGACAGAGGGGCGGGAGGTGGGGAGGGGTGGGGGGGGGGGGGGGGGGGGCAAAAAAAAAAGATGATGGAAACAAAACTGCGTGTGCCTCATTCTGGACCAGTAAAATGCTAAATGTGGGAGAATGTGACAGCTTGCTAGCCAAGAGATGCTTGGGAAAGCTGCAGCCGTCATTGGCATGCCCAGAGATGTTGCCTGCTGTGAGGTAGTTAGTCCGCATCATCGGTCTGCCAGAACATGCTCTGTGTTACTCAGTTTGTAGAGTTTGCACCGTCAGTAAACCACAGTGTGTTTTGTGCTGTAAAATTGTTGTTGTCTACGTCATCAGCAAGCCACAGCGTGTTTTGTGCTGTAAGATTGTTGTTGTCTACTTCATCAGCAAACCACAGCGTGTTTTGTGCTGTAAGATTGTTGTCTACGTCTTCAACAAACCACAACGTGTTTTGTGTTGTAAGATTGTTGTCTACGTCATCGAAAAACCACAACGTGTTTTGTGCTGTAAGATTTTAGTCTACGTCATCAGCAAACCATAACGTGTTTTGTGTTGTAAGATTGAAGTCTACGTCATCAGCAAACCACAACGTTTTTTTGTGCTGTAAGATTGAAGTCTACGTCATCAGCAAACCACAACGCATTTTGTGCTGTAAGATTGAAGTCTACGTCATCAGCCAGCCATAACGTGTTTTGTGTTGTAAGATTGAAGTCTACGTCATTAGCAAACCACAACGTTTTTTTGTGCTGTAAGATTGAAGTCTACGTCATCAGCAAACCACAACGTGTTTACCACTACGGGCTTTGTGCAGTAAGTTTGTAATCTACTTTGGTATACCACAACGTGTTTTGTGCAGTAAGTTTGTAGTCTACATCACTGGCATGCCTAACATGTTCTCTGCAGTAGATTTGTAGTCTACATCATTGGAATATGCATGTTCTGTTAAGTGTACATCATTGGAATATTAGAAATGTTCTGTGCAGTAAGTTTTTGGTGTATATTACCAGCATGCCACAGCGTGTTTTACGCAGCAAGTTTGTAGTCTACATCTTTGGCAAGCCACTACGTCATCAGTGGACTGCGTTTGTAGGCTACAGTATCAGTATGCGCTAACGTGTTCTCAATCCGTGCACAAATTTTGCAGTGCATATCACTGGCATACGGTAATGTGTTCTGCGCAGTAAGTTTGGGGAGTTGCCATTAGGTCATCGTTAGTTTTTAAAGACTGATTCTTGTCTCAGGTTTCTGATTGACAGTATTATGGATTTCCATTCTGTCTCATGTTTTTATTGATAATTTTAAAGATTCCGCCTGTCATGCTTTTGTAGACAGTTTTAAGGATCCAATCTTGTCTAGTGTTTTTATGGACATTTTGCAGATCCCATTCCGTCTCATACTTCACTTATGAGCGTGTGTGCGTGCGTGCGTGTGCGTGTGCGTGTGTGTGTGCCACATCTTATTTCATAACGACTACGGGATTTACACAGGTCACTCAGCTAGGAATAGCACTTACTTGGAACTTTCGACAGACCTCCGTCTGTCTTCTTCAGCGGTGGTGTGGCTACTGGGTGAACTGGCGTTCAGTGCACACGACCACGGGTCGAACCCTTATTTCATGTTTTCATGGACAGTTTTATAGACCAAATTTTGTTTGATGTTTTTATAGACAATGTTTAAGATGGTATCCTGTCTCGTAACTCATTTGATCTCTTTAAGACGCCATCCCGTTTTCTGTATCTTCTACTGACAAATTTAAAACTCCAAGCCTGTCTCATGTTAACACATAGTTCACTATCATACTATTTCATATCTTTATTATCAGTTGTAAAGATGTCATTTTCTCTTTGGGTTTCAATCTCAGTTTTAAGGACCCCATCCTGTCTCGCGGTTTTATAAAGTTTTAAAGATTCTACTCCGTCTCCTGTTTTTTTGTTTGTTTGTTTGTTTGTTTTCGACAGTTTTCAACATGGCGCCCTGCCTCATGTTTCCGGTACACTCTTTTAATGATCCCATCGCTTGTCAGGTGGGCTTAATAGTGAATTCTAAGAGTACCGTTACAAAGTGGATAAAGGCGCCAAATTTGGCGTAAGGCTCCCTTAGGACGTATTCTTCAATATTAGCCTAGGAGACCTATTGAAAGTTTAAATTAAAACATGTAAAACACTAAAAAAAAAAAAAAAAAAAAAAAAGAAAAAAAAGATGGCCGACATATTGCTTAAACAGCACCTTTTCCCCAGTTATACGAGCATTAAAAAGACAACCTTAATCAAAGTATATGTATAAGATTAGAGACGAGGCATAGAGGAAATATAAGTTTGCATCATTACTGTTATGTTTTCAGTGTGCGTAAACGATGGAGCTGAACTGGAATCGCTGTGCCATTTTGAGTCTGTCGTGGCCTGGAAAAAAAAAAACAAAAACATGCAGAAGACAAGTCCCATTTTCACCCGTCTCATGTTTGTAACAACAGTTTTTAAGATCCAAGCCTGTCTCACTGTGTGTGTGTGTGTGTGTGTGTGTGTGTTTTGGGGTGTGTGTGTGTGTGTGTGTTAGTCCTTTTGTTTAACGTCTGTTGACAAACTGTGATATCACACGGAAAGCGGTAGAGACAACAAAGAAAATAAGATCAGTAGTGTATTAATACATGTGCGTGTGATTATGTGTGCCGATGATTGTGCGCATGCATATGTGTGTGTGTACTAATTTGATGTTTGCAAATTTACAGGCATCATTCACTCATTAGAAATACGAAAGCATAAACTTTAATTATAGAGAAAAATAACTCATTGTTAAACAGTTAAAGTAAGGAGCCAACAGGACTCCGAATTAAACCACGAATAACTTCACCATGATATTCTTTCTTATCAGCTACAATGGCTTTAAACAAAAGCAGTGTGTCTCTAAAACTGGTTTCAGCTGTTCAGCATGAAGAAGCACATGGAATGGGTTATATCAGAACCACATATGCATATCACTTGTGGTGTGTGTGTGTGTGTGTGTGTGTGTGTGTGTGTGTGGTGTGTGTGTGTGTGTGTGCGCGTGTGTGTGTGTGTATGTTTGTGCGTGTGTGTGGACAGAGGGAGACAGACGGACAGACATCCAGCCAGCCAGCGAGCCAGACCGACCGACAGACAGGCAGTCAGACAGACAGACCGGGAGCATAGACAGTTACCTTCGTGTGCAAGTTTGTATATGCGTTTATGATAAGATCCTCTTTTAGGAGCAGTAAATCTTGTGCAAGAAAATTTCAATAAAAAAAGCCTTTTATTGCTTTTAAATGACTACTTCCACGTTGCAATGGGGATTCATATTGCTCACCACTCCAGCTCTCGTATTTACATGCTTATTTGATTTTGAAATGAAAATGCATGACCGTGGTTTTAATTTCATTTGTTGGAGATACACTGTACTTGAGAATTGCTG
>CM065718.1:46678294-46680794 GCA_033310375.1 Conus canariensis | reverse complement strand
CCAAAAGAAAAAAAAACATTTACGAAAAAGGAAGGAAAAGCTTAAACAAACATTATATTGTGTGGCAATAGTTATCTGTATGCTAAATATCTACATTCAGCTATGACGATCAATGGTCTTACATGTTGAACGGTGAAGCATTGAATATTTCTAAGTGCTACACATCCGGTCTATGTGTTAGCTGAAAGCAACAGCAGTCTTGCAGATGTGGCAGCAACTATACCCAAAGCCTGGTCATAGATTCGCATCTTAAAAGAAAAAGAGAAAAAAGAAAAAAAGAAAAAAAAAAAAAAAAAAACAGATGTCGTGTAACTTCGTTGCGAAAGTCTGATCGTGGATCTTCAGCTTAAACAAACCAGACATCACGTCTGTTTGCGGCGCCGCATCCAAAACCTCTTCGTGGACCTACAGCTTTAATAAACCAGATGCCAGTCTGTGCCGTGCGCCACACTCAACATCTGGTAGTGAATGTGTAGCTTTAACAAACTAGACGCCATGTCCATGTGCAGCGTCGTACCCAAAGCCTAACATTGGATCTGCGGCTTTAACAAAACAGACATCCTGTCTTTGTGGAGTGTCGTACCGAAGCCTGATACAGGATCTGCAGCTTTAACAAACCAGACGTCATGTCTCTTTGCTGTGTCGTATCCAAAGGCTGATTGTGGATCCGCAGCTTTAAGAAAACAGACGTCATGTCTATGTGCAGCGTCATACCCAGAGCCTAACATTGAACCTGCCGCTTCAGTAGATGTTACGTTTACATGCAGCGTCGTTACTCCAAAGTCTGATAGTGGATCGACAGCTTTAGCGAGCCAGCCATCGTGTCTGCGTTCAATTGTGGGCAGTGTCGGTTGTGCCATTAGCGTCGACCAGCGAAGTAACCAGACGCCAGCCTGCAGAGCATTTCCACTCAGTAATCGTCGTGTGATGGAAGTCTGTGCTCTGATCTTTCTGGGAGTCGGCAGGGCAGTTCAGGAGTTACAGCTTGATCCTGGCTTCGAGCGCCAGTGTGGTGGTAAAGTTTTCATTTCATTTCTCCATCTTACTTCTGCTTACTTCTCCACTCGCTCTGTTTTGAAGAGGAAGAGTTTCTAGCTATCGTGCGGGGAATAGGTTCTCTTTCATGTTTGTTCTGTTTGTTTGTTTGTTTAAGCGTTGCCTTGTTATTGTTTGTCCGTTTCAGAGGCAGGCTGTACGATTGTTCTGTCAGGTGTATATGGATTACCATCACCAGGTGATTTTCGTTTAGGGATTACAAATTAAATGATAAGTGTCGAGGTGTTTTCGAAATAGTTTTTTTGTTTTGTTTTTGTTTTTTGTTTTTGAGCTGGATTATCAATATATCGCCATCGTACAACTAGCGTTAGCCATCGCTGATTACTTATATTTTTTCCTTTCCTTTGATATTAACGTGACAATTCTGCACATTTTCTTCTCTTTTCTTTTTCTTTCAATCGCAAACATCTTTATTGGTCAGTTCGTGGACACGTGGCACAACGTATGTAAACTGTATTCCATTTACATAACAGTTTATGACGATGGGGATTGTGGTATCCGCAGTACCTCAAACTTCTATCGTATATTCAAGAAGGGGAAGGAGACTCGAAGCCTTGTCCAAATCAAGAGTTCTATATATATGTGTGTTATCTTTAACTTAGCAGTCAGTGACATCTTCTGTTTACCATGTCTCAGTCCTGTCCATGGCGCCTGCATACTCGTGTACGTGCATGTGCATCCGCATGGTGTGTGTGTGTGTGTGTGTGTGTGTGTGTGTGTGTGTGTGTGTGTGTGTGTGTGTGTGCGTGCGTGCGTGCGTTCGGACGCATACACGTAAAACACATACATGTAACTTCATATCACAAACACATACTGATCAGCGTAGCAGCAAACAGAAAGAAAAAGGAATACAGAAAGAAAGAAAGATCGAAAGAAAGGGGTGAAGAAGTGAAGGAGCGAATGACAGAGAGTTTACAAGAAAAAAAAAAAAAAGAGAGAAAACATAGAAATCCAAAGAGAAGAAAGAAAGCACTCATTCAAATGAATTGATGTCGGCTTACACTTACTCATGCAACATCCTCATAGGGATACCAGGGACGGGCGGGGTGAGGTGAGAGTCAGGAAGGATAAAGAGGGGTGTAGGGACGGAGGATTGGAGTTGAAGGTTTTGCCAAGGGGGCGGTGACAACTTGAAGTGTATACCCTCATCTTCCAGAAACTCGATGCTTGTTAATTTTATTGGTTGTTTCGCTCTCTTTGAGTCTGCCTTTTCTTTTTCTCTCCTTTTCTTTATTTTCGTCTATGATTTTTTGTTGTTGCTATTTAGCATATCCAACTGCTTATGTTTGAGAACGTCTACACTCTACCCGCCTCTTCGCACCCCCCCCCCCCCCCCCCCCTCTCACTCCCCCGACCCCCGGTCAGAATGTCGACGGGTTTGTTAGTGTAAACTATGACCCCGTCATCTTGAAAGTTGTTCTGTTTTTGTTCTGTGTTTGCATTG
>CM065718.1:46670794-46675794 GCA_033310375.1 Conus canariensis | reverse complement strand
GTCTGGAATACACTTCCCACCAGTGTCAGACACCTACCTTCACCCTCTTCTTTCAAATCTGCTGTCAAAACTAACTTCTTTCATCAGTCGTAACCCCCCCCCCCCTCCCCCTCCCCAACTTCCCAATCCACCTTGAGTGGGTTTTGCCTGCACGCGTGAGTGCCTGGTGGTTGTCTTGCTTGTACGTGCAGGCCGTGTTGATGTGAGTGCGTGCGTGCGTGTGTGCGTGCGGGTGTCTGAGAGCGTGGGTGTGTGGTCATGCGTGAGCACGTGTACGCGCGCGCGCGCGCGCGCGGTGTGTGTGTGTTGTTGGTAATGTAAAGCGCTTAGAGCCCTAAATTATAGAGAATAGGCGCTATATAAGTTAACATTATTATTATTATTAACCTTCCACCTCCCCTCCAGCAATCCCCTTGCTGTAGAAAGAAACTCGTGGAGAGCGTGGCAGCAGAGAGTCCTCAGAAGAGAAGCCCCCTTCAAGCAAGTGTTTCGGCCCTTATCTCCTGACACTCTAGGGGGGTTGGGCCACACCCGGTTCATGACTCCGGATGTCCCTCTGCTGCCCCTTTTTTTCCATCTTGGGACGAGCCATGGCTGGGATTCGAACCCATGACCCTCTGGACATGCTCATTTTCCACTTAATGACTCGCGCTTTAACCACTGAGCCACAGGGACACCTGATATTTGTAGGGAAATTAAGCCTTATGAAGTTCACTTTTGTTCCTCCTTGACCAGATCCAGCTTGAACACCTCTCTGCCGCTTCTGCCATTGCTTTCAGGGCTCTGGTTTTTTCCTTCCCTGCAACTGAGAGCTGTTTCATGAGGCTGTATGCAGACGTTCCTACAAACCCCCTAGCTCCAATTTCTGCAGTGAGGATTTTGACCTGATAGCCTTCTCTCCTCAGGCTGTTTGCCAGATCAGCATACTTTTCAGTCTTGTAGATTTGAGCTGCCTCCATTCTGTTCTCATATGGCACCGTGAGCTCGATCATGATCAGCTGCTTGGTTGACTTAGAGTGGACTACTATGTCTGGTCTCATGCCACTCTTGCTGATGATCTCTGGGTGACTCTTCCATTCTGGGAGGTCTGCAGTGCACTCCCAGTCATCTGCCCCGTCCAGCAGACTCTGCCTGCATGTTTCGAGTGGCACTGTTGTTCTTGGCCATGCCAATCCCCTTGCTGGTTTGTAACGTAGTGTTAATGTAATCAGGTTGGTCGTTTATGACATGCTAATGTATTTCCCTTTCAAAGGGACCGTGAACTTTAAGGGAAAAAAACGATTGCCTCTGTCTCTGTCTCTGTGTGTGTGTCTCTCTCTCTCTCTCTCTCTCTCTCTCTCTCTCTCTCTCTCTCTCTCTCTCTCTCTCTCTCTTGTTCCCAAGAGACAGATGGGTATTTTCTACCATGCTCACAAATGAATAAACACGCACGTTGAAAAAACAAAAAAAAAAAAAAAAGAAACAAACAAACAAAATGGAAAATACAGAAAGAGAAACTGAAATTAAAACGAAGGGAAAAAAACCGGAAACCAACAGGCTAAAAGCCACAAACAGAATAGCCTACCTCCACAAACGGGAGCGTCATATAATACAACACAATTGTCACGTGTGGTTCGCATACCTGAACAGAAGACGAGTTTAAGAAACAAAATCAGAGCAAAGTCGTTCTCGCCCACACAAACTACACTGGCACAGACCTTTCAACACAAGTCCGTATTTCTCAACACTACATCAGATTAACTCTCAACTTGGAAAAGTCTTTCACACACTTTGCCCAAAAGTCGCTAATTACTTGTGGAGGGGGCCCCCATGGGCCGGCCTTCTCGTGGCGGGGGTGTTTCTCGACTAACCTGAGCCCACCCCTTTTTTCTTATCTTTCCTGTTTTTCTGCCTACTGTGTCTTTTACTATCTCTTTTTCCCCCATAAAGTCTCCCCCAGAAACTGCAGCAGCTGTTTCGTCTAGTTTCTGCCTACCTGGCTCTTTACTCTGTACTTCAATCTTTACTTAACAAGCCTTCTTTGGAACACTTCTCCTTTTCTCTGCGGTCTTCTTCAGACCCACCGTGTTTTGCCTTCGGTGCATCCTGTAAGTGGGGGGGAATGAGATCCTGGTGATTGAGAGAGCCTACTGTTCTCAACACATCACTTTGGCTCGGACCGCCTCTAAGACAGGTGGCATACATTGGCCCGTGTATGTCAATCTGCTGCCTCTACGTGAGGTTGGGTCAAACTGGGTAGTTCTTGGCTGGCCTTGGAAACCTTGTAAGTGTTCACCGTCTGTCCCCGGCGGTGTGTCATGATCTTGGCGGAATAGGTTAGTTATGTTCTATCTGGTGTATATCCCTGCTGAAACCCGGATGGGGTCAAGAGTTGGATTTCCCCTTGACCCTGGCCCCTTGTTGGACTCCATGGTGGGTGGGTAGGCAGGGATGAACTTTAAAAACTCAAAACTATGGCTCACTCCCAACAAAAAAGGAAAAGAAATTATTCCTCAGGCTCGAACTTGGACTCGGACTCGGATAATGAAATAAGGACAGCATCTGGTTTTTGGCCTTGTTGGTTGGTGATGGAGGGTGTAGACGAAGCTCGCCCTCTCTGTGGGGTGAATGGATTGAGTCCTTTTGCTATTTCGAGAGGAGTAGAGGGACTCTCCGGCGTACCCAAATCCATGAAACGGCTACGAAACGGTTCCTTTTTGATAGAATGTGCAAAACAGAAGCATTCTGAGTTGCTTCTCAAGTCGACGACATTGATTGACAGGCCAATCAGAGTGACACCTCACAAAACTTTGAATTCAAGCAAGGGCGTCATCAGGTGCCGTGATTTGAGAGGCGTTTCCGAGTTAGAAATAAAGAAGGAACTGGCTTCCCAGGGTGTGACCCACGTTCACCGGGTTCTAGCACGAAAAGATCAAGACCGTGTGCCAACAGATACTTTTTTTCTAACTTTCTGTACGACAACTCTCCCTGTGTGTGTGAAGGTCGGATATTTGAGGGTTCCCGTCTCTATGTACATTCCTTCACCTTTGCGATGCTTTAAGTGCCAAAAGTATGGCCACATTAAGGACAGGTGTACAGAACAGGAGGCGTGTGGCAAGTGCTCAAAACCAGTGCAAGAAGGTCCGTGTGATTGTCCGCCCTGTTGCATAAACTGTAAAGGCAACCATCCTGCTTTTTCAAAGGACTGTCCAGTCTGGCGCACCGAGTCGGAGATCCAGAAGGTACGCACAGAGAATCGAATTTCGTTCTTTGAGGCAAGGAAACTTGTGCAGAATAGACAGTCCTCCCTCAGCAAGTCATATGCTGATGTCGCCAAGGGGAGCATGGTCAGTGTTGGTGTTCAGACTGAGACTGTTCAACCTCAGGCCGGCTGTCAGCATCATGATCGGCAGACGCAACAGGAGCCTCAACATGTACAGAAAGAAAGTGGAAAAAGAAAGCAAACTCCAAACAGTGCCTTGGGTGGAGGCTCAATATCCACCTCCCCCCGGACTCCTCGAGGGTCTGAGCCCCCTTCCTCCAATCCCAGACCCTCTGGGAAGGCTGCACAGGTAGCTTCTTTGTCTGGGGAACACTCCAGAAGTCGACCTGTGATGAAGCCTCCTCTTCCACCTCGTCCATCTGGGGGTGGAAATAAGTATCGTCCTTCGTCAGCCAAGAAGGTGGGATCTCCATCGCCTTCTTCCAATCGCTTTTCTCCTTTGGAGATAGAAGGTGATGAGGACAATGAGATGGAGTAATTTTCTTTTCTTTTTTATTGTCATGGCCCTTATTCAGTGGAATATAAGAGGCATTAATGCCCAATATGAGGAACTCCAGCGGTTGTGTTCTGACCTCAAACCTGGTGTTGTTGCGCTGCAGGAAACATTGTTGAGACCAGGAAAACATTTTTCATTGGCAGGCTTTAGTTCAGTAGGTTTTCCTGCTTTACCTACATATACTGGCCATGGGGTCACTGGGGGTGTTTCCCTTCTTATTCACAGATCTTTGTTATTCAGCCAAGTTAACTTAAATACCCCATTGCAAGCTGTTGCGGCCAGGATTACTTTCAGTAAAACAATAACTCTCTGTTCAATTTATTGCCCTCCTTCTGGTACAATATCTAAGCAACAAGTCATTGATCTAATAGATCAGCTTCCACGTCCTTTTTTTTATTTTGGGAGACTTTAACGGGCACTCCCCCCTTTGGGGTAGCTCACATTCCTCACCTCGGGGTCTCATGCTGGAAGAGATCTTTAACGAACTGGACTTGTGTTGTCTAAATGACAAATCACCAACATACATGCATTCTTCAAATGGTACTCTTTCGTGTTTGGATTTGTCAGTGTGTGATCCTTCATTGGTTCTAGACTATGATTGGTCAGTTCACGATGATCTGCACGGGAGCGACCATTTCCCTGTAATACTTTCTCCAGTTTTGAAGGAACCTGTTTCATTTCCTCAGTATTTTTGCTTTAAAAGGGCTAATTGGGATTTCTTTCGTTCAGCCATAACTGATAAGCTAGATGCTGAAATCGTCTTCCGATCAGAAGATCCAGCGGAGTCCTTCACTAATGTTTTGTTATCATGTGCGAGAGATACCATCCCACTCACAAAACCAGGTCCACAATTACCTGGTACACCATGGTTCAACCAGGATTGTAAGAATGCTTGCAACATTCGCAAGAGGGCCCAACGTTCAGTCTTTCAGCATCCTGTGGCCCCGAATGTTCGATCTTATCAGAGGAAAAAAGCAAAGGCGAGGTTTGTTTGTAGAGGAAGTAGACGAGTGTCTTGGAGAAATTTCTGCTCTTCCCTCACATCAAACATATCCAAGAAAAAAATCTGGAGAGTTGTTAAAAAAATTAGGGGCAAGAACAGCTGCCCTTCAATCCACCATTTAAAACTTGATGATACACTCATCACTGACAAACAAGCTGTGGCTAACTTGCTAGCTTCCACCATAGAAACCAACTCTTCCTCTAGTCAAAAATCCACCGCGTTTTTAAAGATCAAAACGC
>CM065718.1:46648294-46653294 GCA_033310375.1 Conus canariensis | reverse complement strand
GGCGAGCCTTGCCATGTCTATACAACGCCACTATCTGAAAGTCATCTGTGCCCTGGGGTTTCCCGGCAACATCGCGGCCATAGTGACCATCACCAGAATCAGACCGGTCAGCACGGGGTCCATTCTGGTCGCCCTCCTGGCTGCCAGCGACAGTGCCGCCCTGCTGGTCAAGCTGGTAACCAACCAGTTCCCCTTCTACACTGACCACTTCAACGCCGACTTCTGCCACAGTCTACCTTTGGCGAACGTGTGCAGCAGTTTTGCGAACTGGGTGCTCGTGCTGATCGGCTGTGAGCGGTTAGTGGCCGTGGTGTTACCTGTGATGAGACACCGGTTCCTCAGCAAGCGGCGAGTCTACTGCATCTGCGTGGTGGTGCTCCTGCTCATCTTCTCCATCCACGTGCCCATGATGGCAGGGCAGGAGCCGTGGGGCAAGCACTGCGTGCTGAAGAGGAGATGATTCATTACGGTGTAGACGTGTGGCCCTGGCTCAACACCCTGGTGTACGCCCTGCTGCCTCAGTTCCTGCTCGTGGTCATCACCACGGCGCTGTTTTTCTCGCTGCGACAGGCTGGACTCCGCCGTCGCGATCTCATGGGCTCCGCAGCCAGCAGCGGATCAGCTAACGTCACACGGGAGATCCGGCGGTCGGAACGCGCCATCACTTCCATGACGATAACCGCCGCCCTGCTCTTCATCCTCATGGTCCTGCCCCAGTGTCTCTACTTCATCCTCTTCGTCCACACGGACCACCTCTTCATGTCGGTTCGCTACACAGCCAAGGAGCTGCTCATCAGACAGATCGCCTTCCTCCTGGCCGACTCTACCCACGCTCTCAACTTCTACCTCTACTTCCTTAGCGTCCGGCGCTTCCGGATCTATTTCTGGAAGACGCTGCGATGCTGGAGACCTTCCTGTGGCCCCGTGGTCCAGTCCTCGTTCACCCGGTCCTCCAAGAGGGACGGGGTTCTGGAGGGCACTCAGGTACATGAGTTGAACGGCGCAGGAACTCGGGAAGGGTCTTTATCTCCAGGAAATTCCTGTTCGACCATGAAATAGTCCCAGACCTTTTGGCGGGGTGGAGGGGTGGAGGGGGGGGGTACAGTGATGAAGTCAACTGCTGATCTGGATTGAAATTAGGCTTGTGGATGAAACACTGGGTCTAGATTGTAATATTCTGTAAATATGTGTCTGTTCTAGGGGATTCATTGACCGAGGAGGCCCTGAGATTGTATTAATCACTTTCATTTCGAGAACTAAGGTGTGGTTTTCTTTAACTGTGATGACTAATAACATTAACAGTGAGGAATCACTTCAGTAAAATCTTTCATTGTTGGCAAGAAAAGGACACATTTCGTGTTTTGCCTATCAAGCTCTTTATTTGTGGTGCGGCAGTTGCCTCCTTCAGAAATACATCCTGTGACTAGTATTCTGTATTTACTCAAATTACCCTATACGTCACAACACCACCACACACACACACACACACACACACACACACACGTGCGCGCGCGCGCACGCACGCACGCACACATGCACAGAGAAAGAGAACTTTCTCTCTGTATGTGTGTGTGTGTGTGTGTGTGTGTGTGTGTGTGTGTGTGTGTGTGTGTGAGGAGAGAGAGAGAGAGAGAGAGAGAGAGAGAGTAGCAAAGGAAGTATAGCAAAGTGAAAAGGGAGTACGCTAGATCAAAGATACTCCTCTTCAAAGATGTGTTTTGATGGCAGTTTAAAGGGGGGGGGGGGGGGTAGGTTTGATGGTTATGTTTTATGGTATGGTGAACTGATGATAGAAGGTCGTTCCACGTGAGGGGGGGGGGGGGGGGGGCAGGGGAAAAAGGGGGGTGGGGGGGGGGCACCAGTGAGAAATTTTCCCCCAAAAGGACTTTGAGCTGACTCTGGGGTCTCTCAATGTCAGGACGCCACAAAATTAACTAGCACAGCTGCCGGTGTGGTCTGAAAGGAGAAATTAATTCAATAAGGTATTGAGGACCGACTCAAAATGATTTGGACGTAGTAAGCATAATACTGTGAAGATCTTGCACTGAATGCAGGTCGGGATGGGACTCTGGTGCAGGGAAGGGACTGAAGGACAAGAGAGGGGATATGTATCGAGGTCTCTTTTCGAGCTCTTACAGAGAAGACGTGCAGTGCGGTAGAGTTCTGGACCGTGTTTGGTGTGTGGTGTGTGTGTGTGTGTGTGTGTGACCGGCCCTGCCAGGAAGACTGGCACAGTAGTCGCGACCAAGCTAAAACGCAGACAGGAGTGCTTGCGGCTTGAGTGGTGAGGAAAGTGAGGGACTGATGCTATGTTCGTACGGTGGATGAAAGCAGGACCCCGCAGCCGTGTTGTCTTTTTTTTTTTTTTTTTTTGTCTTTTTTTTTAGATGTTAATGTTGTTGCTCAATAAACAAGATTTTTTTCCTACAGGGAGAAGGGGGTTACATGGGAAAAGGACGGGCAAAAGGTGGGGGTGGGGGTGGGGTGGGGGGGGATCGGATGGGGTGGGGTGGGTAGAAAGTCCACGTAGTGTGGACGAGTACTTGTCTGGGTCCCACTCGCACCTTCGGGTGTATCTTTTCCTTACTATATGAAAGACAATGGGAAGTACTTCTTGATAGAACAGTCCAGAAGATTCTGACGATGGATTCTAACTGCAGTGCTGCTAGTTAGTCGTGGTAGTGGGTGGAGGTGGAGGAGGAGTAGTGGTGGTAGTAGTAGTAGTAGTGGTGGTACCTGCATAGTGCCTATCCTCGGTTTAAGCGCACACACTTTAAGCGCTTTACAATCCACGATCTCGTTTGCACAATAAGCTGCCTGCCTGGGTTGAGCCCACTGATGAGCTGCCTGCTGGCGTTACATTCAGTCGTTCCCCGTGTTGTTCATTCAATATCAGTCACTCATGGCTTTTTTTTTTCCCTTCATTCTTTTGATTTTTGACCATGGTGCATGGTACGTGTAACGTGTTATCCACACCAACGACCTAACTGGCCTTTTTTGTTTACGTAAGTTGGTGATGGAATTTACATGTGATTTACGTGTGCTCAGTCACACATGGAACCTCGGCTTATAGTCTCATTCGAACTGTGAGCGAAAATGCAAATGAACACTACATAATACAGTGAATCATGTTGATTTAATACAAGATACAAAACAGACACGTGAATTTTCGACAGTGAAAATCCACATTTCTGTCTGACGTTGTGTATTAGATGATCGTTGTTTTGCACTCTCTTCTGTGTGTTTGTTTGTGTTCTTGTGTCAGCATAGATTCAGTTTCGGGGTCAATTAGTTGTAACGTTTTTACCATCATCCACGCCTGAAGGTCAATTTTCGATGATTTCTACAGAGGTAAGGGAGGGAGGGGGGGGGTGCCAGTGTAGGTGTGCAGTCCTTAGTAAAAGGTTATATTTCTGTCTCATCGTCTGTGCCAAATAACTGGCGCTATCCCCAAGCTGCTGATCCCAGCTCCCCGTCCACAATCACACCCCCGGCGTATCCCGCCGCCGTCCCATCACCGGCTGTTCACACAGAGCAGTCAGTGTCAGGTCGACAGGAGGCAACCCACCAGAGAAGACACTGCACTGTGACCGAATCACTTCGGTGGTGTTCGGTGATGTCGATTCTGATCCAGCATACTCAAGACACTACCTACCAAGCCCTCTGCTGACGACAATAATTGCTCAGTCGCAAAACCGGCGTTAGTAAGCACTCCGATTCCCCTCGGGAAAGCGCCACAACGTCCATGACGATAGTCCCGATGAACTCGCCGATACCGGCGACCTCGACACGAGTTCACCAAGAGCTAGAGATGTGGACAGAAAACGATGCTGAGATCACTCTAAAAGCAGGGCGTGAAGGGCCACAGACCTTTTTCTTTAGGCTTTTTATGATGATCGATCAGAATGATGATGATGAAGATGCTACGGTGTTCCACTGGAACTGCACGACATAGCTCTCCCTCACGCTTATTGTCATCATATCTCCCGGCGTCAACCAGGCCCGAGAGATACAAACACCTGCTGTGCTGGTCAGAGTACCCGAGCAGTGTTGGTCAGAGTATCTGAGCAGTGTTGGTCAGAGTATCTGAGCAGTGTTGGTCAGAGTATCTGAGCAGTGTTGGTCAGAGTATCTGAGCAGTGTTGGTCAGAGTATCTGAGCAGTGTTGGTCAGAGTATCTGAGCAATGTTGGTCAGACTATATGAGCAACACTCCCAGAGACTCACTCAATAAGTGGTGACACTCACTGGAAAGTGTGGTTCAGGTCTTCTCAGTTGAGTCCACTTCAAACTCAGCTCAAGGTAGGCACCAGCCAGGGCAGAAAAATCCCACGAATAAATGGTTCTGATGGGAATCGAACCCACGACCTTCCAGAAGGGAATCCACGGCAGCTAGCAACCAGTGCTTAATTTTGTCCATTTAGAAGTCTGTCTGTGTGATGTGCACCTCCTAATTACCCATACGGGTGGACACTGATAGCAGTAGTCAGATGCAGGCATAGCTACACACAAGACGGCATGTCGGATGCATCACACAGCATAGGCATTATAATTAAGGCGCAACAGTTATCTTTGGAACTTTGAAGTTCTGGAAGCAGAACAAATTGCAGACATATACGACCAGCCATACACTTGTTGCTTTTTATAAAGCATCAAGAAAGTATTTACAAGAGTTAGACGGCTGAAAACCAGTAACATGCGCTATGTTACAATAATACATACACTCATTGTATTCATTTGTAAGTGAACCAGGTCTGTTTTTTGGTGTGTTTTTTTCTATCAGCGCTTTTTCAAATCTTCGATAGCATATTCTTTGTAGTGACATGTTGAAAGACTTGAAGGTAACATACAATGGTGACACTATGTTGTGTCATGTTATACAATGTGTGTGTGTGTGTGTGTGTGTGTGTGTGTGTGTGTGTGTGTGTGTGTGTGTGTGTGTGTGTGTGTGTGTGTGTGTGTGATTACTGACGGAACTATGACAGTGATCTAAAAGCATGC
>CM065718.1:46633294-46635794 GCA_033310375.1 Conus canariensis | reverse complement strand
AGGCCGCACGTGCAGCAAATGAGATCCGCCTGCACACACAGAGTTGAAATCAAGTCCCGCACGCCATAAAAGATCGTTGGCGTGCCCCAGAAAAAGATATCCTGATGATAGCAAGGCTTGAAACAAGCTTGTAGATTTTTATACTAATATATATATATATATGTGTGTGTGTGTGTGTGTGTGTGTGTGTGTGTGTGTGTGTGTGTGTGTGTTTACATATAGATAGATAGATAGATAGAATAGATAGATAGATAGATAGATAGATAATAATTATGTACATATATCTGCGCGCGCGCATGTGTGTGTATGTGTGTGTGTGTGTGTGTGTGTGTGTGTGTGTGTGTGTGTGTGTGTACCTACGGCATGATGGGCCTGTGGCATAGCGCACCTGTGACATAACAGTACTGGAGCAGAACGGTATGGAGAATCAACCCACTCTTGACAAGTTTTCCCACGGCATTTTTCCTCACTGCGATAATGAATATTCAACAGCGCAAAACCTTATCACAATGAACGCATGACAGGCATTCAGCGCTTTTCACACATGTAGATTTAATTCTCTAAAACTGTCTTTGAGTGGAAAACTTTGTCTTTGAAAATCAGCACAAGAATTGGGTTTTCTCTTCTCCCGGCCGTTGGCATGAGATTTTGACACGACATTCGATGATAAAATATTCTGTAGAAACAGAATACAAACTAATTTTTTTTTTTTTGCCGGGGGAACACGATATAGATGGAGAACTCCCAGTTTTCGTAGAATGGTAATTAAGCCAAAATCTCCTACAATGACAAAGAATGATGTAAAGAAGGCGACTGTGTAAGTGAAGCCATCATTGTTATTCAGTTCGTACATTCGCAAGGTTGTAAGAAACCTATCTTAAGCATGCGATATACAAAAACCAGAGCTCAGGGTTTCCTTACAAAGGCCAGTCGTGGCCTTTAATTTACATTTAGATAAGACACATTTTGTGTCATTAACACAAAACAATCCTATGAGGTATGCGCCCTCGCTAAAGCCTCGTTGTCGGAACGGCGCCGTCGATCTTTTTTTTTTTTCTTCTGATCTCACTCCCCATCCTTCAGATAACCAGCCAATCACACTGTGGAATCGTTTCACAGCCCAGCATGCATGCATGCTGCACGGTTTACGTGACCAGGCACAATACTTTAACATTCTTACTCTCTTTTATATATATATATAAAATGTAGCTTGCTTTGCTCTTTCATGATTTTCTTTTGCTTCTTAGGTGGCACCTTTGGTTGGTTTTTTGAAAACTCAACAAACATACTACGGTATTGCACACCAGCCTTTTTCTGGGATAGCATTCTTCTTAAAACCAAAAAGGCAGAGGATTCAAGTCACCGTTTTCCGCGGTCACTGAGAAGAAACAATCAGATTTCGAAATACCGGTATCTGACCAGGAGTTATATGTTGGTGAGTTTCCTCCCCATTGGAGATTGTCTCCCCTTTGGAGACTATAAGTTTGCTGAAGGCTCATTTTGAGAGCATTTATCATTCTCCATTCACCCACTCACGCACATACTGTTGGTTAGGCAGAATTATCTACCACTGCAGATATGAATGCTTATCTCCCCCTATTTCTTCGATCTAAGACATAAGAGCAAGCTTTGTTTATACTTGAATATTTCTTGTAGTCATTGCAACACCAAGCTGCTCTGTAAGTTGCTGGAATGGTGCTTGGTTACTTATCCTTGGAATTTATTAGTTTATTATATATCTATATGTGTGTGTGCGCGCGCGTGTATGTGTGTGTTCGTTTTTTTTTTTTTTAATCGATTCATCATTATTTATTTATCGATCATTCATTCATTTATTTGTTTATTTTGCTTTACTTTATTTTGTTTAATTTTATTTTCGACAGTTTCCAGAAGTAATCCATGTTCCTATTGACATACTCTCTTTACAAATAAACAGACACGAAACCACCAGGAACTTGAGCATGGTGCCTGATACTACCAGCCTTTAAATGCAGTCAGCGAAAAAAAAAAAATATATATATATAAACTCGGTGGAAAGATGCTATGAAGACATCACTTGGAACTAGTCTGGAAAAGATGTCATTCCACTCGAGGACGCACTGACCCTAACTCCCAGACTGAATCGAAAAAAAAAAACAGAACATTAATTTACCTTTGACGAAGACGACCGACAAATAAACAAGTAAGTGCTTCCACATTTGCTGTTGTTTATTATTACTATACAATAATCCCTGGCGTAATACGTCCTAAAAGATGACTGATGAGTTAAATCTTTCTTGTCTCGGCAAATAAAACGTGGATAATCACCGAAACATGTCGACAGTCTCTTGGCATAAGCTCAGTGCTGACTAAAGTAATGAATTTTTCAAACGGTAGTAGTGCCTTTACTTGTCCTTTGGGGAAACTGATTTTTTTTTTACGCAGCTGGTTTCCACTCGTCTGGCCTCAGTCTGGAAGTGGAAGGAAGAGATTAAACCAAAGAAGGAAAGGTTAAACATAA
>CM065718.1:46598294-46620794 GCA_033310375.1 Conus canariensis | reverse complement strand
TTGCTCGTCCTTTTAGTAATCGGCTGGATCACGACGACCACGAAAACAGACAGGGACGATGGAATACAGAGGACCTTCTGTACACAGCTTGATGATCCCTACTTCGCAGACGATCTAGCGCTTCTCTTGCACAACTGCAATCAGATACAGAACCAGACCATCTGCCTGGCATCAACATCAGCAAAGGCAGAGCTCAGGATCGCCAAGATAAACACAGAATTCACTAGGATAAAAAGTACTGCTAACACGTTGGTCACAGAGGCGGAGAGTCAATCAACGAGGTTGTTTTTTTTCGGTATCTGCTAAACATTGATAAGCAGGGTGCAAGGCACGAGCAGCCTTTGTCGTGCAAAGGAATGTATGAGCCTCTAGACAAATCAGCATAACCACAAGACTGCACATCTTCAACTCCAGTGTCAAACCAGTCCTGTTGTACGGCTGTAAGACATGGAGGAAAACCAAAGAGAGGCAGCATAGATACAGACGTACATTATACGCTCTATGGGGCGACTTTTTAAAGTCTGTTGGCCTCGTAAAGTCAGCAATGAGGACGTTGTGCTAAAGTACAAGACAAGACCCGGTCACCACGCCATCCCGAGGTTGAGGTGGGGATGGATAGGACACACTCAGGAAGCCAGAATCCAACACCACTCTTCAGGCTCTGTTATGGAAGCCGCACAGGAGATGGAAAAGGGAAACAACCCATTCACTGCTGAAGTAGAGACACTGAAGCAGAGCTGAAGAGGAGGGGAACGAACTGGACAGAGACAGGAAGAAAAACCCTTCAGTCGTGTTCACTGTAGAGCTGTCTTCTATCGCGCATGCATCCATCTGGCCACGTGACTCGCCGAATTCTGTAAACTTCCGTGTGATTGATCGGTGGAAGTGTCCGACCTCGCATGTTGTATAGACTTCCTGAATGCCTAGTCGCCTGATTACTGGAAGACGGCAAAGAAATTGCTGCCATCGCCAGGATACCACAGCGATATCCTCGTCTATGCACTGGATCAGTACAATCACATCTGAAGACGACCGCTGTGTCTCTCCAACGACGTAAAATTTCCATTGATATATTGTTCAGTTTCAGCAAAGATCTTTATATACTAAGGCAGGCAACTCGCGGATGTACCGCGAGATTCGGTTTGGGTGATGTCCCTTTGTTCGATCATGATGAACGGCGACGGAAAACAAGAGAGAGCAGAAGGAAATGTAGCTACGCTTACTGTTCATTTTCTTACCGTAACGTGCGCCACAAATATGGATGCAAGGGGCATTCCTTCTTTCGCATCTCTGCTGATAAAACACATAATATTTCAAAATTACTGATTTCTTTCTTTTGAATCACTAAACGCGGACAGTTGTACCATAACCTGGAGTTTTTCGGCCTCTGTTGGTTAGGTTAAGGTTCGGGTTAAAGTAAAACAAACAGAAATGAAACTACTTCAACAACAAAATCAGGAATTAAGATCGCTCAGAGAGAAGAAGATGGAAGGAGTACTCCTAAGGTCCAAGGCAAGATGGGTTGCAGACGGTGAAAATAATTCTAAGTATTTCTGTAACCTTGAGAAAAGGTATTATATTAGTAAACATATTGCAAAACTAGTAACCAAGGATGATGAAATAATAACCGAACAAAAACATATCCTGACTGAAGTTAAAAGCTTTTATGAAAAACTATATAAGGAAAAAGAAACTCAAGACTGTAATGTTGAAGATCTTGTAAAAACAATTCCCAAATTATCGGAAAATGAAAAAGAATTACTGGAAGGAGAAATCACAATAGAGGAAGCAGGCCTAGCCCTAAAAGACATGAAGCACGGAAAAAGCCCAGGCACAGATGGATTCAGTGCCGAATTCTTTAAGTTTTTTTTGGAAACAATTAGGACTTCTTGTAGTAAGATCCCTTAATGAAGCGTACAAAGATGGAGAACTTTAGACAACGCAAAAAGACGGGATAATTATCTGTGTCCCAAAAGGTGAGAAGCCAAAAGAAGTTGTAAAAAAAAAAAAAAAATGGCACCCCATCTCTCTTTTAAATGTAGTATACAAGATAGGTTCTAAATGCATTTCCAACAGATTAAAAGACGTCTTGCCTTCACACATTAGTGAAGATCAAACAGGCTTTAAGACCAGTCGATACATTGAAGATAATATTAGACTGATTTACGATTTGATGAACTATCTAAACTTTAAAAATCTCCCTGGTTTGTTGTTTTGTGTTGATTTCGAAAAAAAAAAGCTTTCGATTCTTTAAATTGGAATTTCATGTTTAATGTACTAAAAGCGTTTGGTTTTGGCGGAAGTATATGCCAGTGGATAAAAACATTTTATAGGAATTTTAAATCAACAGTTATTGTAAACGGACAGACTGCGCCATGGTTTGAGATAGAACAAGGATGTAGGCAAGGAGATCCCATTTCTCCGTATTTGTTTATACTCAGTGTAGAGATTTTAGCTATAATGATAAAGGAAGAAAAATTGATAAAAGGAATACAGATAGGTGAGATTGACCATAAAATAGCTCATTTTGCTGACGACACTCAGTTATTAAATAATGGCGATAGAGTTTCTTTTGAAAGTTCTAATCATATTCTCGATACATTTGGCAGAGCGTCAGGTTTACACATGAACAGTGAGAAAACGCAAACTATATGGCTCGGGTGTCAAAAGATTCAAAGACAACATGCTGTCCACATTTTAAAATGATATGGAATCCCCCGAAATCGAAAACACTCGGAATTTGGCTAACACAAGACTTAAAAGAATGTGAAATGATGAACTATAATGACAAATTTTCTGAAATCAAAACGTTATTCAAAATTTGGACTCAAAGAACTATCACACCAGTGGGATGAATCGCAGTTTTAAAGTCGTTAGTCCTGTCGAAACTGATACATCTTTGGATTCTCTTGCCTGACCCACCTGACCCCTTTATTAAAAAAAACTTTTTAAAATGTGCTTCCACTTTGTTTTGGAATGGTAAAAAAGATAAGATCAGCAGGAAGACTACGATCAAAACGGAAAAAGAAGGTGGTCTAAACATACCTGACAATAGAAAATGTATCTGTGCTTTGAAAATTTCGTGGATAAAAAAAACACACGACTAATCATAAATGGAAGAATATTATAAGGAAAATCCATCCATTTACCGACAAACTTGAAAGTTATGGAGCAGTCGCTTGTGAATGTACGAGCTCAAATTTATTTTGGACTCATGTTTTTAAGGCTTACAAAGAATTTTGCTTATGTGTAGAACCCCAGACAATAAATGAACTACTGTCTGAACCTGTGTTTTACAATGACAAAATTAAAATAGGTAATGTCACGATCAAACAAAAGAAGCTGATTGAAAAAGGAAAATATGCAGTAATGCATTTCTTAAAAGAAGACAGAAAATTCATGACATATGGAAGAATTCAAAAGAAGCTGATTGAAAAAGGAAAATATGCAGTAATGCATTTCTTAAAAGAAGACAGAAAATTCATGACATATGGAAGAATTCATTACTGAACTTGATTATAACATGAATTTCGTTACTTACAATGGATGGATTTTCTCCATAAAAGTTGCATAAATAAAACTGAGATTGAATTAAACATCACCACCAACTGTAGTCTTGACACACCAAAAGCGGTGAATATTATTTTCAAGGCAAGCAGAGGAGTCAAACAATACTATGAGATTTTAACTTATGACGAACAGAAACCAAACTGTTGTACAAAGTGGGAACGAAAACTAAATTCTGAAATCCTTTGGAAAAAAGTACTTCTCCACATTCATATCATAAACGATATCAAACTCAAATGGTTCCAAATTAGAACTGTTCATAGAATTATTGGTACGAACATTATTCTTAATGCTATGGGGATAACAAATACGACGAAGTGCACTTTTTGTAATGAAGAAAGAGAGTCAGTCGAACACTTGTTTTGGGAATGCAACCATGTACAAACTTTCTGGAAAGCTGTTGAACATTTACTGAATGAAAAATGCAGAAACATCTTCAATGCTAATATCACTTGTAATATTGTAATTTTCGGGGTGGATCACCATTATAAAACAGGCAAAATATTTGACTTTATCATAATGTTTGCAAAAAATTATATCTGTAAATGTAAATTTGAAAAACATGTGCCATGCGTTACTGAATTCCAAAATCAGCCGAACAACCGATTTAAAGTCGAGCTACACAATGTCAGAGTTAATGATAATCAGACAAACTCTGAAGCTTCATGGAACAACTATACACCAATGTTTCTTCAGTCAGATACATAATAGGCACCTACCTGTAGTATGCTCCTCGTTATGATAATATTAATATCTATCTATCTACCTATCTATCTATCTATCTATCTACCTATATATATATATATATATGTGTGTGTGTGTGTGTGTGTGTGTGTGGTGTGTGTGTGTGTGTGTGTGTGTGTGTGTGTGTGTGTGTGTGGTGCCTTCGAGAGAGATTACGATGGTTCCCTTAGGCAGCTAGTGAAGGGTTTCTCATAGTTTTTTATATATTCCCCCATTTTCTTCATCTTCAATTTTTTTTCTTCTAAAAGTTCAAGTCTTTGCCAAGTCATTACTATAATGACTGAAGAATTGTTAGCCTGCACTTGTTTTCCCCCACTACTTAATTGTTCAGCATGATATTGTTTGGTCAATCAGTGGGAGACTGCATCTCTTAGGAGATCCAAGTAAAGGTTGTTCTGCACAATTCTTAGCCACTGATAATGCTTGGGTTATTGAACAGCAGAGCTGACCACTCAGACTGTTCCATATCTTTTTTGATCTCCCTTGCATCCTTGAATAGATCCTCAAGCATAGGCTCAAAGATTGTCTCTTACAAATATATAGTGTTTGCATAATACTTTTAGTTTTTCAGCAACTTTTTTCCTCTCCACACTTTCGTTTTGTTCCATTTTACTACCCTTCGCTGGCTGCTTTGGGGTGCTGTTGGATTCTTTTTTAAACCCTTGGTGGTGAGAACACCACAGAATTATGGACTGTGGTGTGTCTCTATTTGACACCAAGAGCACAGACACAATCAGCTGTGTCTCCCTGATGAGTCCGATCCAGCGGACGAAAGGCCTAGGAGCAGGCAATACAAATAGATCTGTCTTCGAGAGAGATTACGATGGTTCCCTTAGGCAGCTAGTGAAGGGTTTCTCATATTTTTCATATATTCCCCCCATTTTCTTCATCTTCAATTTTTTTTCTTCTAAAAGTTCAAATCTTTGCCAAGTCGTTCTATAATGACTGAAGAATTGTTAGCCTGCACTTGTTTTCCCCCACTACTTAATTCTTCAGCTTATTATTATATATATATATATATATATATATATATATATAATGCCGTGACTCCCTGATGAGTCCGATCCAGCGGACGAAAGGTCTAGGAGCAGGTAATACAAATAAATGTACCTTCGTGAGGGATTACGATGGTTCCCTCAGGCGGCTAGTGAAGGGCCTCTCATATTTATAATATATTCCCCCCATTTTCTTCATCTTCAATTTTTTTTTATATATATAAAGTTCAAATCTTTGCCAAGTCACTACTATAACGACTGAAGAATTGTTAGCCTGCACTTGTTTTCCCCCACTACATAATTGTTCGGAATTATATATATATATATATATATATATATATATATATATATATATATATATCGATCACAGCAAAGAAAGACAAAACAAAAACTTGTACATTTTCCTCTTACGTTTCGGCAATCTTGCCTTCCTCAGAGAAACTTTATTCGTCACTGATCAAAACATAGATCACAATACCCGACCACAGCTAACTTAAATTATAAAAAAAAAGGGGGGGGGGGATACCAGTGATATATATATATATATATATATATATATATATATATATATATCCTCTCTCTCTCTGTACCCAGCCGACCGTGTTAATTCTTCATTAGCAATCCTCCTTGGGAAATAATCACACTTGATAAAAAAAAAAATTGTATACAGATCAGCGTCAAGTAATTATCAAACCCGGCAGACTGTCTATCAATACATGAGTTTTTTCTTTCAATACCCATTTGTATGTACATGGTTCTATGCTTGATTTTGTTCTTTTTATGTGCTTGTTTCGTTTCTTTATGTCTCTCTTTAGAAATAAAATGATGACAACTTTGCGCACTTTCCTCTTTCTGCGCACTTGTATACTCTTCTAATATTATGTGATTAAAAAACAGAAAAGTTGGAATAGAGAAGAAAAAAGAAGGAAGGGAGGGGATGAAGGAAGGTGTGGAAGAAAGCATGGGGAGCACATTTGGTCAAAGTTGGAAAGAGAGAGAAGTGGTGGCAAGAAACGTAATGGTAGTAGTAATGGTGGTAACGTGTGTGTGTGTGTGTGCGTGTGCGTGCGTGCGTGCGTTTGGGCGTGCGTGTGTGTGAGAAAGAGAGAGAGAGAGAGAGAGAGAGAGAGAGAGAGAGGAGAGTGACTATCTGATTCAGTTGTCAAATTAAGCTTTTATGTTCTAATAAAGTAAGTCCCTGCACTCACGCACACACACACACACACACACACACACACACACACACACACACACACACACACACACACACACACACACACACATACGGGTTTTGTGTTACCTCTTATTTGAGAACCTCCTCTCTCTATTTCTGTTTTACTGATGTTTTGAAAACCTAAGCTGAACGGTAAGGGAAGGAATGGCGGGGTGACGAAGCTCTCATGTGACAATTGCCGCTGCATAGTATCAGAGGTGTTTGTTAGAAACAAACAAAACAAACAAACAAATGAAGCTTTGTTGTCGTATCTGTCCAAACTGTCATAAATCGATTAGCATCAACGTGGCTGTGTTCTTTGATGTTCCTCTGTCTCCTCATCTGTGCTATTCCCAATACATTGCCCCCCACACTGCTTATTCCAGTTCCCCATCCCACAGTCACACCACGGCATGATCCACTTGCAGCCCTGGCACGAGCAATCCACGGGAAGGGTCAATGTCAAGTTGTCAAGAGGAAGCCCGTCAGAGGAGACATCGACACTGCAACGCTGCTGAGTCACCTCAATGATGTTCAGTGGCGCCTGGTCTAATCTAGCATAAGCAGGACACCACCTGTTCCCTCACTATGAGAGTAGGGCATAGAGCGCCGCATAATGTGATACTTTTCTTAATGCTGATCGGTGAGGATGAGGTAGTTCGTACAGGGACTGGGGATGATGTTTTGGAGCTCCATTCTGGTTTGAGACTGCATGACAGGGACGTACGCAATGCTTAATTTTATCACTTATCCCAGCATCAAACAGGCGTGAGAGACACAGACACCTGTCGTGTTGGTCAGGAAAAATGAGTTGCACTCTCAAAGATGCATCCACTAAATGGATGAAACTTGATTTTGTGGTTCCAGTCTTCCTAATTAAGCCCACAGCAAACTCAGCACTGGGTAAGAGCCGGTCAGAGCAAAACAAAAAAATCCTAGAGACGCATGGCTCTCGTGAAAGTTGAGCCCACGACCTCTCAGTGACAATATGCAACGCTAACCACTGCACCACGGTGGCTGCTAAATTGAGACTGTGTTCAGTTAAGCTGAGAAGATTTCATTTTCTTCATATGGTTATTGACCGATGATAGTAGAACGTAAGAGTACCATGGTGGTAGCTTGGATAGTCAGCGATTTCATCCCATCTTTGCCATTAGTCGTGTGCAAAAAAAAGGTAGGGTATAATCAGTCTGATCTTCTATTTGGTTGGGTGGAAGGGCGGCCTATGGTTGTCCAAAAAGCCAATGTGAAACAAAACATCGAGAGATTTCAGTTTCCGGATTCAAATCCAAAGGTGATTCCCCCCCCCCCCTCCCCAATCCCCTCACATTAGGGTACTTGGAGAGGTGATGGGCTTCGCCAGCCATGCCCCTATTGTCTGCTGAGGTCATGTTGTGTACACTAGGTGAGATGTCATGTAGGACAACAAAAACTGAGTTGGTTCAGAAACAAAAATATTGTGAAAGGAAGAATCAATTATGTGTTTTGTGTGTGTGTGTGTGTGTGTGTGTGTGTGTGTGTGTGTGTGTGGTGTGTGTGTGGTGTGTGGTGTGTGTGTGTGCGTATGCGGGTGTGTGTGTGTGTGTGTGTGTGTGTGTGTGTGTGTGTGTGTGTGTGTGTGTGTGTGTGTGTGTGTGTGTGTGTAATGGTGTTGTTGTTGTCGTTGTCGTTGTTTAGCATACGTGGAAGTTCCATAGCTACTGAAATGTGAGTAACTTTCCAGCCAGAGAAAGTCTTGGAATATGTGCGGGAAGGGAACATGGTATTATGTATTGGTTTGTCCATTTTGAAGAAAAAGCAATCTTGCATATTCATGTTTCTTTCAATTCAAGCTACTACAGTTCGCATTTGTTGTCATCATTATGAAAATGAAAAGAAACACGAAATCTCTCTCTCTCTCTCTCTCTCTCTCTCTCTCTCTCTCTCTCTCTCTCTCTCTCTCTCTTCTCTCTCTCCCCCCCCCTCCCCGCCCGTGCGTGCACGACACAAACACGTGTGTGTAGGCTGTTTCGAAATTATCTAGAAAAGGCAAAAAGATGAGAAAAAAACAAATACATCAGAGTCAAAGCAGAGGCCAGACAGCTTCCACTGCTTCCTCGTCTATATATCACATATCTTGACAATTGTTCTAACGAGGAAGAATAAAAGGTAAGGGCAATAGCGCAGAATGTATGAGGAAAACGCAGCAGAGATGGACAAACTCGGAGAAGACCAGAGAGGGCTGATTCATGGCGTTTCTATTCCCCAGAGACTGGCTGTGTGGCTTCCTACTGGACAAGACAGGCTTCAAACTGTTCATGCATGTTATCTTGTCATCCGATGAACTGCACACAATCATCTATCCTTAGCCTGGGAGGGAACATGTCATGCCGGGTGGCTGGAAATGTGTGTTGTGTGTGTGTGTGTGTTGTGTGTGTTGTGTGTGTGTGTGTGTGTGTGTGTGTGGTGTGTGTGTGTGTGTGAGAGAGAGAGAGAGAGAGAGAGAGAGAGAGAGAGAGAGAGAGAGAGAGAATATACGAATATACGAATATTTATTCAGATTTAAGGCCATGGCCCCATACTGAAGGGGGGCATTACACAATCATACAATGCAACTTACGCCTAAGACATTACACATTATAAACCTGTCCACAGCAATAATGAAAATATACGAAGTCGAATAAAGTTAATGCACAACAGCACGCAGTCTTTTTTGTGATTCATAAATAAACATAGCCAGATTGCAGATAATGTTTTCTTTTCTTGACGACAGCAGTAATATTACCTTGAAATGACATGGTTCAGTAAAATACTTAGGTTGAATAAGTTTGGTTCTAAGGTCATGTAATACAGGACAGCACAACAAAAAATGAATTCCATCCTATTAGCTAAACCACCAAACGGCATATGAATTCACCTTGGCGTAGTTGTAGTATCTGAAACGATGACAAGCGATATCAGAAACACCAAGTCTAAACTTGCTAATGTGCTCATAACGTATCGATTCATTTTAACATTGGCATATGGTTCTAACTCATGCGTTGTCTTAAAGAGTCTGTACTGTAAGAATCTATCACTGTGGTTAACATGATCATGCCAGTTTTGCCATCTGCAATCAATTATCCTGTCCTTAAAACATTTAAAAAATCCAGATATGTTTTGAACGCCCTGATTATCCCAAACAAACCCAAATCCATAAGAATTCAAACATTGTCGCACACTAGAAGCCCATGTCTTCTTTCCATTATTATCCAAGAACATCAACATTTTATATGCCTTAAAGGGTAACCTATCTTCATGCATTCTAGTTAACTTCAGCCAATATTTAGTACATGTTACATAGGAGTTCAGGTAAATTGGACATCTTCCGAGTTCTCCATAAATCATATCGTTTGGAGTTCTCATATCAACATTTAAGAAACGCTTCAATGCATACAGGTGAACTTTCTCTGTGATCATACTTTTTTCGAAAGCCCAGATTTCAGCTCCATACTGCAGAATTGGTTGAACTTGTGAGTCAAACAGCTTCGTAAAAATACTAAATGAATTACAGTCCAGTTTGTACAAAATATGAAGAATAACTACAATTGCTCTCTTTGCTCTGTTTGCGATATCCTGACAGGCATAATTAAAGCTGAGTTTAGTTGTAAAGTATATTCCTAGATATTACCAGCCGCCGTGGCGAAGTGGTCAGCGTCGCGGACTCCCGGCTGGGAGGTCGTGGGTTCGAATCCCATCAGAAGTCATGTGGGTTTTTCTGCCCCGACCGGCTCCTACCCAGAGTTGAGTTGCTGCGGACTCAGTTGGGAAGACTGGGACCACACAGTCGAGTTTCATCCACTTAATGGATGCGTTTCTGAGAGTGTTGCTAATTTCCTGACCAACACTGCAGGTGCCTGTATCTCTCGGGCCTGGTTGACGCCGGGATATATTATGAAAGGAAGCGTAGAGTACAGCCCTGTCATGTAGTCTCAGACCGAAATGGAAATCCGTAGCATCATCTTAATCATCCTCATTCTCATCGATCAACTATAAAATTTAAAAAAATGTCTCAAATTCTGTGGCCCTTCATGCCCTGCTCTCATGGTGACCTCAATTTCGATGTCCTCTCCACGTCTGTGGCCTTGGTTTGGTTCCGTCGGGGTCACCGGTATCGGCGAGTCCATGGGAGCTGTCGTTGGACGGACGTGGTGGCGCCCTCCGGAGGGAGAGCTCACTCACGCCGGCTCCGCGACTAAGCAATTATTGTCGTCAGTACGGGGCTTAGTAGGTGGTGTCCTGCGTATGTTAGATCAGAACAGGCGCCACTGAACACCACCGAAGTGACTCGGCAGCAGTGCAGTGTCTCCTCCTGTGGGTTGCTTCTTGACGACTTGACATTGACTGCTCCCTGTGGATTGCCGGTGCCGGGGCTGCGGCGGGGCCGAACCGGGCTGTGGCTGTGGACGGGGTGTCGGAATGAGCGGACGTGGGTGCACTGTCTCTGAGTGGCGCAGAGGTTGGGACAGCAAAAAAAAAAATAAAAATATATATATATAATTCCTAGATATTTATATGCATTTACCACAACGACCCTCTCGTTCCCATAGGTCCATCTCTCAACTTTTGCCAAGTATCCACCCTTACGAAACAATAATGTTGGTCTTCATGTTAACTTGTAATTCAAGTCCTTTGGCTGCAGAGTATAAACAGTTAAGTTGACGTTGGAGACCAATTACTGTCGTGGACAATAATACAATATCATCAGCAAACAGCAAAATAAACAATTCTATAAAATCAAAAGTCACTCCATGCCTACCATTTTCTATTATAATCAGGGCTAGCTCGTTTATAAACAACGAAAACAACACGGGGCTGGAAACATCACCCTGTTTAACACCACGAGAACACATAAAAGAATCAGATAATTTTGCTCCTGGTCGTATTCTTGCTTTTACTTCACTATACATACTTTTATACGCAACAGTTTACCTTTTACTCCATTTTTTATCAAAATAGGCCATAAAAGTTTACGAGAGATTGAATCAAAAGCCTGTTCAAGATCAACAAAGGCAACATACAACTTCTGATTATTTACAAACTGTTTTGCACGGCAGCTAATAGCGTGAATATATGATCAATTGTTGAGTAACCTTTTTTAAACCCAGCTTGATGTTCCCCAGTTATATTATTCATGCGTACCCATTCACCCAATCTACTATTAATAACAGAACTATACAATTTACTACAAATATTACTCAAGGAGATACCCCTGCAACTGTTCACATCATTGACTTCTCCCCTTTTAAATAAAGGCAGAACTATAGATTCTTTCCAGCCATCAGGATACATTCCAGAATCAAACAGAAAATTAAATAGCTTTACTAAAAAGTTGAGACTACATTCTCCAGAATTCTTGAAAAACTCACCAATCATACCATCTGGTCCACAGATTTACCATTTTTCAATTTTCGTACAGCAAGTAATATCTCCTCCTTAGATATTGGTCTGTCAAGCAGACAAACTTCTTCTCTGTCCTCATCTGTTAACATTTCCTCCACAATGACACTCTCATCATCGTCTTTTTCTAGCAAACTTTTGAAATGTTGGTACCATTCACGCATAGGAATATCATTTGAAGGTTATGCTCTCTTTCTAGATATTTTATGAACATGTTCCCAAAAGGATTTCTGACACTGAATGGAATTCACGAGTTCATTTAGTAAGCTATCATTATATTCTTTCTTTTTTCCTTTTGTTTAAACTTCTTATATTCACGCCTTGCAATATAAAATTCAATTCAATCTTCTTTATCTAACGTTTTACAAAATTTTCTGAATAGTCTACGCAGTTTACATTTATATAGTTTACATTCCTGGTCATACCAATTATTTTGAGTAATATTTTTGTTTACTGGTATTCTTTTCACCATACAATCAGCTTGATCTTTAACAATCTTATTGAATTGATTTATTGCCTTGTTGATATCCACATGTATCAGATCTTCAGCCACTAATATCTGGTTCTGTATATCTTCTGACCGCATGGAAAAAAATAAACTGCCTAGCGTAGTCTTGGTTCCAACAATATTTGACAATAAATTCATTATTTTGAACACGCATATTCATGTTGGAATACATCTTTTCACTCCGGACATTTACGTACAATACAAGGGGCAGGTGATCAGATTCAAATCTTTCTAGTACTCTCAAAGTTAACTCGTTACTTAATAATTCAAAAAGGTCTACAGATGCTATGAAATAATCGTTTACACTGTTACCTGTGTCAGAAATGTATGTGAAGAACGACCCTCTGAGTCGCCATTACAGACACCGTTTAAAATACATAATCCTAATACAGAACACATGTTCAACATTTTCTTTCCGTGCAAGTTGAGTACTTTATCTTGGGAAGATCTCACCATTTCGGGACTTTTGTTATTGTTGTGACAGAGAAAACAAAGGTAAAAAAAAACTTTTTCACCTCAGGGTAAAATTCGTCGATTAAGAAGACAAAGATGCTAAAACAGTACGTTTCAGGTTTTCCCTTTCTCAACTGCACAGGGAAGGGGGCAAGAAGTAAGAATAAAAGGCTGACTGCTACTCACAGAAAAAGAAAACTTACCCTTTTCAGAACACGCAATATGCTCCCTGTTTGGTTTGGTTGTTTGAGGTTTCGCTTTTGTCATTCGTTTTCATTTCCGGGTGGCTTTTTGTTCCACACAGCTGAACGAGCACACACACGCGAGTTTCAAATTCGATGGGAATGTTAAAGCCTACGTCCCTATCGAGATTGAAGTATTGTGAAACTGCACGGGCGTTTTCAACAAACTCATGTAAGATCATACAGTGTGCGTCCAAAGGAACATATGCGCGCACGCTTGAGATTAGTGTAGACACGTAGTGTACAGAACCCAACAGAGAGAGCATAGAGTGGAGCCGAGTCAGTTTGCGTGCAGTTGACTGTTTCCAGTTTTGCTTTTTATTGGCGACTTTTGAGAAGAAGAAAAACGAGGGAGGGGGTGGCGTTAGGTGGTGGGAGGAAGGACGTGAAGGCCTATAGGTTGAGGGAGGAATAGGGATGCTTAAGATAAAAAGGAAAAATCCCACACGACAATAAAACTCTCAAATCGAACTACTTGACAAATGAAACTGATCATACACATCCAAAACTGAAAACCATTTTACTGTTTACACATTTCATAATTGATGTTTAACGAATTCCGCAGTCGTAATTTGAATTACACTTACATAAAAAGGTTTGAAAAAGGCAATAAAGGATATAATGTAAAAAAAAAATGGAAATAAAATGTAAAAAATGTAATCACTCGGCATTGGATGTGTATACATTTAAGCTACGCTCTGAGAACGTTTAGTCATTTTTCCAAGAAAATAACTGAAGGTTTACGGGTCAAACTTAAAGATATGGCTTGGACGGGAGAGAATGGCATGTTTAACTGGAAATAGTTTGTATGCACGCTCTTTTCCAAAACGAAGTAACATCATGTCCATCAAACGTCAAAGTACACTCTAGCACTTTTCTCACCTCTTGCCGTTTCATTCCCAAAAGAAAAGTATGGTCACTAACCTGCTAAAAGAAGTGCACAAACAAACGGCAATACATAAGCAATGCGTCTTGACAACTGTGTAGTCTGCAGCAAGACAGATTAAAGCGATCGGACAAAAAAGTGTCCAGTTGTGTTTTGAAGCATCTTTAGGAGAAGTGATGGGAGTTTATCTTATCCTGGGTTCAGTGCAAAATCAGAAAGTGGGAAAAGATAAAGGGAAAAAAATGAGGGTTGAAAAATGAGGAAGGGGGAAGGAAGGGGTAAAAATGAAAGTAAATGAATAATAATATTACTAGCAATACAACTACCAGTAATGAAGAATCAGTATAAAGAGAAGAGATGAAGAGATGCAGACTAAATTAATCAGAAAACGACAATGAGTCAGCCGGTAAATAGGTACTAACTAATCACAACACATACATAAACATATAAGACATGGTTGAAACTGTAATCATATTCAATGGAATAAATATTTTAAGGGAGAGAAAACATATAGTGATAAATGTAACCCACGAAGGGAATGAAGCAAAATGCATTTAGTGCACGACTAAATCACTAAACAGACCATTAATCAATTAGACGAAATTAAAAGAAAGGAATGAATGCAAGGGCGGGAAGAGAAAGAATGGGGAGGGGATTACTGTGGTGCATTACTCCCTTTTTTCAATTTGTCTGACGATTGACTATTTCCCATTGTAGTTATTCCCTTAACTTATTCCACAATGTTTAATTTCATTCTGTTTCGAAATCTGTTTTGCTTGCCTTTTACCCTTACCGCTTCATTCGGTTGCCATTATTACGATTTTAACACTACTTTATTTACTTATAAACTCTCTTATTCATTGCTTCATTGCTTTGTTTACTTATTTATTCAACGTTTATTTTCATTCCATTCATATGTTAACTTATGTATACAGGGACCGATTCTCTTTGTATGTTAAATGCTAGTAAAGCAAATAGTAATAGGAGTAACCGTTACGAAGCATTATTTGCCTCCACCACCGTCACCAACCACCTCCAAAGCCTCATTTTTTTTCTAGCCTTCCTTTCTCTGTCAACCTTTTTTTCCCGTCCTCCCCGCAGCAGAATATTCACAGTGGCTGAAACAAGATCATTCCCATAACACATGCCACTCTTGGCTGAACGACAACGCCTTCAAGCTTAGCCGGACTTTTTATGCTCTTTGCTTGGTAGCGGAAGGAGAGGGGGATTGACGATTGAGTGTCTCGCTTGTGGAAGACTCACTGGTCGAAACGCATTGCTTCTGCATTGCTTTTATTCATTTTGTGGTCTAGTAAAGCAGCTGCCTCTTACTTCTAACTTCAGCTGCATTCATTCAGTTTCAAACTACCTGTTTGGTTCCAGTGGAGTCGCAGAGTATTATGGGACCCAGCAAAAGTCTTTCTATGTCACCAAGACATAATGTTCTTGACTGTTTTATTCCTAATGTCAAAAGCTCCTCTTGTATTGGAAATCCAAATTTGCGAGCTCTCTGGTGCAGGCTTAGAGTAAACGCAAGGATAATTTTTCTATAAAATTGCATTGGCATCCTTACTCATGCAACATGATAATTATCATAAGGATAGCTAACACTTCTGTCGTAAATACAGAAGAGACAACATTCCCCAAAACGAAACTATCGTGCACTTTCTAATGAGAACTCAAAAATCCAAATCCAAGGCATCCGTAAAAAAGAATTAAGATAATCTGGATTCATGCTGTCAATTTTTTACCCTTCATAGGATAGTGTGTGTGTGTGTGTGTGTGTGTGTGTGTGTGTGTGTGTGTGTGTGTGTGTGTGTGTGTGTGTGTGTGTTCGTTCAGCTTGTGAATCAGTTTTGCATGCCAAATACAATGATAATGTTTCCTAAGGTCATAGAATGTGTTCAGCAGACCTCGCACAGATTGTTTTTGTGATTGAGAAGCTTTACTACATGGTTAGTGGTTTTGTGATTGAGCCCTACAACATGGTCATGGTGTATCGATCTTTTAATGGAAAGCTTCCTTGATTTTCTAATACATTCTCTCTCTCTCTCTCTCTCTCTCTCTCTCTCTCTCTCTCTCTCTCTCTCTCTCTCTTGTTGCTGTTGTTTCAACACACACACACACACACACACACACACACACACACACACACACACACACGCATGCATGCACGCACGCACGCACGCACACACACACACACACACACACACACACACGCACACGCACACGCACACCACACACACACACACACACACGCACGCACCACACACACACACACACACACAACACAAGACAGTTTTCAACTACTGAATGCCTCGAATCCAACTGGGAGTGTTAACACTGTCTGCACTTGTAAATGGCTGACCAAATCATGCCTTGTTTCTGGACTTGGTGTTACAGCTATCCTCTTCCATACATTAACGATAGTTTCACGTAAAACTCATTTCTGATAAACATATAGAATTGCTCCTAACCCAGTAGGGAAATGGTTTGGGAAAAACGGAAGTATGGAGAGAACAGCTTTAATCTAAATCCTCCTTCACGTTGCAGTGCGTGCTTTTTCCTTTTCTTTATTTATGCCGTGATGAATGGGCTCTGGCATTCTGATGGAACCCGGTTCAGGGGTTTATTTATGCAAACGTTTCTCTTGGAATGTTTGGACTGTGCTGAAATTATCGATCGTGCACGTTGCGTGATGGCGTCGCACATAATAGGCTTTCTGATACGCACTCGGGTCGACAGCAGGTTTCCTTTGTGACCTCAGGACTCGCTTCCTGCTTTTTAGCGATCTTTGTTCCTGCCTGTCACTGGCGTTCGACTTGCATCATGTCAACGGGTGTTGATGGCGTCTGTTGAGAGGTTCTAAAACAGCAACTGATTGAGTTGACCTTTAAATTCCTTGGTGAGTATCTGTCATCAGTCTTACGCCGACCCAGGTTGTGGCTGTGGATGGGTAGTTGGAATGAGTAGCTTGGCTGCAATGCCACTCGTTTGGCACAGAAAATGGGACAGCAAAAAAAAAAAAAAAAGGGGGGGGGGGGGGTTAAAACTGTAATCATAGATAACTGAACAAATATTTTTAAGGAGAGCAAAAATTACATTAATAAATTGTACACGCACAAAAAGGAAATGTAAATGACTAAATAGCTAAGTAATCCAAAGAATTATTAGACAAAATTAAAGAAAGGCATGAATATCAGGTAGGACAGGGAAGGCAATTGATGGGGAGTGGAGGATGGGATTAATATTGTGCGATGCTGATTGGTTTATTTCACAGTTTCGTTATCCCCTAATTTATTCCACACCATTTTATTTCATTCTACATGTAAGTTTCATTGCAACATATTTTACCTCACCAATTTATTCAGTTTCCATTATTACAATTGCGATCCTATTTTATCATGTTCGTGGAATCACTTATTCATTGGTTCATTTTTTTGTTCACTTATTTGTCCACGCATTTATTTATACTTCCATGGATACATTACTTATGTATAAACGCACAGATTCTCTTTTTCTATTATATGTTAATAAAAATGATAATGGCATTACCATTACAAGCATTATTTGCTTCCACCACCCACACTTTTTCTAGCCCTCGTTTTCCTGTACTCTTTTCCTTTTCTTGTAGTCCTCCCCACAGCAGACAAGATCATTCCCATCACAAATGCTGTCTTATGCCCATATTTAGTTTGGCACTGTTATAGATGTGGTTCGGTTTAGACTCCACGAGTTGTTTGTAATCACGGCCAATAAAGCTTTTTCACCTGTTCGCGTGGTTTTTGTAACAGACCACCTTTCAGACTGGAGGAAACTGAATAAAAGAATGTCTGTGTGGAGGGATTGTATCGCCAAATTTGTTGAGCAATTCCTCCTTTCAGGATCCATGCTTTGTTTAGTGCATTTCTCTCAGACCCAAAGCAATTCCGCAAAGTTTTGTCATCAGGTACAATTTCATCCTGCCATTTTGAATCACATCCGTCGTAAGTCAGGAGTAATTGTTATGCGTGTTCTACGCTCTTGCTTTCGCTTTCTGCTAAAATTGCCGATTGAGTTTATTAGTCGAATGGACAACCCAGAACACTTTACATTTAACGAATATAGTATGGTTTTGGTCTCTTATTCTAAATGAACCAATAATCTTTGGATTTTTGAAGTCGTTAAAGAACATTGTAGGTGATTTCTCTCTCGAAGCACAATCGCACTCTTTTGCATGGTTGATTTATGCATTACTGACCGGCAAGTTTCATCTGGTTTTGGGCGTCTTATCAAAATGTCAAAATCGTTTGCATACTGTGCGGTGTAGCCTATATCGCCTGGCGATCCCTAGAGAGGTTTATGAATAAGAATGATGAATAACACTGGGGTTGTTGTGCAATTTTTAGGGTTTCTGTAGTAACATATGTAGATGAGGACTAGACTTGACCAACTCTTGCACATAAAGATCCTTCAGATAAAAACGTTCAAGGTCTTGACAGAGAACCCCGCAGTGTCCACCATTTTTGTGTCTGTATTCAACTTGTGAGTTAGCTTCCATGCTAAGTACCATGGTAAATATTTCTGAGGTCATAGAATGTGTCCATCATGCCTCGTGCAGATTGTTTTTGTGTATGAGAAGCTTTACAACATAGTTAGTGGTTTATCGATCTTTTCACCGAAAGTGTCCTTGCTTTTCTAGGAATACATTCTCTCTCTGTCTCTGTCTCTGTCTCTGTCTCTCTCTCTCTCTCTCTCTCTCTCTCTCTCTCTCTCTCTCTCTCTCTCTCTCTCGTTGTTGTTGTTGTTGTTGTTTCAAAAAACGCACAAGACATTTTTCAACAACCAAATGCCTCAAATCCAACAGGGAGTGGTAATGCTATCAGTCAGTGATTGCCAATAGCACACCTAACTTTACTTGATTTTTGAATTGGTATCATCATTTCTCCTCTTCCAGATATGATGAAAAGATTCATATAGCCACAGTCTGGTAAAATGAACCAATTGTTCCTGACCCAACAGGTAAATGGTCTGCAAAAAAGCGGAATCAAAAGAACAGCTCTATTCTAAATCCTTCTTCTTCACATTGGCATGCGTGTTTTTTTTCTTTTCTTTGTTTATGCTGTGATGAACGAGCTCTGGCGCAAACGTTTCTCTTGGAATGTTTGGACTGTGCTGAAATTATTGATCGTGTCCTTTGCGTGATAGCGTAGCATATAATAGAAGGCTTTCAAATACGCACACGGGTCGACAGTGAGTTTCCTCTTTCGGCTTCCGGGCACGCTTCTGGCTTTTTTTTTTTTCAGTGCTCTTTGTTTCTATCTGTCACTAGCGCCTACGACTTGCGTCATATCAGTTGGCACTGCTATGTCTATTGAGAGGTTCTAAATCAGCCAATGAGTGAGTCGACTTTTAATTCTTTAGTGAGTTTCTGTCATCAGGCGTTCGAGTACTGCTTTTTTATTTCTTATTCTTCTGTTGTTGTTGTTTTTTTAATATTTGTCAACGATGAAAAAATGTTGATCATGTCCAATGGCTGTTGCAATCGCGATTAATGTTCATTGAATACTCTTAAAAAATGTTATGGTGATAGAGACTTTTCTTACAAAGAGTGAAATCCTGAGAGGAATATGAAGGGCGTCCCAGAATCAACAAACTCCCATTTAGCTAAAAGATGAGAACATCAAAGAAGTGGAGAAATTTGTCTACCCGAGCTGTGTCGCTAGCAAAGGTGGTCCAGCAAACCAAGATGTCAGTAGCCACATCAACAAGGCAATGCAGCTACTGACACCTTGTGACTCGTGTTGGCTTCTACGGCCCTTTCATTCTAGACCAAGATCAGAATGTTCAACTCAAATATGAACTCTGTTCTGTTGTATGGCTCAGAGACATTGAGAACAGATGGCCAGAAGTAATTTCCAATAAAATCCTGTGAAAGAGAACTAAACAAAATTCTATAGACACAGAGACGAAGAAAAGAGAATGGGGCTGAACAGGTCACACTCTACGAAAGCCTTGTACCAACAACACAAGACAGACACTCGAATTGAACCCACAAGGGAAAAGGAAGGCGGGGCGACCTCGACTTGGCGTGGTGCATGGATTCCGAAGTGAAGACAGCCGGAATTACATGAGCCCAGCTGAAGGGGTCAGCCCACAACCGAGTCAGCTGAAGAGTGTCGCTGCAACCGTTGGTTCCCAAGGGAACTCAAAGGAATAAGAAGATGTAACCAAGTAGTACCTGCCACATTTTGGAAGTAAAACAAACAAGAAAATCCAGCCTTAAGAGAGTTTGACTTGTGCATGACACTCCGCATGAAAGACAACATCACAGAGATCATATAGGGTCGGTCTGAACCCTGGTTAGTAGTGGCCGCACATTGTGTCAACCCCCACCATGGCAGACATGAAAGTGTGCTGCTAGGGGAACACCAAAGGATATCCGTGGAGGAGGCATCATCACATTGGTAACTGTAATGTAACATCGTTCAAGTAGATTAGAAAACTGAAAGAATCATAGGCTTATGAAACAGACGTATACACCTGGCATTCTTCCCTCTGTGAAGTTAGATAGAAGACCCTTGGTAAAGGGCATGCCCTGTGTTACAGCAGAAAAGAAGACAAGCATAAACATGGGAATGACTTATGGCCATCTCTTGTTGAGGATGCACCTGAGACACTTGTTAATAAATGCCTGAAAATTAGTTGGATGGATGGGTCATCTGGAAAAGTTCATTTGTGTTCATACACGTCCCTGCTGTTGGCACATGTATGGACCAGCTTGAGCTATAAAGAGAAGTTTGGAACTGTTTAATAGGGATTTGTCCTCGCTTGTTCTGCGCACCTTTTGTTTGTAAGTGCTCTGGCTGCATAGATACTGCAAGTAGTGTGATTGTAACTGTATAGATACTGCAAGTAGTGTGATTGTAACTGTATAGATACTGCAAGTAGTGTGATTGTAACTGTATAGATACTGCAAGTAGTGTGATTGAAACTGTATAGATACTGCAAGTAGTGTGATTGAAACTGTATAGATACTGCAAGTAGTGTGATTAAAACTGTATAGATACCGCAAGTAGTGTGATTGAAACTGTATACATACTGCAAGTAGTGTGATTGAAACTGTATAGATACCGCAAGTAGTGTGATTGTAACTGTGTAGATACTGCAAATAGTGTGATTATAACTGTGTAGATACTGCAAGTAGTGTGATTGAAACTGTATACATACTGCAAGTAGTGTGATTGAAACTGTATAGACACTGCAAGTAGTGTGATCGTAACTGTATAGATACCGCAAGTAGTGTGATCGTAACTGTATAGATACTGCAAGTAGTGTGATTGTAACTGTATAGATGTTGCAAGTAGTATGATTGTAACTGTATAGATACTGCAAGTAGTGTAATTGTAACTGTATAGATACTGCAAGTAGTGTAATTGTAACTGTATAGATACTGCAAGTAGTGTGATTGAAACTGTATAGACACTGCAAGTAGTGTGATTGTAACTGTATAGATACCGATACTGCAAGTAGTGTGATTGAAACTGTATAGATACTGCAAGTAGTGTGATTGAAACTGCATAGATACTGCAAGTAGTGTGATTGAAACTGTACAGATACCGCAAGTAGTGTGATTGAAACTGTATAGATACTGCAAGTAGTGTGATTGAAACTGTATAGACACTGCAAGTAGTGTGATCGTAACTGTATAGATACCGCAAGTAGTGTGATGGTAACTGTATAGATGCCGCAAGTAGTGTGATCGTAACTGTATAGATACCGCAAGCAGTGTGATCGTAACTGTATAGATACTGCAAGTAGTATGATTGTAACTGTATAGATACTGCAAGTAGTGTAATCGTAACTGTATAGATACTGCAAGTAGTGTAATTGTAACTGTATAGATACTGCAAGTAGTGTAATTGTAACTGTTTGACTACATGGGAGCGAAAGTTCCTTTATTAGACAAGGTGAAAGAACTACCGACTATTATTCTTATCATTTTCAGTCTTGGGATATCTTGGCGTATGTGGACGTACCACAACCACTGAAATGTGACCAAAATTCCAGCCAAAGGAAGTCTCAGAATGTGTATGTTAAGGAAAACAAGACTCATGGTCGATCTGTCCTTTCATTAAAAAAAAAAAATCCACTTACATCTGAACTGGCGTTTCGTTGTTTTTTTTTCAATTGTTTTAAATATGAAAAGAACTGTTTTCAATCTCTCTCTCTCTCTCTCTCTCTCTCTCTCTCTCTCTCTCTCTCTCTCTCTCTCTCTCTCTCTCTGGTGTTATGTTGTGTTTGTATGTTTGTTTGTTTGTTTGTGTTTCTGAAATTTTAAGAGAGGCAAAGATGAGAACAGACACATGCGCCACAATCAATTCAGAGGTTAGACATTCTCCATTGCACGTGCGTCCTGGTACTTATGCAGATTTCTTAAACATTGAGTTGACAAGAAAGAACAGGAAGTAAGGAGAGCGGGAAATCATTTCTGA
>CM065718.1:46590794-46593294 GCA_033310375.1 Conus canariensis | reverse complement strand
GACTGAAGTATAGTGACACTGCACTTTCAACAATTCCACGTAAGATGAGATGCAGTGTGCGTCCAACGGAAACATGTGTGCACGCTTGAGATCAGCCAGGGGGGGTGAGAGGGGAGGCGGAAGGGGAATAATAAAAGTAATGATAACACAACTAGGATAGTAGTAATAGTAATGGTGCTTATGGCCCAGCCGACCGCAAAGGACCATATCAGGGCTGTCACCGCGTTGTTTACTCACAAGTCTTTTTTTTTTTAAATCACACAACTCTTCAAAACTCATCTTCCAAACAACCACCGGAAATGTTGTTAAAGATCTTTCCTCCGTAAAATCTTAGATCCGATGAAAAATGTTAATCTCCCTCAGAAATTCAAAGATCACATCAGGTGGGACATCTCTGAACAAGGTTTTCATGGAGTCTGCTGTAAAGCGTTTATGTCTCACGTCATGCAAGTCCCAACACTCTAAAAGGACATGTTTCACTGTGAGTGGTACATGACATGGAATGCACCACGGATCTTCTCCTTTTAAAAGATAAGAATGAGTGCAAAACGAGTGGCCTGTATGCAAACGGCACAAAACTGTTTCTTCTTTACGGACACCTTGGGAAATGGTAAAAACTCTTTCAGGTTTGGACGGATTTTAAATAGTTTGTTATCCATCTGCGAGCCCCATTCTTCTTGCCAGAGGTCTTTGACATAAGTGTGAGGGATAGACAATCTGCTCAACTTTTCCGCTGTGGCACTCTTGGCAAGTTGATCAACCATTTCGTTGCCTCGAATGCCCACATGGCTGGGAAAACAGCTAGGAATACAACTGCTGGTAATAAATAATCGGTATAAGTTTGCAGAGATACCTTTGTAGAAAAAAAAAAACTTAACGGAAGAAGTACATGAATTTTAATTTGAATGTTAAGTTAAAATTAGTAAGTAAACAAGAAAATGAATACATCAATAAATGCATATATAATCGTATAGAATAGGGTTCAAATACCGGCCTCCGTGTCGAAGTGGTAAGCGTCGCGGACTCCCGGCTGTGAGGTTGTGGTTTCCATTCTGTTCAGAGCCATTTATGTGGCTCCTACTCAGAGCTGAGTTTGCTATGGGCTCAGCTGAAAATACTCGGCCAACACAGTCGAGTTTCATACACTTAATGGATGCGTCTCTGGGTGTATTAACCAACAGCGCAGGTACCTGTTTCTCTCGGGCCTGGTTGACGCCGGGATTTGCTATGAAAGTAAGCGTAGAGTACAGCCCTGTCAGACTGTCTCAGACCAGAACGGAAATCCGTAGCGTCGTCTTGATCGTCCTCATCCTCATCTATCAGCATAAAAAAAGTCCCAAATTATGTGGCCCTTTATGCCCAGCTTGCGTGGTGGCCTCAGTTTCCAATATATGTCCACTTCTATGGCCTTGGTCTGATTCTGCCGGGGTCAGTGGTATCGGTTAATTCATAGGAACTATGGCTAGACAGACGTGGTAGCTCACTCCAGAAAGACCGCTCACTCACGCCGGCTCCGCGACTAAGCACTTATTGTCGTCAGCAGGGGGCTTAGTGGGTGCTCTTTTGCATATGCTGAATCAGATAGGCACCACTGAACACTACATACTGTCACTCGGCAGGGGCGCAGTATCTCCTCCGGTGAGTTGCCTCAAAACGACTTGACACTATCTGCTTGCCGTGGATTGCTGGTGCCGGGATTGTGGCGGGTCGGGCCGGGCTGTGGCTATGGGCGAGAGGAGTTGGAATGAGCGGCATGGGTGCAATGTCATCGGTGGGACAGCAAAATAAGTTAGAACTGTAAATATGAATAATTTGATAACTGTTTCAGGGAAGGAAAAAAAAATCACAGTAATGAAATGTACACACAGAAAAAAGGACACCTACGCGACCAGATAGCTGAGTGACCCGATGAATAATTATACAAAATTCAAAGAAAGGAATGAATGCATTGGAGAGCAGAGAAGGAAAATGATGGGAAAGGGGTTGATATGTGTGCAATGCTCCCTTTTTTTCAATCTGTCTGATACTTGAGTTATTTTGCAATTTAGTTGTTCCCTTAGTTTATTCCACAAATGTACTTCTGTTCTAAGTCTTATTACTATACTTTTCATCTTTATATATTCATTCAGTTCCCAGTATCACGATGGAAATTCTGCTTTATTTATTCATAAATTCATCTATTCATCGGTTGATTTCTTTTGTTTACTTCTTTATCCTCGCATTTATCTTTACGTCCATTAATACATTTACTAACGTACGCATGTGCAAATCTTCTTTTCATATTAAACGTTAGTAAAAATAGTAACAGCATAACCATTACAAGCATTATTCGCTGCCACCACCACCCATCTCCAAACCCACACTTTTTTCTAGCCCTCATTTCTCTGCATACTTCGCCCCCGTCCTCCCCGCAGCAGAATATTCACAGTAGCTAAGACAAGATCATTCCCATCACAAATGCTGCTCTCTGGCTGAACAATAACGCCTCCAAGCTCAGCTG
>CM065718.1:46583294-46588294 GCA_033310375.1 Conus canariensis | reverse complement strand
AGCCTTGCTTGGTGCTTTTCTCTCAAACTCTAAACAATACACCTTAGTTTTGTCACCGCCAACGATTTCATCTCGCCATCTTGAATCACGTCTGTCATAGGCCAGGAGTAATAGCTTGACGTACTCTATTCTCACTCTATTGTTTTGGGGTAAAATCGCCAGTTTAGTATTTGAGTCAAATGGACTCTCCAACACTTCACATTCTATGAATATTGTGAGGTTTCGCTTTCTTATTCTAAAAGGAGCTATGATATTCAGATTTTCTTCATTATTAATGAGGTGTCTCTATCAAAAGCCCAAGCCCACTTTCTTACTTTTTTATGCATTAAGGACTGGCAAGTTTCTTCTTGTTTTTGGCATTTTATCAAAATGGTAATATCCTTTGCATAATATGCGAGACATATATCTTTTCGCGATCCCTTGAGATGTTAACAAATAAGAATAATGATTAACAATGGGGCAGTTGTGCAACTTTTTTTAGGATTCCTGTATTAAGCTATGTAGATGAGGATTAGACCTGGCCCACTCTTGCTCATAAAGAACAGTCAAACAAAAACATTCAAAGCATTGAAAGAGAAGCCAGCAATTTCCAGTGTTTTTGTACACCATGTACATCAGTTTTGCATGGCAAGTACTAAGATAATGTTTTCTGAGACCATATAATGTTTCCAGAATACTTTGAACCCAGGGGATTGTTTTTGATTGAAAAGGTTTACAACGTGGTTAGTGGTTCACATATCGTTTTCTCGAAAGCCTCCGTCATTTTCAAAAAATACGTTCTCTCTGTCTTTCTGTCTCTGTCTGTCTGTCTGTCTGTCTGTCTGTCTGTCTGTCTCTCTCTCTCTCTCTCTCTCTCTCTCTCTCTCTGTCTCTCTGTCTATGTCTCTGTCTCTGTCTGTCTGTCTGTCTGTCTGTCTGTCTGTCTGTCTGTCTGTCTGTCTGTCTCTCTCTCTCTCTCTCTCTCTCTCTCTCTGTGCTGTTGTTGTTCTTCTTGTTGTTTGAAGAAATGCAGAGGACAGTTTTCAAGAATCGAATGCCTTAAATCCAACATGGATTGTTAATGCTGTCAGCCTACAATTGTAAATGACAAAACTAGTTATGCCTTGTTTCTAGAATCATTATTACCACTGTCCTCCAGATATCAAAAAGAGTTTCATGTGACAAACATTCCGCTTAAATCAGTCAATCAGTCCTAACCCAGTAGGTAAATGTTTTGGGGAAAAGAGAAGTATGAAGAGAACAGCCCTAATCTAAATTCTTCTTCTTCACGTTGACATGCGTGCCTTTTCCTTTTCTTTATTTATGTAATGCATATAATAGAAGGCTTTCTGATACGCACTCGGTTCGACATTGGGTTTCATTTTTGCCCTCAAGGCCCTCTTCCGGCTTTTCAGCGCTTTTTGTTCCTGTCTGTACAATGGCGCTTTTGACTTGCATCATATCAGACGGGTGTTGATGTATCTGTGGAGATGTTCTTAAACAGCCAGTGGTTGAGTCAACGTTTTATTTCGTTGATGAGTATTTGACATCAGGCCTTTGAGTCCTACTTCGTTAAAGGTTTTTTTTGTTGTTTTTTTTGTTTTTGTTTTTTTTTTTGCAGCAGTGAGGATTTTGATTATGTCCAATAGCTGTTGCTATGCTGATTGATGGTCAGTGGATTCTTTCAAATTAAATATTATGGTAATGGATATTTTACAATAAAGAAGAAAATCTGGAGAGGAAGAAGGGGAATATCCAGGATCAGCCTATTGCACATATTCATTGAGGAAAGCAGGATTAGGAAGGTGGGGGGATGGCGGGGTGGGGGGTGGGGGAATTGGGGGGAAGCACAACAGTGAATAAAACAAACCAACAAAGATCAACATTCACCTGGTACAAACCATAAGTGTACTCACACACACACACACACACACACACACACACACACACACACACCACACACACACATACACACACACACACACACACGCACACAGGCACACAGGCACACACACACACACACACACACACACACACACACACACACACACGTACACAGGCACACGCGCACACACACACACACACACACACACACACACACACACACACACACACACACACACACACACACATACACACAGCACACACGTTTATACTCACAACACACGCACGTGCACAAACACAAGATTCACACACACACACACACACACACACACACACACACACACACACACACACACACACCATTATCATCGCCATAACAACTTTTTATCTGCCTCTTTTTCCATGCCACCTCACTGACCTTGCAACCATGCGTTCACACCAGCATTTAAACCCTGGTTTGTCCTGCCGTAGCCATAGCACCGGCAGTCTGCAGGGGGCAGTGAAGACTTCGTGAGGCAACCCACCAGAGGAGACACTGCACTGCTGCCGAGTCTCTTTGGTTGTAGTTCGTGGTGCTTGTCCTAAGCCGGCATACTCTGAATACCACCCACTGCTGAATTTCTGACGACTATAATTGCTCAGTCGTGGAGCCAGCGTAAGTGATCTCTCTCTCCTGGAGGGGTGTGTGTGTGTGTGTGGGGGGGGGGGGGGGGGGCTTCAGATGCATTCAAAGACAGTCTCAATAAAAACATGAATTTGTCAATACCGTTGACTCAGACAGAACTTCACCAAAGGATAGTGGGAATCGAAACTGATGTCACCATGACAGCAGGACATGAGGGAGGCCATGGGTTCTATTCACATCATATCTATTTATTTGTGGGATTATTCTGCCCTGACTGGCTCCAACCCAGAGCTGAATTGGCTTTGGGCTCAATTGCGAAGACTGAGACATTACAGTCGAGTTTCATCCATTCAGTGGATGTGTCTCAGAGAGAGCTGCTCAAATATCCTGACCAACGCTACAGGTGGTGGTGTCCCTTGGGCTTGATTGACGCCAGAATACATTATGAAAGTAACCAAAGGTAAAGCCCTGTCATGCAGTCTCAGACCAGAATGGACATTTGTAGCATCGTCATCATCATCAACCTCATCGTCAGCGATCAGCCTAAAAACAAATGTCTCGAATTCTGTCCTGCTCTCATGTGACCTCACTTTCGATTGCCTGTCCAAGTCTATGACCTTGGCTGGATTCTGTTGGGGTCATCAATATTGGCAAATTCATAGGGACTTGTGGTTGGACGGACATGTTGGCGCCTTCCAGAGGAAGGGCACACTCACCCCGGCCCCACGACAAAATAATGACCGTTGTTAGTAGCAGAGATTTAGCAGGTGGTGTCCTGCATATACTGGATCAGAACAGGCATCACTGAACACCACTGAAATGACTCGACAACAGAGCAGTGTCTCCTGGGGTGGGTTGCAGCGTGATGACTAGACCTTCACTGCGCCTTGTAGATTGCCAATGCCGGGGTTGTGGCGAGTTGATCCAAGCTGTGCCTGTGGACGCGAAGTTGGAATAAGCAGCGTTGGTGCAATGCCAATCATTCGGCACAGAAGAAAGGACAGCGAACAAAAAGAAGGGTTAAAACTGTGATGGGGGCCGGAATAGCTCAACTGGTAGAGCTCCGGACTCGTGATCCTGGGGTTGCGGGTTGGAATTTCGGTACAGGGGGAATTTTCCCTCGGAGTTAACAGTGGTTCTGACTCCATTCCCCATACAGTTCTTCGAATGAGACTATAAACCGAGGTTCCGTCTCTGAACGCACGCACAACATCTTGCACACACGTAAAATCCCATCACCAACTTTCGGAAGAGAAGGCCAGTTTGGCCGTTGGTATGGATGACACGTTACACAGAGCATGCACCTTCCCCGAAGATGGAGTATGTCTGCCTTAATGGCGGGATAAAAATCGGTCATACACACAAAACCCAACTGCCTGTCTATACAGGCAGTGTCCGCAGGAGTATCAGCCTGCGTACTGTGATCATAATTATACAGATGAATAAACATTTTAAAGGAGAGAAAAAAAATTGTTCTCAAATTTACACGCATAGAGAGGAAACGTAAACGATGAAATAGCTGAGTGAAACAATTGCATGACTGGACAAAATTACAGGAAAGGAGTGAACGTCACGAAGGACAGGGAAGGGAACTGATGGGTGGGTAATGTGTGTGCTATGCTCTTTTTTCTTCGGTTTGTCCGATGATTGACTTATTTCACAGTTTAGGTTTTTCCCTGATTTATTCCGTACCATTTAATCAGATTCTATTTCTAAATCTTATTCCTATACTTTTTACCTTTACCTATCCATTCAGTTCCCATTATTACGATTGTAATCCTATTTTATTTACTCATAAACTGGTTCATTTTTGTGTTTATCTATTCATCTATGAACGTATTTTTTACTCCTATCAATACTTCACTTATGCATAAGCGTACGGATTTTCCTTTTCTATTAGATGTTGATAAAAGTAATAATACGTTTACCACTTCGAGCATAATTTGTCGCCACAGTCACCACCGTCATCCACCTCCAAAGTCACATGTTTTCTAGCCTTCCTTTCTGTGTATCTATTTTTCCCGTCCTTCCCGCTGAAGAATATTCACAGTAGTTAAGACAAGATCATTCCCATCACACATGCTACTCTCCAGCTGAACAATAACGCTTCCAAGCCCAGCTGAACTATTTCTTTGCTCTTTGCTTTGTAGCGGGAGAAAGGAGGATTAATGCTTAAATTGTCACGCTTATGGAAGACTCAAGTCGTCGAAACGCGTTGCCTCTACATTGTCATTTGTTCCTTTGATTTATTTTATGGTCTTGGAAAACATCTGTCTCTTACTGCAACTTCTGCCTGCAGTCATTCCAGTTTCAAGCTACTTATTCCGTTTTAGTGGAGCCCACAGTATGATGGGACCCAGAGAAGTCTTCTCCATTTCATCAAAAGATAATGTTGTGTCTTGACTGTTTTATTCCTAATGCCAAGAAATCTCTTCTTGCATTGGAAATCCAAATTTGCTGGCTCTTCGGCACAGGTTTAAAGTCAATGCAAGAAGAGGACGGTACAAAATTT
>CM065718.1:46548294-46573294 GCA_033310375.1 Conus canariensis | reverse complement strand
ACCCTGTTTGCTATGCGCCACAGTCTTTTCAGTTCAAGAAATCCCGAAAAAACGTTTTCTGACCAATTCCTTCTATACAAAAATGTGTCTCTGAATCTTAACATGAAATGCGTATCAGTCTGAGCCCGCGCGCAAGTGTGTGTGTGTGTGTGTGTGTGTGTGTGTGTGTGTGTGTGTGTGTGTGTGTGTGTGTGGTGGTGTGGTGTTGTGTTCGTGCGTGCGTGCGTGCGTGTGTGTGTGTGTATGTGTGTGTGTGTGTGTGTGTGTGTGTGTGTGTGTGTGTGTGTGTGTATTTGTGAATTTGTATCAGTCCCACGCGGAAATTTGTGTGTGTGCGTGCGTGCGTGCGTGCGTGCGTGCGTGCGAGGTGTGTGGTGTGTTGTGTGTGTGTGTGTGTGTGTGTGTGTGTGTGTGTGTGTGTGTGGGGTGGCTTTTGGATGTTGAAAGGGAAGGGTGAGATGTGGTAAGTGGAGGTGAGACAGGGAGGGTGGGGGGGGGTAAAGGGGCAATAGAGTCGAGGTGGGAATGAGAAAATGGTGTATTCGTGCGTGAGTGTGTCTGTGTGTACGCGCGTGAGGGTGTGTGTGGGTTGGATGTGCATGTGTTTTCTTGATCTGGGAAAGGAGGACTGGATGTAGTAACGGTGGAGAGCGAGAACAGGAAATCATTATGTCGAGATGGGAAATCAAATGAAAATCGAGTCTGATGCTTGTATTTCGAGCCTTTTTTTTTCTCTGTTTGTATTGTCCTGCATTTGTAAACATTTCGAGCTTCTTGACTTTCCAGGAGTAAGCGTTAACAAATTTTCATTCTTGCTGTTATTAAATTCCCACGACCATGCCACGGCACGAACAGTCGTAGAGAGAGAATAAACACATAATAACATTGATAGGCTGAGGTACATCATAAACAGTCTTTTTGTTAGGCTCTGGAGCAGGAGTTACCGAGTCAGCCACGTTCACGGGTTCTGTTCATTCTCAGGAGTGAATGGGATTACAATGAGGAACGTGTCTTCGTCAGTTTTCGTTCAGTGCCAGTGTCGTAGCATGCTGCCACGCAGCTTCATCCCATTCCTATTTCATCCACAGCCATCTGAACCCTTGGCCAGAAGACGTCACTCTGGCTTGGCTCAGTCATCGTTATAGTCCAGCCGACTGTTGCAAAGGGCCATATTATGCGTCTCACTGCGCTGAAGTCAGCTTACAGGCCATTCAAAAAAAACAACTCATTCACATAACCCTTTAAAGTATATCTAAATGCACACCGGAGATTTTGTTAAAAAATCTTTCTTCTGTAAAATCTTAGATCAAATGGAAAATGTTAATTTCCTTCAGAAATTCAAAGATCACATCAGGTGGGACATCTCTGACAAGTTATTCATGGAGTCTGCTGTAAAATGTTTACGGCTCAAGTTCAAACACTCTCAAAGAATATGTTTCACTGTGTGTGGTACAAAACATGGAATGCACCACGGAGCTTCTTCACCTTTTAAAAGATAAGAACAGGTGTAAAAAGAGTAACCTGTATGCAAACGCCACAAGGCCCAGTCATGATTATTGACTGAATGGATGGATGAATGAATAATAATAATAATAACGTACATTTATAGAGCGCCCTTTCTCACTAGAGCTCACAGCGCTTTACAATATTTAACTATAAACATGTAAAAACAAAAATCACTATACAAAACCATAAACCCAGTCACCTCATCAATTATGACAATGAAACATAGCAAGGAGGGAGGGGGGGGGGGGGCTGGCCAACCAACATTGACACCACACACACACACACACACACACACACACACACCACACACACACACACACACACACACACACACACACACCACATCACATAATTGTCAGTTTTCAAGTGCAACACTTACAACACGTAACGCAATGACACACCCAATAACAATGAAGAGGAAGAAAGACAAAGAAGAAGGCGAGGAAAGATCGGGAACGACAATGAAGATGGGTTTCCCTTTCTGGCCAAGAGGGGCCTCATGATTGACAGCGCGATGAAAACAACGAGAATGAAAATGAGAAACAAAAGAACGTGGGTTTCGATGTCTTCTTATCGTCCGTGCCCATGGTGAGTTCCGTGCCCATGGTGAGTTCCGTGCCCATGGTGAGTTCCGTGTCCATGGTGAGTTCCGTGTCCACAAATGCCGATATGGCCAAGTTGATGGGGACTGTCGTTGAACGAACGTGGTGGCGCTCTCTGGAGGGGGTCACAGCTGGCTCTATGACTGAGCAATGATATTGTCAGAATGGGCTTGAACTGGCGGTGTCCTGTATGATCTGGACCAGAACAAGTACCACTGAACACCACCAATGTGACTTGACGGCAGTGTGGCGTCTCCTCTGGACGATTGCCCCGTGGTGACTTCATACTGATCGCGCCCTGGCAACAGCCGCTTCTGGAGCTACGACAGGACGATCTTGAGTACAGCTGCATATGGGATGGCCAACATGAACGGCGTGGGAGTAATCCCTCTATGCGCATGAAAGAAGAGACAAAAAAAAACTATGAAGTGTACAGACAGCTGTGACAAGGCGTCTATTTTTTTTTCTCATTGTTTAGAGCTAAACGCTGGTCATATATGCTTAACAACAGCATGTCAATCGGCAACAGACAAAATGGCGATAGCTTGTTAAAAGTGAGAAGGCTTGTGTAATAAACAAAAAGGAGATTTAGGACTGGGTGTCTTTTTTATTTGGTGTTAACGGAACTTTCTAAACACTAGTCAATATTTGGAAAAGACAGAGAAGTAAAAGTTAAGTAACCTCACTGATGCCTGATGAAAGCTGCTGTAGCACATTGCAGGAGAGAGTAACGGAGGGGGTTCTGTAAGAACGGTAGGTTTCCGGCCACGTTAAACCCCCTTTTGTGCAAATGTTAGTCATGACGACAGACCACTCCTTCATCGCTTCATGTCCTCTTTTTTTTTTGCAGCATATTTAAAGCTGTTTTGTCCCCGTGTATGCATTTGTTTTATCTTTCAAAATGCTGTTTTGTCTACTGTTTTTCTTAAAAAAATAGATCTTACTGCTTGGGTCTTCAGTGTGCATTAAACGCTTGCTGCCATCGGAATCTCGGTTTTATGGAGTTTTTCAGACCATCACCCGAAGTTCAATCGTGGTGAGAGAAACAGTCCGATTCACCTACGACTCGAACCGAATTTCAGAGATTTTGACATTCCCAGGACATAGTCTACAAGTCGTCGCCAGGCCACCAGTCCACGAAATTATGACAGTGAAAGCAACAGCCTCTCAGGAGAATATCAACCCTGCGCGCTCTAAGCCATCGCTGCACAGTGAAGATACCCTCTTACTTCTCGCCTTTGTTGGTTTTGTATGTAGCTCTCAAAACGTGAATAACCACCAGACATGACCACCCCCCATTCCCCCTATACCCCCGCCCCTCCCCTAAGCAGTCCTGTTAAAGATAACGAAGATCTGCTGAGCTGTATTACATTGAATACGAACAGACGTTTATGCGTCATGTGTTAATAGTTTGGCAACTGCTCTCAGTGTATGAATGTGCGTAGGATGACTATACAGACTCTACAACAAAGGTTAAAAAACAAACAGGTGCCCAAATCACTGTTTTCGTGTTGGTGCATGTAAAAAACGTGACCTAGTTTTACCGAGCAACATATTTCCAAGACAAGTGACCGAGTACAATCCATGACAAAACAATCAAGCTGTCCCAGAAAAAAACACGTTTCACAGGGCAGTTCGCTAGAAAAAAAAATCCTATTGACAGATATAAAGAATGAAATTTAGTTCAATTCATCACTTTCAAAAACAGTGTAGTTTTCGTCTCGTGATTCAAAACAGCTGACAGGGGGCTGTCATCCCTAGGCTGCCATCAGCTCACCAATATTGAAGGTGTAATACACTTTCAGAGGAAAAAATGTACGAATTTTCATACTTGTCTTTAGAAAAAAAGTACGAATTTTCACACTTGTCCTTTGAAAAAAAAATGTACGAATTTTCATAATTGTCCTTTACTTTTGTTGAAGCGGGTAGGAGGAGCGAAGAGTCACGTAAAGTAGGTGAAGGAAGGGCTGACGAGGAAGAAAGCGAAAAAAGATAAATAAATATATAAACACAGTAGGCTACCGGTTGGTTTACTGGGGAACAGCGGGGGGAGGGGGGAGGGGGTTGGGGTTGGGGGACGAGAAAGGCAGTATGAGAAGGGGGTTGTGGGGGGGGGGGGGGAGACACTTTGGGAGCGGTAGGCTTTGTGTGGGCAGAGGCCACACTTCCGCTGCCGTCACAAATCAAGACAAACGGCACACACTACAGCCACTCGCCAATGCCGGGGACGCGGGACCTGACCAGAGAGAGGGAGAGACAGACAGACGGGTTGTTGGATGGCTTTGTGGCGGACTGACTGAATCGGACGCACGTTGCTGATGCTGGAGCGACCGATGCCAGGGTTGTTCCTGACTATCTTGGCGGACTTCTGTGAGTTAAGACTCTTTTTTTTCTGTTTATATTTATTATGCGTTTTTACGCGTTTTTTCTTTCTTTCTTTCTTTTTTTTTTTTTTCTTTTTTTTTTTTTTTTTTTTGGTCTCTCTTTTCCCTTTTCCCCCGTTGGTTTGTTACAATATTTACTCCAGCTGTTCATGAAGTACGATCTTCCATAACTGAGTCTGCTGCAGATTTTTGTAAATACTTATTTAAGTTGTAAGATAAAAAAAAAGCAACAAGCATTTTCTGTCGGTTTTTTTTTTTGCCGCGCGCGCGCGTATGTGTGTGTGTATTTTGAAACAGATCAGCTGCGTTGTGAATTGGTTAGTCTTGCTGGTTGCGAGTCGGGCGGTCGAGGGTTCGATTCCCATCAGAGGCACATATTGCTAGGATGCTTTGATCCTGAACGGCTCCTGAAGGGTCGCTAAGTGTGCTACGAGCGCAAATGGGAGCTGGAACCCTCACAATCGGATTGCGTCCTCCTAAGAGTTGCTTCTCTGAGAGTGTTGTTCAACTATCCTGACCGACATTGCCGGTGTCTGTATCTCTCGGGTGTGATTGATGTCAGGATATACTTACCAGGAACTACCAGGAAGAAAGGTGGCAGAGTGGTTAAGACGTACGCCTGCCAATCCAACGTGTGAGAAGTGCATGGGTTCGAGCCCTGCCTTTCTCGCCCTTTCTTTTCCAGTTTGAATGACAAATCGAACTGAACGTCAAGTCCATCGGATGGGGACTATAAGCGAGTCAGACCCGTGTGCCTTCCTGGCCCCTGCACACGTTTTAAGAATCCACGGCAGTTGAAAATCGAAAAGAGCAGGGGGGTTCCCCGCTGCCCTGGCAAAATTGATGTAGGTTGAAGATAGCCGCCTGGTATTTCTTACCAAGCCACAAAAATTGTCACTTACTGTTATCGTGTGCCATCGTGTAGCGGTGGAAATAGAGGACACGTATAAACATTGCATGCATCCTATGTGAGAAACTGGAGGAATAAATGAGATAAGTGAAAATGAGTGACATATTTGAATGGTACGGGAAACGACTGAATGAGCGCCAGTAGGCTGTTCTTCGGCCGGCTCTACCTGGGTAGGCAGCCCGTTGAGTGAGTGAGGTGGTGTGTTTATTGTAAAGCGCTTAGAGCTTGGTCTGTGACCGAGGATAGGCGCTGTATAAATACCCAATATAATAAAAATAATAATAACTATGAATGGAAGCGTAGAATTCGGTTCTGTCTGACAGTCTCGGACTAAAATGGGACTCAATAACAGCATCTTCATATTCATCGTTGATTCTAAAACAAAAACGTCTCAGATTCGGTGTCTCTTCATGCTCTCGTGTTTACCTCATTTTCGATTTTCTCCTCCATGTCCATGCCCATCCCACTCCAAGTCAGTGAGATGATGGAAACTGTCGCTGGATGAAAGCAGTGGTGACCTCCGGATTGGGGTGGGGGTGGGGGTGGGGGTGGGGGTGGGGGTGGGGCGCTCAGTCCCACTGATAATTTGAGTTGGCAATGCTTGTCGTCAGTGGACAGGCTCTTCTGACCGCCACTAAACTGACTCAGCAACAGGACAGTATCACCTCTGGCGAGTTGCGTCATGGCGATTTGACAGAAAAAGTTCCCTGTGGTTTGTATTTGCTATGACTGTGACAGGATAATCATGGGCATAGCGGAAAGGGAACAGAGGCGAGGGGGGGGGGGGTAATGGGCTAGAAGTAATGCCATTTGACATCACAAAAGATGAAAAAGCCGCAAAAAAGGCTTTTCTCTATTTTTTTTAATGTCTTTAGAATTTCAGTCGAGTCAATGACTTCTCCATAGCATTTGAGTTAACTATGTACGTTTTTCTTGACACGGTCTCGTATAATTGTAACTGACAGCTTATAGCATTGTCACTGACGTCTGTGTTTAAACTGTCATATGTCTGAACAAGATTTCGTTCGTGTGACCACCAAGAATATGTTTGTGTCCATTTACATCTAACATGTCAGAGAAACTGACAGGTTGAATCCGTTGATGACGTTTGAATGATGTTCTGAGGGTCCTGTTTTTGACACTGTTGATGTTGATAAGTATGATGTTGTATTTGCTACTGCTGTTGTTCTTTGTTGCCGTTGCTGCTTAAGACGGGTTGCTACTGCAATCTTTGCAGCTGCAGTTTACAGTATCTTCTGCTGTCTGACAATGCTGTCACGCGTATAATCATCATTTTGCTCTTTTAGAATGCATATAATGGTGTTGTCACTAATATTTATCATTGGAATGAGAAGCTTTTTTTCTAAGTTAAATTTCTGCTGATAGATTACTCAGTTCACATTTCAATTTACGAACGGTGATTATTTTGTTGCAGCGATGACGCTGTCATAGTAGGATAGGGAGGAGGACTCTATCGTGCGTTGTTAATTTTGTCCACAAATGTCCTGCATCTTCAGCAGATGAACGGAAGACATTTGGTGGAAATGTATCTGAAATAATGACCTACTGTTTGAATCTGGCTTGTAATGTTGAATTGTGCTAAGTTTCACAATCTTTTGAGCGCTTTAGAGCGGTAGCATCTCAAGTGAGACAATTACTCCCTTCGTTATTAAGTTGTACAGAGAGACTTGCAGAAACGGGAGAGAGAAAAGCGCTGAGCTAGTTGTATCCATCTCATCCGCTCCGACCCTCTCTGCCCTAAAGTCCCCCCCCCCCTCCCCCCAGCCCTCAGCATTCTTAATCGTGTGGTTGCTCTGCGCTACATCCCATGTTCATGCCGAATGTGCGTTGGGAGAAAAGTACTTAGTAAGATTAGCCTTTCATTGGTGTTGAGAAAGCTTTCCGATGTTGTGAACCGTAGTGTCCTTCGGTCCGTACTACTTCATGGAGGCGTTGAGGATCATTTATAGCTCAACATGGTTATGTTTTTTCTCCCTACAGTTTGTAAAGATCGTGCAACAATAGCAAAGTATGTTTCGTTATACATTACAAAGAGACTATGAAGATATGGAAAGAAGTCTTTCTGGGTGTTTTTTGCACCGCTTGATTCTCAAGTCCAGCCTGTTATGTGGTGTGGTGCTGAAGTATAGGGCTTAGAAAACGCTGTGCTACGTTGTGAAAAACTTTGCCGATTTGTCGTGAAGAAACTTGTGTATGTGTCTGCGCCGAAACCAAATGACTTCATGGAGAAACAGAAACTAACTATATGTACAACATATTTCAATTCTGTCATACAAAGTATATATCATGTGTTGAATTCAATAATCTGTTGAGTCGAGACGCTTGTGAAAGTAAGGCCCAATTTTGTCTGCAGTGTTTTCCAGGGTAGCCTCAAAAACCAGCTACCTTCATCTGCCTGTCGTAGATATCATAGCATGTGATTTACGTATAACGCCTACCTGAGAAGATGTAAAAACAATCGGCCATCCGTTTACATAAGGCATAAATCAATTTAGCCCTTAAGCTGTATGTAATCGAAATGGTTCTCTTTATTTCCGGTGCACAATTTCTTTTTTCCATGGATTGTTCGTGTATACCTCCCCATTCATGAGGGACTAGCGCCTTTTTTGTACATAATCTGTCTCTCTTCTCCTCTCTTCTTGCTTCTTCTTCTTCTTCTTCTTCTTCTTCTTCTTCTCTTCTGTCTCTCTCTCTCTCTCTCTCTCTCTCTCTCTCTCTCTCTCTCTTCTCTTCTTCTTCTTCTTCTTCTTCTTCTTCTTCTTCTTCTTCTCTCTTCTTCTTCTTCTTCTTCTTCTCTTTTTCTTCTTCTTCTTCTTCTTCTTCATCTTCTCTCTCTCTACCTGTATGCATGTGTGTGTGTGTCTGTATGTGTGTGTGTGTGTGTGTGTGTGTGTGTGTGTGTGTGTGTGTGTGTGTGTGTGTGTGTGTGTGTGTGTGTGTGAAGGAGAGAGAGAAATGAGATCCCTTTATCTATAAAAAAAAAAGAAAGAAACTCCAGGGAGAGGTTGACAGCGGAGGGTGACGTTTTGGCCTTTAATTCCTTACACTCTAAGAGGCCCGGCCGACTCCAGGAAGAAGGTCTTCTGCTGATAGAATTGTATTCTGGCACTGCCGACATTCAAACCTCCACCGTCTGAGTAGTTGGGCGTCTCAAGGCGTTGCCTTCTTAGACGGGTATCTTACTCACGTCGCTTTCCTATACATGTTCTAAGGTTCGAAACTAAGGCCTTATCGCATCGACCTTTCGTCCTCGTGATGAGATTTAGCTGGAACTCTTTTCATGTGCTTTTGCAATTGCCTTTAGGGTTCTAGTCCTCTCCTTGCCAGAAATCGTGAGCTGTTTCATGAGCTCATAGGTTGATGAGCGTACGACCCCACCCGCCTCCACTTCTCAAGTTGCCGAGAACTTTGGCTTAGACGTCAGATTCTCTAGCTTGTTAGACAGGCACACTTCCGGTCTTGCAAATATGAATTTGCTCCATTCTGCTTTCATCTGGCACAGTGGGTTCGGTCAGAATCAATTCTTTTTGTGAACTTGAATAGACTACTTCTTCTTCTGCGTGCGCAAGCTGATACTCCTGCGGACACTCCCTGTATAGACAGGCAGGTATTAATCCCATCTGCTCAACAAAGGGAGTGGAGTTTTGTGTGTATGACCGTTTTTTATCCCGCCATTAAGGCAGACATACTCCATCTTCGGGGAAGGTGCATGCTATGTGTAACGTGTCATCCATACGAACGGCCAAACTGGCCTTCTCTTCCGAAAGTTGGTGATGGGATTTTACGTGTGTGCAAGATGTTATGCGTGCGTTCACACACGGAACCTCGGTTTCTAGTCTCATTCGAAGGACTGTATGGGAAATGGAGTCAGAACCGATGTTAACTCCGAGGGGAAAATCCCCCTGTATCGAAACGGCCCGGCGGAGATTCGAACCCGCAACCCTTGGATTACGAGTCCGGCGCTCTACCAACTGAACTATTCCGGCCCCCATGAATAGACTACAATGTCTGGTCTCGTGCCACTCTTCCTGGTGATCTCTGGATGGTTTTCTCATCCTGGAAGGTCTGCCGGGCAGTCCCAGCCATGCGATCCAACTAGTAAGCCGTGATTCCCTGCTCTTGACGTCATGACTGTCCCAGACTTTTCTCAAGGTATGACCCACGCGTTGGGCTAATGCGTAGGTCAGACATCGGCAAAGTCGTAGCCACGAGACCCTCCTCTTAAGTTGTCTCATTTTAGTCGTTAATTCATTTATTCATCAGCTTTAAATCACGCGCAGTGTGGTCTCAAAACTTAGCGGATGTGGTGTAGCTATAAGGACCAGTCCGGACGCAGCGACACCTCCATGATGAAAATAAAATGAAACTGTTCCAGCCCATAATATGTGGCCTCCTGTTGTTTGTAACGTCGATACCGGAGCTTCTGGTGGCGAAGTGATTCCACTGATAAATGCTAACCGCATATGCGATCTCCTAAACCACACCGTGTCTTTCTTTGCTTTCCCTTTTGCCTTTGACCACGACTTTATCTCTGTTGACCGCAGGTCCTGTCTGTTGGTTGGTGTGTGTTCTGTCACTTCCCTTATCTTCAGAGTTTCATTTGCCAGGTCCACTGCCTTCTGAACATTTCATTTTCTGCCAGTCTTTGAATTGAGTTGGATTGTTCTGACAACCTTGTCTCCCGGGTCCTCAAACATGGTTAGTAGAATTCTTTTACCTAATTTAAAAAATCATCTAAATGGCTCTGCCAAACAACATAGACAAACGAACCACAAGACAAAAACCGACGCGTTTCGACCTCTTAGGTCTTCTTCGGGCAAGATAAACAACACTCAGGACAGCGAAAACCCTTATTCTGGATATGTCACAGTCCATTCAACGCCCATCTTGCGCCTGATTTGACGAAGATCAGTGATTGCACGTTAATTTTCGCTGTCCCGAGTTTTGTTTCTCTTGCCTGCCGAAGATCTAAGTGGTCGAAACGCGTCGTGTTTTGTCTTGTGATTCGTATGTCTACGTAGTTCGGCGGAGTCATTTAAATACTTTTTAAAATGTGTTTAGATTTCCGCCTGCAGTGGCCTCACTTTGTCACGTCCTGCACCCACTTCGTACTCCACGAGGATAGATTTCAAGGGTAGCTTCAGCTTTGTTCGGCAACAGTAAAGCGTTACGTCAGAGAGACCAGGTTGGACATCGGGCCATTTTTTTTGCGTATCTGTTGATTTTGGTCTCCATTGCTTTCCTTGCGCTGGTGCCGATTTCGTGTATAAGCAGAAACCGGAAGAGCTACAGAATCAGCATGAACTTTGGACACCACACTTCATATTTACCAGGGAGGCCACACTGGTCTATTATCTGCAAGTGTTCTTCCGCCTTTTGCTTGGTTTCCTTTCCCCGCTTTGTGTCTGTCAAGGAGGCACCAACCTGCCTTTTAAGATTCTTGACTGCTTCTTCTGTTGCCATTGGAAAGGCTTGGTTGACTCTCAGTGAATGTAACCTTTTCGGCTATTGTTTTTTTTTTCTTGCAGGGAGAGGCTTCGTGATTTCTTTAGTTTGAAGCTCGTACTCGATGAAGCAATTAACTTGTCTAACTGCTTCAAGATTTCGTTTCATCTTCCTCGGCGAAAAGGAAGTCTTGTGAGATCCATCAGAGCTTTTAGAGGGGGCATTTGGTAACCATTCCAAAGATCTGCTGAACTTGTACGGCGCATGGTTGCGTTCTAGATGGCCTTCATTGCCAACACAAACGGTACTGGAGAAATTGCGCAGCCCATATGCTATGTCGACGTCCAGATGTATCTAATCTGTTGTGTATTCCTTTGTGAAGAACTTCACTAAGAAACGAAGCAAATACTTCTTTAGCCTTTTTGCTTGCTTTATTTTCACGTTATATTAACAACTCCCCGCTTTGGTTAAATACTACCCGCATTTCCGCTTACGCATACACATGTCAGGTTTAGACGTTTGTCATTTTATACTACATCTATCAATCTACAGAGCGAGCTTGAAAGAGATTATATTAACACACAACAAAGATCAGCCTTAAGTATTGTCTTGGGATCTTTTACAAGCGTTAAATACGTGATACATTTACAAGTTTGGTTTATTGTCTCATCGCATCTTGATCCCATATCTAGGGGGAAAAAAAACTCTTGTTTCTTTAAGTGAGTCTTGTAACCTCCATGTTTATTTCTCTTTTTTTTTTTTTTTTGGGGGGGGGGGTGGGGGGTGGGGGGGGAGGCGGGGGTTGGGGGGGCTTTCCTTTTTTTAAGTGGGGCCTCCATTCTCCTGGGTTTTTTTTTTTTTTGTTACTTTGTTTGTTTGTTTGTTTGTTTTTTCACTCTTTTTCATTTACCTCCTTTGAATCTTCCTTTGAATCTTACTCACTGTGCAAAGTCTCTGTGTTCATTTCTGATGAACAGTTGACAGGTGATTTTCGTGTTCGGGCGTTTAATACAAAATATCTTAATTTGTCTTAGTTTGTTTATGTGCTGATGTTTTGGTGTGCTGACGCTTTCGTTCTGTTATAATTACCACATGCAAACGAACAAATCAACTATACATTCTAAGAATTCAATTAAACACGAAGTGTGTGAAACTTGAAACTTGAAACTTGAAACTTTTTTTATTGTGTGTGTGTGTGTGTGTGTGTGTGTGTGTGTGTGTGTGTGTGTGTGTGTGTGTGTGCGCGCGCGCGCGCGCGCGCGCGCGCGTTTGTGTGTATGTGTGTGTGCGTGCGCACGCGCGCGTGTGTGCGTGCGCGCACGCGTGCGCGTTTGTGTGTATGTGTGTGCGTGTGAGTGTATGTGAGTGTGTGCGTGCATGCGTGCGTGTGTGTGTGAGTATGTGTGCATGTATGCATGTGTGCGTGTGTGTGTGTGTGTGTGTGTGTGTGTGTGTGTGTGTGTGTGTGTGTGTGTGTGTGCATGTATGCATGTGTGCGTGTGTGTGTGTGTGTGTGTGTGTGTGTGTGTGTGTGTGTGTGTGTGTGTGCGTGCGTGCGTGCGTGCGTGCACGCGCGCGCATTTTGTGTATGTGCATGCATGTGCGCGTGCGAGTGTGTGTGTCAATGCGTGTTTGTGCGTGTGTGTGTATGTATGTGAGCGCTCGCGCGCGCATGTGCATTTGTGTATGTGTTCTTTTCTGTTTTTTGATGGCATTGACAATATTTTCAGTTCACATTCTATTCTATCAGTCATATCTTTTGTAGCAACGTCATTATCATATTAATTACTGGTAATCAGCTGAATAACACCAGCCATTGTAAATTATTCAACACACTTTAGTAACGAGATGCGAACGCGAGCGCGCCCGCAGGCATGCGCACGTGTGTGTGTGTGTGTGTGTGTGTGTGTGTGTGTGTGTGTGTGTGTGTGTGTGTGTGGTTTTGTGTGTGTGTGTCTGTGCGTGTGTGTGTGTGTGTGTGTGTGTGGTGTGTGGTGTGTGTGTGTGGAGAGAGAGAGAGAGAGACTTCGTGTGTGCGAGTGTGTGTGTGTGTGTGTGGGTGGGGGGGGTGGTTGCCTGCGTGCGTGCGTGCGATATTGATATTGTGTTCACTCACATCGGTCCTCTGTCAGTCATCCCTTTTATGACAGCGTCATTGTCATATGAAGTACAGCTAATCATCTGAAGAAAACCGGCCATTGTAAAACCGGCCATTGTAAATTACTTAACACATTTCAATGACGAGATGCCAATGGTGTATACTTCTTAGCTGCGAATATTGTTGAAGTATAACATGTGAATCAGCCAACGCTTTGCTTTAACGATCTATGCTGAAACGCATTTTGGCCATCAAAGAAAATTTATTAACTGCTGATTTTTAGATCTTATTAAATTCTTTATGTTTAGACACTAAACATTACATGGAACAATGACAGCCTCAGCGTTGTGAGCATTTCTAAAATCTTTATAGTGGTGGGCAGTTGTAAAAGCAATGCTTCCTAAAGTCAATTTGGTTGTTAATGCAGTCATCACCATAACTGGTTTTTGTTATTTTCATCACTTGAAGTAGAGCACTTGTGGAATGAATGTTATGATTTATTTTCCATTGCAGATCATATTCTCTGATTTCTTGTCTGGATTCCCTCGGAATCAGTCATTAATTTTATACAGTTCAACATCAAGTTTTCTGCGCCAGAGGTTATTAGCATGAAGAAAGGTTTAAATAGTATTATCTCTTTCCAAGATATTGGCTCCTGTGTGTCCCCAGTGGTCTTGTTTCTTTGTATTCATTCTATTCCAATCCTAGTGTTGGGATGGCTTTTCAAAAGGCTTTATAACATGTTTGCACTTTTATATCCTAATGGCGTCTCTACCTCTTCTAATGGCAGCAGTCTACAATAGCTGACATGAATCAAATTTCTTAGATTTTCTACATCTCTGGAAGTGCAGCACTTTTCCTCTGAATTCAGTTGAATCACTATTGAAGGAGAACTGCTCTCACACACTGGATGGCTTTACTTCTTCGATTTTGGTTTGTTTCTTAGTATCCAGCTATGCAGTAATAACTGATTTCCAAAATCCATTTTCCAAAATGGTCTGTGCGTTATGCATGTTTTGACCATCAGTTAATCATAAATACACTATCGGTTATATACCTGTTACTATAATTTAATTATAACGCCACGCCTTTATGATCCGAATCCGGGACAATTACCTGGTCGGATGAGAAACAAAGGTACAGAATATTTTCAGATGAAAAGCAGTTGTCTAGCCAACGCGCGATAAATGGATTTGATCTACTCCAAATAAAGTATTTTTTTCAGTTGGATGATACAGTATCCGAACATCAGTTAAAGCTAACGTGTTTACTGCTTCCTTTACGGCTTCAATTTCTGGCTTGTCTCAGGGTTTGTAGGATACCAATATGTAGGTCAGTGTTCAGTGAACAGTTGAAATCACCAAAAACTCTCAATTTCTTGTGTTGCATTTGATGTTAGGTAGAGAATCAACCAAAATTCTTTGTAGTGAAAGTACCAGGTCGACTTGTCAGCAAAAATATTTTGAAACAAACATTAACATAACCTTTTCCTCTACTTCTATTCGTGCCTTCATTGGCAAATCTTTTTCCACTCCACTCTGTTTCGATCTTGCGCCGAATATGAGAAGGTATTAAGTGGTTTCTCGTCCTTCGTTTTCACTGTCCTAAATGTTATTTGTTTTTGTCTGAAGAAGACCCAAGAGGTCGAAATGCATTGTGTTTTGTCTTGTACTTTGTTTGTCTATGTCCTTGGCCGTAACTAGCCCCCTCTCTAAATTTTGCTTCATTTTCCGCCCTCGGTCACTTCGTTTTGAAATTGCCATTGTGGTACGTTGAAACAGGCTATACGTACAGAAGGGGAAAGCAGCGCGTTGTAAAGCTTCACTTCGGCTGAAAATTCTACACGTGCAAAGAGGTGAATAATCCGCGTCCCCTCGATTCGAATTTCGCTCACCGAACCTGAAAGCCTCTCTTTTCTCCAAAAGTATTGTGACTTTCTTTCAATTTTTTTTTAATTCATTCATTCATTTCTTTTTCGTTTTCTCGTCTTTCTTTTTTTTTCCTTACTTTTCTTCATTTCTTTTGTTCTTTCTTCGTTTTCTTTCTTTATCCTTTTCCCTTTCCTTTCTTTTCTTTTTTTTTCATTTCTTTCCCTTTTCATTTTTTGTTTTCTTGTTTCAATTTCTGTCCTGTTTTCGATTTGTTTCCTTGTCTGTCCTGATTTTCTTTCTTCTGTTCTTCTCCTTCCTTCCATGTCATTTCTTCTTTTTTAAGTTTGGTTTTCTTTTTCGCACTTTTTGTCCTTACCATACTTTTTTTTTAATTCATATCCTTTCTGTCCTTTTATCATCTGCCTTGCTTTCCTTCATTCTTCCTTTCCTTTCCTTCCCTCGTTCTTCCTTTCCTTTCTTTTTGTCTTTGTTCAATTCTCGTTTATTTCTTCTGTCTTTAAGCATTTCTTCCTTCCCTTGTTTCCTTTCTTTTCTCTTTCTTCCCTGTTTTTTTCCCTCTGTTTTTTTTTTTTCTTTCTTTCTTTTTTTCGTCCCCTTCTCTTGTACATTCTTTCTTCTCTTCCTTGCCCTCCTTCTTTCTTTCTTTCCCTTCTCTTGTACATTTTCTTCCTCCTTCCCTCTTCTTCTTTCCTTCTCCTTGTCTTCTTTCTTTTCTTCCTTGCTCTTTCCTTTTTCTCTTCTCTTGTCTCTTTTTCTTCTTCCTTATCTTCAATTATCTTTCTCTCCTTTTTTTTCGTTCAGACCTTCTGATCTTTTCTTTTTTTTTTCTTCTCTTCTCTTCTCTTCTTTCTTTCTTTCTTTATCTTACTCTCGATCTTTCAAAACCTTCTTTCAGAGTACATTTTGAGGGGCTGGTTGGGCTTACATTCTGAAAGTGTTTCTTTCCTTTTGTTAAATAACTTGCCAATTTGTCCTTCGAGCGAAAGAGAAAAAGAAATAGGAAAAAAGAAGAGGAAAAAGAAAGAGAAAAAAGTAAAAAAGAAAAAAAGAAAAAAGAAAAAAAAGGAAGAAGAAATAAAAAGAAAAACCAAAAAAAAAAAAAAACTCGTTCTCGATCAAAAGAGGTGAAATGTTCTTTCACTGTCACGATTTCAGAATCTGTTTCATCTTCTACTCTATGGGTGGCCCCTCCCCCCCTACCCCCCCCCCTCCCCTCCACCCACCCACCCCACTCCCCCAGTGGTACAGCGAGTGTCCAGTTACAGATGCGACTTCCATATTATCCTCCTGGTGCGCGAAATGGGATTACCTTTCCCGCTGCCCGTCTGCCATGTATGTGCGTGCGTGTGGGTTGAGGTTGGAGGGGCGGGGGGGGGGGGGGGAGACGAGGGGGTGGTAGGGCAGTAGAAGGTGAGGATGGAGATGGGGTGGGTGGGGTGGGGGAGGAGGATGTACGTGCGTAGCATATCGTGGTCGGAAAGCTGACAGGGGATAGTGGAGGGGAGAGTGGGACAGGGGAGAGAGAGAGAGAGAGAGAAGAGGCTCCGTACATGCGTCCCTGGGGGTGCGTAATTTTTCTTTTTGTTGATCATGTGTATAAAAGAAACCAACACAAATACCAGGCAGGAACCTAAATGAACACAAGCAGTGTTTTGTTTTTGTTTTTTTTAATATTCATAATGATAAAAAGCCAACAAAATGATGTAAAAGAAATAAAAATAAATGAACAGAAAATATTTCCCTCCTAGCCTCTAACCCTAAAGACAGCATTTACTTTGTTTGCATCGAAAATTAGGGTTATTATAAATGGAAAGATGCGGAAGCAGAGGCCTTCTTTTTCAGTTTGTTTCTCTGTGTTGTGTGTGTGTGTGTGTGTGTGTGTGGTGTGTTGTTGTGTTGTGGTGTCTTCTGTCTGTCTGTCCCTGTCTGTCTGTCTGACTGTCTGTCTGCGTCTGTCTGTCTGTCTTCTCTCTCTCTCTCTCTCTCTCTCTCTCTCTCTCTCTCTCTCTCTCACTGATTTCGCTTGTTTCCCCACCCCAACCTTCCCTCTCTTACAACAATTGCATCCAATCTCTGTTACAAAAAAATGGCTAAAATCCGTTTTAGAAAAAAAAAAAAAAGGCTAGTGTAAGGAGAGATGTCACTTTCCTTTTTTTCAAGTTCTACGAGAGGCGAAAAAAAAAACGAAAGAAAAAGAAAAACTTCGAAGCAAAATAAAGATGGATAATCACGGGGTTTTCTAGACAGAATAGAAAAAAAAAGGCGGTACCTTCGACGGGGAAAAAAGAACGGGAATAGAAAAGTGTGAGACAAGATGCGCATGGAAGAGAGGGGTAAGACAGGATGGGTTTGGAGAGAAGAGAAGAATGTGAGACAGGATGGGTTTGGAAGAGAAGAGAAGAATGTGAGACAGGATGGGTTTGGAAGAGAAAAGTGTGAGACAGGATGGGTTCAGAAGAGAAGGGTAAAACAGGATGGTTTGGAAGAGAAGGGTAAAACAGGATGGGTTTGGAAGAGAAGAGTCAGACAGGATGGGTTTGGAAGAGAAGGGTAAGACAGGATGGGTTCAGAAAAAGGTAAACAGATGGGTTGGAAGAGAAGAGTAAAACAGGATGGGTTCTGGAAGAGAAGGGTAAAACAGGATGGGTTTGGAAGAGAAGAGTCAGACAGATGGTTGAAAGAAGAGTCAAACAGGATGGGTTTGGAAGGAAGAGTCAACAGATGGGTGAGAGAGGAAGACAGGATGGGTTCAGAAGAGAAGGGTAAACAGATGGGTTTGAAAGAAAGTAAAACAGGATGGGTTTGGAAGAGAAGGGTAAAACAGGATGGGTTTGGAAGAGAAGAGTCAGACAGGATGGGTTTGGAAGAGAAGAGTCAAACAGGATGGGTTTGGAAGAGAAGAGTCAGACAGGATGGGTTTGGAAGAGAAGAGTAAAACAGGATGGGTTTGGAAGAGAAGGGTAAAACAGGATGGGTTTGGAAGAGAAGGGTAAAAACAGGACGGGTTTGGAAGAGAAGAGTGAAACAGGAGGGTTTGGAAGAGAAGAGTAAAACAGGATGGGTTTGGAAGAGAAGGGTAAAACAGGATGGGTTTGGAAGAGAAGGGTAAACAGGACGAGTTTGGAAGAGAAGAGTAAACAGGATGGGTTTGGAAGAGAAGAGTAAAACAGGATGGGTTTGGAAGAGAAGGGTAAAACAGGATGGGTTTGGAAGAGAAGGGTAAAACAGGATGGGTTTGGAAGAGAAGAGTAAAACAGGATGGGTTTGGAAGAGAAGAGTAAAACAGAATGGGTTTGGAAGAGAAGAGTAAAACAGGATGGGTTTGGAAGAGAAGGGTAAGACAGGGTGGGTTTGAAGTGAATGGAAAACTGGAAGAGAGGATGGGTTTGAAAAAGAAGGGAAAGACAGGATCTGTTTGGAAGAGGAGGAAAAACTGTAAGACAAGATGGGTTTGGTACAGGAGGGTAAGTATACGACAGAAGATGGAGATGCAAGATAGTAAGACAGAAGATGGAGGCGGAAGAAAAATGGAAGACAGAGGATGATGATGGAAGAGAAGGGTAAAACGGAGAATAAAGTAGGAAAAGAAAGGATAGCACAGAGGATAGATGTTGGGTGAAGATGGCAACACGGAGGTTTGGTTTTTAAATGATAACAGCAGACAAGACCAGTAACGATGAAGGTCGGGTAGAGAAGGATAAAACAGAGAAGAAGATTACAATGAGAAATGGTAGGTCAGAGGATGGGGGGAGAGGGGAGGGGGGGGGGGAATGGAAGGGCGGGCGATGCGACGAATGAGAGTGGGGAGAGAGAAGGGCAAGGCAGACGACGGGGACAAGAAGGGAATAGTAGGACAGAGGATGGAGGTGGGACGAGAAAGGAGGATCAGACTGAGATGAGAAGACAAACGTAAGACAGAGGCTTGTGGTGTAAAGAGGAAGGTACGACAAATGATTGTGGTGGGAGGGAAATCGTGAGAAAAGGATTAGAGTGAAAAAAAATGAATGAAAGATGTATAACTGTCGTGGGAAGACAAAAGGTTAAGATAGAGGGTTCGTGGTGAAAAGATGCAGGTAAGACACATGACTGAGGGAGAAGGAAGGAAAGAGAGAGGACTGGACTGAAAAGAAAGGTAAGACATATGACAATGGTGGAAAGGAAAAGACATGAGAGAGGATTAGGTTTCAAAAGATGAAGAAACCACATATAACCGGGATGGGAAGACACAGGTAAGATAGATAATGGGGATGAAAAGATAAGAGTTAGATATAAGACTGGGTGGGAAGGGAATCAGAAGACAGAGGATTGGGGTGAAAAGGTTAGTGTAAGACACTTGACTGGGTTGGGAAGACAAAAGTTAAGATAGAGGATCGGGGTGAAAAAGATGAGGGTAAGACATAGGATTGGGCCGAAAAGATGAGGGTAAGACTTAGGATTGGGGTGAAAGATGAGGGTAAAGCATAGGATTGAGCTGAACAGATGAGGGTAAGACATAGGATTGGTGTGAACAGATGAGTATAAGACATAGGATTGGGGTGAAAAGACGAGGGTAAGACATAGGACTGAGCTGAAAGATGAGGGTAAGACATAGGATTGAGCTGAAAAGATTAGGGTAAGATATAGGATTGAGTGAAAAGATGAGGGTAAAACATAGGATTGGGGTGAAAAGATGAGGGTAAGATATAGGATTGGGTGAAAAGATGAGGGTAAGACATAGGACTGAGCTGAAAAGATGAGGGTAAGACATAGGATTGGGTGTAAAGATGAGGATAAGACATAGGACTGGGGTGAACAGATGAGGGTAAGACACAGGATTGGGGTGAAAAGATGAGGGTAAGACATAGGATTGGGGTGAAAAGATGAGGATAAGACGTAGGATTGGGGGACAAGATGAGGATAAGACATAGGATTGGGGTGAAAAGATGAGGGTAAGACATAGGATTGGGGTGAAAAGATGAGGGTAAGACATAGGATTGGGGTGAAAAAATGAGGGTAAGACATAGGATTGGGTGAAAAGATCAGGGTAGGACATAGGATTTGAGTGAACAGATGAGGCTAGACATAGGATTGGTGTGAACAGATGAGGGTAAAACGCAGGATTGGGGTGAAAAGATGAGGGTAAGGCATAGGATTGGGGTGAACAGATGAGGATAAGACGTAGGACTGGGTGACAACGTAAGATTAAGACGTAGGATTGGGTGACAAGATGAGGATAAGACATAGGGTTGGGGCGAAAAGATGAGGGTAAGGCATACGCAAAGGCGAAAAGACGAGGGTAAGACATAGGCTGGGATGAAAAGATGAAGCAAAACATATGATTCTGGTGGGAAGACAAAGGTAAGGTAGGGGTAGGCAGAGTACCATGAAAGAAAGACATATGATGTGGTTAGGAAGAGAAAGGTCAGACAGACAACTGGGGTGGAAAATGAGACACAGACATACGGTCGGGACGGGAAGAGAAAGGTAAGATACAAAACTGGGGTGAACTAGAAGGAAAGACGTATGATCGAGCTCGGCAGAGACAGGTAAGATAGAGAATAGGGGTGGGAAGATGAGGAGAACACGTACGTTGGGGGTGGGAAGAGAAAGGTATTATAGTGGACTAGGGGGGGGGTCGAAAGATGAGAAAAATACATATGACTAGAGGGTGGGAAGAGAATGGTAGCATACAGGGCTGGGGTGTGAGGAGAAGATTAAGTCATGATTTGAGGTAGAGGGTAAACTAAAGGTTACAGAGGATTTGGATGTGCTTAAGGATGAGATAGAGAATTTGAGTGTGATTTAGGACGGGATAAAGAGGACTTGAGTGTGATGAAGGATACGAGAAAAGAGGATTTGGGTGCGGTGAGAAAGATTAGAACAAAGGACTGGAGCAGTGAGACAAGGATGATAATACAGAGGACTGGGATACGAAGAGAAGACAGAAGGTATTACTACTAAGATCAGATAAGACAGAAGATCTGGATAGGATGAGTAGGTAAGCCAGAGGATAAGAAAGGTAGACATCGGGTCGAGAAGAGAAGACAGAAGCGGAGGAGGATTGCAGTGGATAATAACGCAGACTGCAGCAGTGCAGACGTTGACTTCAGCAGTGCTGAGGCCACTCGCTCTGCCGACACAGATCAGCACGGAAATTCCTCAGCCGATGCTGCTGGCGAAACGAGGCCTGAGGGATGACTGAACTGTTTCCGTGACAGATCATGTTTCAGTGGTAACGCAACACCGCCTGAGTCCATATTTCGTGTACTCGGTGAGATGCTTTACACTTCTAAATTTCGTTTTTTGCAACTCCACGTATGGTGTTCTCGATGAGATGATTTACACTTCAAACATTCTCTTTTGCCACTCTATGTATAATGTGCTCTATGAGATAATTTAGACTTCTAACATTCTCTTTTGCCACTCTATCTATGGTGTACACAGTGAAATGATTTGCACTTCTAACTTTTTTTTTTTTGCTACTCTATGTATGCTGTACACGTTGAGATGATTTACATTTCTAACATTCTTTTTTGCCACTCGATGTATGGTGTACTCAGTGAGATGATTTACATTTCTAACCTTTTTTTGCCACTCTATTATATGGTGTACTTAATGACATGATTTACATTTCTAACATTCTTTTTTGCCACTCTATGGTATGGTGTACACGTTGAGATGATTTAATAATAATAATAATAATGATTTCTTATGTAGCGCTTAATCAAACGAATTTCTGTAAGCGCTTTACAAAGTCATACTACATTCACCCTTCTCATATACAATAATACACCTTACACCCAACTACAAATACTGTTACTACAATAACTAACAAATCCTAATCCTACCAATGTGACATTCACTTATTCTACAAATATCACTACAAAAACTTAATCCTATAACGTTCAATCATACAACAAATACATATAATAGAGAACATACACATACGCTACATTTGAAAAGGCCCAGACGGCTGTGAGTTAGGTTGTACCCCCCCCCCCTCCCCACAGCATTGACTAATTATGAGAAAATAGATGGGTTTTAAGTTTAGACTTGAAAGAAGAGATAGAATCTGAATGTCTGAGACAGTCTGGCAGTCTGTTCCACGTCGCTGGAGCTTGAAAAGAGAAAGATCTTTCACCAGTAGTAGTCCTGAAGCGAGTCATTCGCAGAAGGCGGTCGTCAGCACAGGAGCGTAGTTGTCGAGAGGGGGTGTAGATTTTAAGGAGATCTGAGAGATAAGAAGGTCCATTTTCAAAGAGAGCAGAGAAAGTGAGAGTTGAGATTTTGTACGAGATACGGTTTGAGACAGATAGCCAGTGAAGAGAGTGGAGGAGAGGCGAAATGTGAGCATGTTTTCTTGCTCTACAGACGACTCGGGCTGCATGATTTTGGATTCGCTGTAATCTTTCTATCAGGTATTTTGGAAGGCCGGCCAAAAGTGAGTTGCAGTAATCTATTCTAGATAAGACAAATGCACAAATGAGAGTTTTTGTAGCATCTGTAGAGAGAAGGTGACGTACAGAGCTGATTCTTCTTAGTTCTAAATAGGCAATCTTGCAAATATTTGAAACCTGTTTCTCAAAGGAGAGGGATTGGTCAAGTATGACCCCTAGACTGCGGACAGAGGTGGAGACAGAGACTGCACAGTCATTGATAGTGACAGTTGAAGGCAGAGAAGGATGGTTAGGCTGTTTTGTCACGAACATGAGTTCCGTCTTGTCGTCGTTTAGTTGTAGTTTGTTGGTTGTCATCCAGTCCTTCAGGTCTGCAATGCAGCCCCGCGTCCGAGAAATCAGTGAGTCAGTTTCAGCAATGGGAGCCGACTGATGAAGCTGAGTATCGTCAGCAAAGCTTTCATGCGACATGGCGTGACCACTGATGACGTCAGACACAGGACTAGCATACGGCACAAAAAGGACTGGCCCAAGTACAGAACCCTGAGGCACACCGTACCTAAGAGGAGAACTGTCTGAGTATCTTCCCTGTACACACACTATCTGAGTCCGTCCAGTCAAGTAAGAGATAATCCAGTCGAGAGCTGTGTCTTTGAATCCAAAGGAAGTTTGAAGCCGTGAGAACAAAATATTATGATCGATCGTGTCAAATGCTGCAGAGAGGTCTAACATCGCTAATAAGGAAACATTCCCATCGTCAAGCCCGCAGAGGAGGTCATTGACTATACGGAGGAGTGCTGTCTCACAACTATGGCCTTGTCTGTAAGCAGATTGATGAGGATTCAAAAGGTGATTCTTTTCGAGATGTTCTAGAATTTGTTCCAAAACGATCTTCTCCAATAATTTTGATAGAAATGACAAATTTGATACAGGCCGATAATTCTTTAAAACATTTTTATCTAATGAAGGTTTCTTGATCAATGGACGTACCACTGCGGACCGGAAGATTTCAGGAACGTGACCAGAGGACAAAGAGGTATTGATAACATGAGTAAGATGGGGTAGGACATCATCAATGCACTGAAAGAGCAAGTTAGTGGGAATGGCATCAAGTTCACATGATTTAGGGCTGCATCGCAAACAAAGTTTTTTTGACATAGTCTTGACTAACAGGACTAAAACAAGCCAAAGGAGGTCCACAGTAAACTTTGTCATTCAGAGGATGTACAGGTGCAGTAGAATCTAGCTTTTCACGGATAGTGTCAATTTTTCCATTGAAAAACTCTAAGAATTTCTGAGGGAGCTCTTGAGTTTGGAAGATGGTGGGAAGGGGGGAGTAGCTGACTTTGCCTAGGAGACTATTTGTGACATTAAATAGTTGCTTGGCCGTATTACAGGCCAATATCTTTGAAGAATAGAACAAAGTTTTTGCTTGATTTACATTTCTAACATTCGTTTTTGCCACTCTACCGTTCGTTTTCTATTTCATCGCTGTTTTTTTTTTTCCCCTTAATTACACTTGACTCTGCCATTCAGTCCTCGTAGCCATGGAGTCTATGAATTATCTGATTAGATGCAAGCTAAGAAAAAAAATATGTTCGGCGGGTTTTCGTAAAACTTTCAATACGTTGTTCAAGAGGCGGCTGTGATTTCTGTTAAGAAGCCAGAATATCCCAAAAAAAATCGTTGAGTGGAGAAAGGGCCGGAGATGGGAAGGGAGGGAGGGAGGGAGAGTGGAGGAAGGGTGGTGAGGGAGTGGGAGGCGGCCAGAGCGCCAACCGAATTCGTTATCTTTTGGAGAATTAGAATGATAATAATTATGGTATTTATAAGGCGCTACTACTACTACTACTACTACTACTACTACTACTACCACCACCACCACCACCACCACCACCACCACCACTACCACTACTACTATCATCATTTGTTTATTGTTGATTTATTTACTTGTTTATTCATGTGTTGATTTAGTTAGGAATTTATTTCGGCCTGTTTCTTCTCTTGGTACTATCAGATTTACGTGGGTTTGACATAGATCTATGATGGAAGCCAGTGACGAGGGTAAACCATAACAGGGCCAAGGATGGGGGTAGGGAGAGGGAGATGACTTCACCATTTTTCTAATTGAGAAAATGACTTTTTGCAGAGTTCAATTTTGGATAAATTATTATTATTATTATTATATTGGGTGTTTATATAGCGCCTATCCTCGGTCACAGACCAAGCTCTAAGCGCTTGACAGTAAACACACTACCTTACTCACTCAACGGGCTGCCTACCCAGGTAGATAATCAGTCTAGTTAGGAACTGAATTCTCCAGTATTTCCTTGTCACATATCATCCTGGAATCAGCACCAGCACTAAATTTCGTTTCTTTTTCATCCCTTGTCCTTGTTGTGATGTTTAATATTTGGGAGGTGTTATTAAGGGACACTTTCGAAATAAACTATTATCTGTACTACTAATTTCTGTTCTTCTGTTCTTACACTGACCGAAGAAATGATAAAACAGAATAGAAGTCGGACGTACACACTTTCAGTTACTTGTATGCTGCATTTTGTTGTTGCTGTATATCTTCTTGTCTTGTGTGCGTATGTTTGAGTGTTTTTGTTGTTGTTGTTGTTGTTGTGTGTTATTGTGTTGTTGTTGTTGTTGTTGTTTTTGTTGTTGTGTGTGTGTGTGTGTGTGTGTGTGTGTGTGTGTGTGTGTGTGTGTGTGTGTGTGTGTGTGTGTGTGTTTTTGCCATTTGTTGTCGTTTCGGTT
>CM065718.1:46523294-46540794 GCA_033310375.1 Conus canariensis | reverse complement strand
GTAAACAAAATAAAACAGAACTTAGAATATAAAGACGACGGGCAGTCATAATTGAATATCGTTGGAAGCAAACGTATGCTGGATTTCTATCTTTCGGTGAATTCAAGATAAACACAAGACAAGTTAACTGCTACATAAAATCTTATTGATGTAAATTTAATTAAGAAGTTCAATCGGACTATTAAAAAACAAACCAGACACACGTTAAAGAGAATTCTACTAAATGAAAAAAATATATCGATAAGAAATGGTTTGATAAGGCTAGTTAAGCTTAACGTAGGACTTGAAGATTGTTGAGAAAGTTTACAAATACGATCGATAAGGAGGATGAAAGTAAACTTTGCGTTTGCTAGAAGTTGATATAAAAATCACCTCAAAGAAAAAAAGGAAGTTTCAAAGTATGGTAACTGTAGGCGGTTATTGCCGTCAAGTGGATGGAGCAAACAAGTTACAAAACAAGGCTGTTTTATTACTTCTTTTTTATTCGTTTGGTGATATAGTAACTTTACTTTTGCTCTCTGAGAAGAAAAAAAAAAGAACGAATATAATGACTCAATGTTAAACAAAAACTCGCATATTCGATTAAAAGTTCAAAAGAATTTGGGTTGTAAAGCATAAAATCTCGAAAAAGACATCACAAGTTGCAAATGATGTCTCTACTGAAATAAAAATTCAATATTTCAAACCATTTAGAGGAGAATATTTTAAGAGGAAAGGTTATTGGTTCCGCAAGACAATACAGACAAATAAATTACAGGACAACTTTTAGAGGAGGGCAACGAGATTTAAATTGAGTACATTGTAACAGAAATTGATATTACTCATGTGATAAATGTACATATTTCTAAAAAGAATAAAGTGTTACTTGCTATCTGTAAACAAGAGAACAATAAGTCTGCCGATCCAGATGTCCTGATTAGTGATTTTTACGAGCAATCTTGAGATCCCACTTGTGAACTTTCTTGTGAAACTGTTTAAATTTGTACTCCATGTGGTACAAAAAATGGACAGAATGTGTAACGATGCAGTTTTCCAGAAAGATTCCGCTAACAATTTGAATAATTGCAACGTAAGCACTCCTTCTCTCTCTCTCTCTCTCTCTCTCTCTCTCTCTCTCTCTCTCTCTCTCTCTCTCTCTCTCTCTCTGCCCCCCCTTTCTCTCTCTGTCTCTCTCTCTCCCTCTCTCTCTCTCTCTCTCTCTCTCTCTCTGACTCAGTCACGGCAGTGGCAGTAAAAATGTGTATAACTCAGATGTTGATGTGGTTTCTGGAAGTGTCCATTCTGTGAGCAAGTTGACTGGAAAATACAAGTCGTGTTATGTTGACTTTTATAATCAACTTAAACCCTCTTCATTTCTTCTTTGGAAAACAAATGGGTTACTTTCGAAAATGTATGACAACCATTTTGTTTCATATGTTTGTATGTCAACGAAAATAGAAAAGCATTTTGAACACATTTTGACTAGATTTAGATTCGGTGTGTCTGATACTGATATTCATTGCTATCGCTATAGACAGGCATGTGAAAGAAAAATTGCTCTGTCCAGTAAGTGGAAACTCAAAAGAAAACGAAGTTCATTCTGTACCGACCTGCCCAATATTAAGTGATCTTAGAGAACAATTCATCCCGCATAAGTATTTTGACCATACTAATCTGTTCAAATAAACGCGACGTTTTTGCTTTATTATGGTCCGGTCCCCGCCTGCAATCATCCCTTTTATAGACCGCTCTCGTACGTATTTGATATATACGTTTTAAAGGGTTTTTTTCTCCCTTTGCTTCGTATTCCAAACGTGAACTTGAGTTCAAGATAAAACTGATGGAGGAAAGTCCACTTCAAAGAAAAGGATTCTCGAGGAGAACATAGCCAGCAAGAGGCAACGTGTCTCTCCATCAAGACCTTCTTCTTAACAGTCGAAAGGAGGAGGAAATTAGGTAGTCAAGTCGCTCACCGAGAGAGGTGGAAGCGACAAATCACGTTCGACGGGCGAAAAGGATGAGACAGAAAATGGGGGGTAAAAAGGGGCGAAGACAACGGATCAGGGTTAGACGAAGAGAACAGAACAGAGCATGGGAGTGAGAGAAGGACAGGACAGAGAATGAGGGTGAGGACAGACGGGTAAGACAAACGATGCTGGTGGGAACAAAATTGTAAGGCAGAGAAAACAGCAGGATAAGACAGAGGATTAAGGTAAGAAGGATAACACAGAAGATTACGGTGGGAACAGAAGAATAAGACAGAGGATTACGATGAAGACGATACAGTCAGAACAGAAGAGTAAGACAGAGAATTAGGGAAAACCAGAAGGATAAGGCAGAGGATTACGGCGAGAAGAGAAGGAAAAGATAGAGGGTGACAGATCAGAAGTTTGGGACAGTGGATTAGCGTGAGAACTGAACGATGAGACAGAAGATGGTATTGAGAAGAGCATGGTAAGACAGAGGGTGAGAATGACGGCAGAAAGATGAGACAGAAGATGTGAATGACAGGAAAAAGATAAGACAGGATGGAAATGAGGCGAGAAAGATGAGACCGGATGGAAATGACGGGAGAAAGATGAGACAGATGATGGAAATGACGGGAGAAAGACAAGACAGATGATGGAAATGACGGGAGAAAGATGAGACAGATGATGGAAATGACGGGAGAAAGACAAGACAGATGATGGAAATGACGGGAGAAAGACAAGACAGGATGGAAATGACGGGAGAAAGACAAGACCGGATGGAAATGACGGGAGAAAGATGAGACAGATGATGGAAATGACGGGAGAAAGACAAGACAGATGATGGAAATGACGGGAGAAAGACAAGACAGGATGGAAATGACGGGAGAAAGACAAGACAGGATGGAAATGACGGGAGAAAGATGAGACAGATGATGGAAATGACGGGAGAAAGACAAGACAGGATGGAAATGACGCGAGAAAGATGAGACAGATGATGGAAATGACGGGAGAAAGACAAGACAGATGATGGAAATGACGGGAGAAAGACAAGACAGGATGGAAATGACGGGAGAAAGACAAGACAGGATGGAAATGACGGGAGAAAGATGAGACAGATGATGGAAATGACGGGAGAAAGACAAGACAGATGATGGAAATGACGGGAGAAAGATGAGACAGATGATGGAAATGACGGGAGAAAGACAAGACAGATGATGGAAATGACACGAGAAAGATGAGACAGATGATGGAAATGACGGGAGAAAGACAAGACAGGATGGAAATGACGGGAGAAAGACAAGACAGATGATGGAAATGACGGGAGAAAGACAAGACAGGATGGAAATGACGTGAGAAAGATGAGACAGATGATGGAAATGACGGGAGAAAGACAAGACAGGATGGAAATGAGGCGAGAAAGACAAGACAGGATGGAAATGACGGGAGAAAGATGAGACAGATGATGGAAATGACGGGAGAAAGACAAGACAGATGATGGAAATGACGGGAGAAAGATGAGACAGATGATGGAAATGACGGGAGAAAGACAAGACCGATGATGGAAATAACGGGAGAGAGACAAGACTGAGGATGGAAATGACGGGAGAGAGACATGACTGAGGATGGAAATGACGGGAGAAAGACAAGACCGATGATGGAAATGACGGGAGAGAGACATGACTGAGGATGGAAATGACGGGAGAAAGACAAGATCGATGATGGAAACAACGGGAGAGAGACATGACTGAGGATGGAAATGACGGGAGAAAGACAAGATCGATGATGGAAAACAACGGGAGAGAGACAAGACTGAGGATGGAAATGACGGGAGAAAGACAAGACAGATGAGGGAAATGAGGGGAGGAAAACAAGACAGACGATGGAAATAACGGGAGAAAAATAAGACAAACATTAGGAAGTAGAGGGGAAAGGCAGGATAGAGACTAGACAAAGGATGGGGATGGAAAAAGAATGACGAGGGAGGATGAGGATGCAAAGATGGGAATAAGAAGAGAATGGCAAGACTGACGATGGGAATAAGAAGAGAATGGCAGGACTGACGATGGGAATAAGAAGAGAATGGCAGGACTGACGATGGGAATAAGAAGAGAATGGCAAGACTGACAATGGGAATAAGAAGAGAATGGCAGGACTGACGATGGGAATAAGAAGAGAATGGCAGGACTGACGATGGGAATAAGAAGAGAATGGCAGGACTGACGATGGGAATAAGAAGAGAATGGCAGGACTGACGATGGGAATAAGAAGAGAATGGCAAGACTGACAATGGGAATAAGAAGAGAATGGCAGGACTGACGATGGGAATAAGAAGAGAATGGCAGGACTGACGATGGGAATAAGAAGAGAATGGCAGGACTGACGATGGGAATAAGAAGAGAATGGCAAGACTGACAATGGGAATAAGAAGAGAATGGCAGGACTGACGATGGGAATAAGAAGAGAATGGCAGGACTGACAATGGGAATAAGAAGAGAATGGCAGGACTGACAATGGGAATAAGAAGAGAATGGCAAGACTGACAATGGGAATAAGAAGAGAATGGCAGGACTGACAATGGGAATAAGAAGAGAATGGCAGGACTGACAATGGGAATAAGAAGAGAATGGCAGGACTGACGATAGGGATTCGGACAGAATGGCAAGACTGACGATGGGGATGCGAAGAGAATGGCAAGACTGATAATGGGAGGATACAAAGAGAATGGCAAGACTGATAATGGGGCGATGCGAAGAGAATGACAAGACTGATAAAATGGGGGACGCGGAAGAGAGTGGCAAGACTGACGATGGAAATGCGAAGAGAGTGGCAAGACTGACGATAGAAATGCGAAGAGAGTGGCAAGACTGACGATGGAAATGCGAAGAGAATGGCAAGTCTGACGATGAGGAGGAAAAGAGAATGGCAAGTCTGACGATGAGGACGCAAAGAGAATGGCAAGTCTGACGATGAGGACGCAAAGAGAATGGCAAGTCTGACGATGAGGACGCAAAGAGAATGGCAAGTCTGACGATGAGGACGCAAAGAGAATGGCAAGTCTGACGATGAGGACGCAAAGAGAATGGCAAGTCTGACGATGAGGACGCAAAGAGAAATGGCAAGTCTGACGATGAGGACGCAAAGAAAATGGCAAGTCTGACGATGAGGACGCAAAGAGAATGGCAAGGCTGACGATGAGGACGCAAAGAGAATGGCAAGAGGGATGCAAAGAAAATGGCAAGACTGACGATAGGGATGCAAAGAGAATGGCAAGACTGACGATAGGGATGCAAAGAAAGAGAATGGCAAGACTGACGATGAGGATGCAAAGAGAATGGCAAGACTGACGATAGGGATGCAAAGAAAGAGAATGGCAAGACTGACGATAGGGATGCAAAGAACGAGAATGGCAAGACTGACGATAGGGATGCAAAGAAAGAGAATGGCAAGACTGACGATAGGGATGCAAAGAAAGAGAATGGCAAGACTGACGATAGGAATGCAAAGAAAGAGAATGGCAAGACTGACGATGAGGACGCAAAGAGAATGGCAAGACTGACGATAGGGATGCAAAGAAAGAGAATGGCAAGACTGACGATAGGGATGCAAAGAAAGCGAATGGCAAGACTGCCGATAGGGATGCAAAGAAAGAGAATGGCAAAACTGACGATAGAGATGCAAAGAGAATGACAAGACTGCCGATAGGGATGCAAAGAAAGAGAATGGCAAGACTGCCGATAGGGATGCAAAGAAAGAGAATGGCAAGACTGACGATGGGGGATGCAAAAGAGTATGGCAAGGGGGGGGGTGAGAGGGGAAACTAAGACAGAGAGGATGGAGTTAAAAGGAGAAAGGCAGATGGTTGGATTTGTATAGAATGGCAAGACAGAGTGCCAGTGAGAGAAGAATGATAACGAAGACAGAGGCTCGATTGAGAGGGCAGATAGGACAGAGAATGGGAGTGGAAAAAAAAATGAAGGATAAGACAGAGGGTCAGGAAGAGAAGAAAGAAAGAAAGAAGACAGAGGATGAGGAAGAGGTAAGAAGGATGAGAAAGAGGATGGGGCAAAAGGGAAACCTCACTCAGAGGACTAAGATGTGAAGAGGAGGAGGTGGTAGGAGGTTGGAACTAGAAAGAAGAGACGGAGAAGCCTGACGATGGAGGTGAGAAGAGAAAGGGACTAAAAGGAACAGATCAGGGGGAAAAAAAAAAAGAAGGATAAACAAATGAAGGAGGGATGGAAGGAGTGAGGAACAAATGAGATGTGGGAGTGAGGTGAGGCGAGAGACAAACATTCGGGCTGAAAAAGGGAAGGGTCATTCGAAGGTGAGGGATAGTGGGTGGAAGAGGAGGAAGACCAGACGGGTGGAAAGGCAGACTGGTGGTGTACAAAGAGACCACTCGCACAGCCAACATACATCAGAACGTAGGCTACATCACACAGCCCGTGACGCCGACTAAATAGGGCTTGACGGATCACTGGCTTTCGTGATCTATAGGTTGAGTTGGACTGGCGCTCTCTTCGCTGGCCAAGGCAAGTTTTAAAACGGTTCGCAGCCATCTTTATTTTTACTCTGTAGGCTGAACTTTACTACTGGCTGTTTATATATATATATATATATATATATATTGTGTGTGTGTGTGTGTGTGTGTGTGTGTGTGTGGGTGTGTGTGTGTGTGTGTGTGTGTTTTACACATATAGATATACATATAGATGTAGATATAAACAAGGCCATTCTTGGTTTCTTGTTTTCTGTGTTTTGGGGGTTTCGTTCGTATGTTTTTAACTTCCGAAAGTTCACTCTGTGAGTTGGACTTTACTTGTGCCATTTTAAGACATAAAGACAGGGCCATTGTTGCTGTCTTATAATCTTTTTTCTAAGCTTCGTATGTTTGTTTTTACCTTCTGAATTTTAACAGTGTGTAATTATGTCATCAGCTCTGTTGACTGTTAGTGTTTTCTCCTCCCCCTCTCCCCTTTATTTCTCCGGTCTGTCGTGAATCGTTAGTCCTCTTTAGGCCTTTTTTTTTATTCCTTTGTGTCTCGTTTTAGTCATCCATATTTTATCTCGCTGAGTCTCCTGCCAGAGTGCCTTCAGTAATGTTTTATGAGAGTGTTTAAATGGTTTCCTGACACTGATAGAGAGATAGTTGGTGAGTGTGTGTTTGTGTGTGTGTGTGTGTGTGTGTGTGTGTGTGTGTGTGTGTGTGTGTGTGTGTGTGTGTGTGTATGTGTGTGTGTACGTACGTACGTACGTACGAGCACGTAGTGTTCGTTGGTGGAGAAAACCGGTCAAAAATCAGACAAGGTGAAGTCATGCTACATCGCTACAGACATCTATCTGTTGATCAGACGGCATGTTTTTGTTTCTCTCTCATGTTCAGTGCCACCTTAGTGGCATTGTACCCACACCTGCTCATTCTGGCTCCCCATCCACCCCCACACCATGGCTTCTCACGCCGCAGCCTCGGCACCGGCAATCCACAGGGAGCAGCCAATGTCAAGTCGTCATGAGGCAACCCGCTTGAGGAGACTACGCAGCTGCCAAGTCACTTCAGTGGTATCCTGTTGTTCCTCTTCTGATCCAACTTATGCAGGACACCACCTGCTAAACCCCCTACTGACGATATGAAATGCTCAGGTGTGGAGCTGGCGCAAGTGAGCCCTCCCTCCGGAGGACGCCACCACGTCCGTCCAACAACAGTCCCCATGAATTTGTCATTACCGGTGACCCCGACAGAACTTCACCAAGGACATAGACGTGGGCAGGAAATTGAATTGAGGTGACCATGAGAGCACGGCATGAAGGGTCAGAGAATATGAAACATTTTTGTTGTTGTTGATCGATGAGAATGAGGATAATGAAGATGATGCTACAGAATTCCATTATGGTCTGAGACTGCAAGACAGGACTGTACTCCATGCTTACTCTCATAATGAATCCCGTTTTCAACCAGGCCCGAGAGATACAGACACTTACAGTGTTGGTCAGGCAATTTGAGCAACGCTCCCAAAGATGCATCCATTCAGTGGATGAAACTCCACTATAAGGTCATGGCCTTCCCAGCCGAGCCCATAGCAAACTCAGCTCCGGATTGGATCCAGTCAGGGCTGAAAATTTCCAGAAATACATAGCTCTGAAGGGAATTGAACCGACAACCTCCCAGCCGAGAGTTCGCAACGCCACGTGTTAAATATATTCTAGTAGCCGCTCATAGAATTATACGTCCCTCACATGCATCGCGAAAGTTTGAAAAGCTCATTAGTTAATACAATGATGTCCGTGTGGTTTTAAAGAGCATTAAACTGACGTCAAGCTCTTTCCTGGCATTTAACCATAAATAAGATTTGTTTTATTTATTCATATGTACTTTTCGCTCGTACACACACACATATCGTACAATATTCAAACGGCAATATTTGCTTGTCGTTTTTAAAAGTCTGAATCTGAATAGGATGATGAGCTTTATTTAGCATCATAAACAAAGTGCAATGTATTTTTTTGTGTAGATACATTCAACTGTTTTAGCGTGGTCAGCCATGGTTGGATCACTTCACTAAAAAAGACTGAGGGATCCCACACGTAACTGCGCATCTATGAATAGCCAGGAAATCCAAGGCATGTGTCCATCACCAACGTTTTCCGGAAGTTCTCTGAGGGTGAATTTGAATGTCGTCAATGGTCTGGCATTGCGACAGACTGTAAACATATAGACTCAAGACTGCAAACCCAAGAAGGCATTTTTGTAGTGTGTGTGTGTGTGTGTGTGTGTGTGTGTGTGTGTGTGTGTGTGTGTGTGTGTGTGTGTGTGTGTGTGTTCGCATGTGTGCATGGTTATTCAAACATCAACAAAATGGATGGGAAATCAAACACAGCAGCCTCCATATTCTCCAGTCTTGTCCTTTCCCACTTCTTTTTGAAATAGAGAGGGGAAAATGCACGACGGACATTTGTGGGAGCACGTCTGTGCAGCTGTCTCTGAACAGAGGCTAGATACATGCCACCGGACCGAGTCTGCCATGGTTTAGGCCAGTCTTGCAGTCTTTTCGAGTGTTGGACGGCCCAGTCTGATGGTGCCGAGAGCCTAGCCTACGTCTGTTGACCTATACTGTCCACAAAAAAACCGCATACTTCTGTTGTTGTTGTTGTCGTACCCTGGCTAAAAGACTCCAGGGACCATCCAAACAGCCAAAGTACTTGAACACTATGGTACAAGTGCAACAGCTAGGGATGAGAACGTTATGTGTGTGACGGTTAATGATTACCACGCCACGTGGGCAGCCACACTCCGACTCCGAGGGATTTTGGAGACTGATAATGTTATGCTAGGAGCTTGTCACGACTGAAGACAATCCCCACATGATGCAGAGCATAACAACATTTTGATGTAGCCTTGGTATTCTAGCCCATGTCGATTAGTCTGGCACAGCCTGAAGCCAAGGCGGAGCATACTTTTGGTACTCCCAGTTCTTATAGAACAGGGAGTACTTTAGAATGGGAACAAAGAAATGCTGTCTCTGTGTGTGTCTGTCTGTCCGTCCGTCCGTCCGTCCGTGGTCAAAATGTGTTCCACTCGCTCCAGACAAAACTACTGGGCCGATCTTTCTGAAAATTTGTAGGTATGTTCATTATAGGTCACGGATGATGCCCGATGTTTTAGTTTACCGTTATAGCCGTTACTGACGGCTGTAACGGCCTGAAACGGTTTTTCTTCTTTATGGAATATCTCAGAAAGTACTTGGCCGATCTTTCTGAAAATTTGTAGGTATGTTCATTATAGGTCACGGATGATGCCCGATGTTTTAGTTTACCGTTATAGCCGTTACTGACGGCTGTAACGGCCTGAAACGGTTTTTCTTCTTTATGGAATATCTCAGGAAGTACTTGGCCGATCTTGGTGAAAATTAGCAGGTATGTTCATTATGGGTCACGGATGATGCCCGATGTTTTAGCCTACCCCGTTATAGCCGTTACTAACGGTTGTAACGGCCTGTAACGGTTTTTCTTCTTTATGGAATATCTCAGGAAGTACTTGGCCGATCTTTCTGAAAATGTGTAGGTATGTTCATTATGGGTCACGAATAATGCCGAATGTTTTAGTTTACTGTTATAGCCGTTACTAACGGCTGTAACGGCCTGTGACGGTCTGCAACGGTTTTCTTCTTCATGGACTATCTGAGAAAGTACGTGGCCGATCTTTGTGAAAATAAGCAGGTATGTTCATGAAGGGTCACGAATAATGCCCGATGTTTTAGTTTACCTTTATAGCCGTTACTAACGGCTGTCACGGCCTGTAACGGTTTTTCTTCTTCATGGAATATCTCAGAAAGTACGTGGCCGATCTTTGTGAAAATTAGCAGGTATGCTCATTATGGGTCACGGATGATGCCTGATGTTTAAGTTTACCGTTATAGCCATTACTAACGGCCCATAATTTTTTTTTCTTCATGGAAAATCTCAGAAAGTTCTTGGCCGATCATTCTGAAAATTTATAAGTATGTTCATTATAGGTCACAGATGTTGGCCGATGTTTACCAGAATAACCATTACAAACAGTTACACCAGTCCAAGACGGTTTTTCCTCTTTATGGAATAGCTCACACGTATTCAGGATAAACTGGGAGTACGTTTATATGCTTTGCATCTTGTTAATATCTTTACTGTGGATACCAAATCACTGGTGGGATGCAACCAACCAGTGGAAAGTGTTTGTTTACGTCTGTGCTTCATGTGTGCTCACGCATATAGCGCAAGTCGGATTGCAGGTGCACAAAATGGCCACTTGGACAGTTTTTCATTTTTGGGTCGTGCTTTAAGCCTGAGTGAAGCAAATTCATGCACGTTTTGGTGAATGAATACTCAAAGAAAGGCAAACAAACCATACACACATTGAGTCATTCTGGGGAAAACCAGACCGTCAATACAAAATGCAAAGATGCCGCGACTCAGCAAGAACGTGAGAATGCCCTGGGGCGTTTTTAAGCTGGGCAAAGTCAGCCTGAAGTCGCCCGACACTTCCACGTGAGCCAAAGCACCCTCAGCAGGCTTCTGAGTCGTCATCCCATCAGCGGCTCCACGGCAGACCGACCACGCTCTGGAAGACCTTTGGCAACAACTCCAGCTTAAGCCCGCTACATCCGGGTCAGCCTCCTGCGAAATCGCTTTCAGTCAGCCACACTAACCGCCCAGCAATTACCCGGAGGTCAAAGAATCTCTGACCAGACTGTTCGGAATCGCCTGCACGCTGCAGGGCTAAGGGCTTTCAGGGAGGGGGGGGGGGGGTTGGGGGGAGCATCAACTATGCTGGCAGGAGTCCCCTGGCTCGAGTCCGCGGCACGCTGAACGCCCAGCGGTATGTGGCTGAAATTCTCCAGCCTCATGTCCTGCCTCTTATGGGTCGGGCCTCGCACACCAGGCCTCATACTGCGCGGCTAACAATGCAAACCCTCGCCAACAACAACATCAACGTTCTTCCTTGGCCCTCAGTGTCGCCAGATCTCATCCCCGTTGAGCACATATGGGATGAGCTGGACAGACGAGTCTGGGTGCGAGTGCACATTCCTGACAACGTCAACGAGCTGTTCACCGCCCTCCAGGAGGAGTGGGACACCATGTCAGCAGAGGTGATCCGCAATGGAATCCGCTCCATGCCGGCCAGGTGCCAGGCCGTTGTTGCTGCAGGTGGTAGACATACTCCTTACTGAGTCCTCGCTGCCTGGAACGGTGTGTATCGGCGAGGTGAACTGTACAGACACTGGAAATGAAACTGGAATTGATGACCTTTGAAACAAACAAAATTCGGTTATGAAATGATTTCAACCGAATTTTTGCTAAATTAATGAAATTCGAAATGAATTTTCTTCAACAAAAGTATGCGTTTCTTTTTTTCTAACAGTGTAATACTAGACTCACTGTTTAACGAGGTGTTGAGTTCGATTATACCCCGCTCCCTCCCTAGTCCTCTCTCCTCAGCCGTCCTCCTGGGCACTCAGTGTTAGAATGGGTTCTGTCACTGTTCATTTTGTTGTGTTACTGTTCACCGGTGTCTGGAGACTGTGGTCTCGGAAAAGCATCAATATATCACTCCTCATGTTTTAGGGCAAATTCATTCTTTCAGTGTTTCGTGCTTTCAACTACCTCGGATTGTGTGGATAATGCAAGTAATCAGCTCAAAACAGTCGTCACCCAGAAGTGGTGGAAATAACACGTAACACGAGAAAAGTGACGAGAAAGTCAGATAGACGAATGGGGAACAGGGAACAGATGAAAATGGGGACACAGAAGACAGCTTAGGGAACGGAGTAAAACAAGATGCGAAGCATATAAACGTACTCCCAGTTTTCCAAACCGCTTATAAATCGGCCAAGTGCTTTGTGAGATAAAAAATAAAGGCAAAATAACGGTTTTAACGGTTATTTAACCGATGTACACTTTTGAAACTGGTATTTTAGTCCTCACTGGGCTAAAGCCTATGTACATACCAAATTTCATCCAAATCGGACAATATGTGAAGAATAACGGTTTTTAACGGTCAGATTTTGAAACACTACATGGAAGTGCCATTTGTGTGTGATAACCTTTCTATATACAAAATTTCATTAAAACCCACCAATATATAAAAAATAACGGCAAAATAACGGTTTAACGGTTATATAACCGATATACACTTTTGAAACTGGTATTTTAGTCCTCACTGGGATAAAGCCTGTGTACATATCAAATTTCATCCAAATCGGACAATACGTCAAGAATAACGGTTTTTAACGGTCAAATTTTAAAACACTATATAGAAGTACCATTTGTGTGTGATAACCTTTCTATATACTAAATTTCATTAAAATCCACCTATATATGCGAAATAACGGCAGAATAACGGTTTTTAACGGTTGTTTAATCCATTTTCAGCATTACATCACTTACATATGGACAGAGGCTCCGATTTGTCACAAGATCATCCAAACCGCTTATAAATTGGCCAAGTACTTTCTGAGATATTCCATAAAGAAGAAAAACCGTTACAGGCCGTTACAGCCGTTAGTAACGGCTATAGCGGTAAACTAAAACATCGGGCATCGTCCGTGGCCCATAATGAACATACCTACAAATTTTCAGAAAGATCGGCCCAGTAGTTTTGTCTGGAGCGAGTGGAACACATTTTGACCACGGACACACAGACAGACACACAGACAGCATTTCTTCGTTCCCATTCTAAAGTACTCCCTGTTCTATAAGAACTGGGAGCACAAACACGAATAAGGAAGGAGGATGGTGGGAGAAGAAGGGGAAAGACGGAAAGATCACTTATAAGGGATAGGAACCAGAGTGTGATATTCTGAATCAGAGAACAAAAAGAGAAGAGAGACGGGAAGAGGGACAGAGGGAGGTGAAACTGAGAAGGACCGAGGAGGAGAAAGGTTGAGGGAAGGATGGAGGGGCAGAGACAGAGAGGAGTGGGAAAAGGGCTGTAACTGAGAAAATGAGGGGAAGAGAGAGAGAGAGAGAGAGAGAGAGAGAGAGAGAGAGAGAGAGAGAACGAGAGAGAGAGAGAGAACGAGAGAGAGAGAGAGAGAGAGAGAGAGAGAGAGAACGAGAGAGAGAGAGAGAGAACGAGAGAGAGAGAGAGAACGAGAGAGAGAGAGAGAGAGAACGAGAGAGAGAGAGAGAACGAGAGAGAGAGAGAGAGAGAGAGAACGAGAGAGAGAGAGAGAGAACGAGAGAGAGAGAGAGAGAGAGAGAGAGAGAGAGAGAGAGAGAGAGAGAGAAGCGGGAGGAATGGGGAAGGGAGCAAAGAACTTCCAGGAAGACAAAGATGGAGAGAATAATTGAAAAGCACGCTAACAACACCACTGGGAGCTGTGACGCAGAGATGCAGACAGCCGGGGAGAGGGGGTGGGGTATAAGAACGAACTCCCAGATGAAGACAACAGAGGACGTAAGAAACAGCATGAGTGGAATCAGGGTAACACGAGCTCTTGCACAAATTTCTACAAAGAGTTCAATTAATTAAGTCTTGAATGAACGGCCCCCCCACCACCACCACTCCCATTCTGCCCTCCTACCCCCCCCCCCCTCACTCCAAATCCCCCTCCGCCGTCCCTGCCCCGCTTCTGTCCCCGACATCTGTCCTGCCTGCAAATCACCCAGGTTTTGATAACAAGCGAGTGACGTCTAATAACTGTCCCTGTCTAGAACACACACTTTCCAGTATTAATGCGCTGAACACTGGGTAGAATTCAGGCCGAGACATTGTTCTTTGTACTCTCAAATAATAAGTGCACAAAATCTGAGTTCCTTGTTAACAGACATGCGTGCAGTTTTTTAATGAAAACTGTCAAGCTCGCGCATGAGCGCGCGCGCGTGCATACACACACACACACACACACACACACACACACACACACACACACACACACACACACACCACACACACACACACACACACACACACTCACACACACACTACGCACGCACGCACGCGCGCACGCACACACACACACACACACACACACACAACACACACACACACACACACACACACACACACACACACACACACACACACACCATGAAGCCTCATCCTACCGAACGTAAAATCCGACACACTAATGTAGCGTTCTCATCTTCGTGTGAGAAATACGTTCAAAGTCCGTCGCTGTTCCAGTCCTTTTCAACCACAGGGTGAAAATGCACTTGGGCGCTGGCCACGTGTCTGGGCGTGTCTGTCGTTGTCCCTGAACAGCTATTGAGCGTAACACTGGTGAATACTGTCTGACAAGGCTTAGACCAGTGACTTGGGCTTTTAAATCTGCTGGATGCACAAGTCTTGGGGGATTAAGCTCTTAGCCTACCTGTGTTGATCTGGTGTCGGGCTGGCATTTGTATAAGGCTGGGTGTTCAATCCCCATGAGTGAGGAATACCAACACTGGTGGTATCACTGTTTATTTTACTGTACTTCGGTTCCTGTTTTGTCCGTCTTGTGTCGGGCCAGTGTCACAGAGGAGGAGTTGAGAAATGGTGTTTCATGCGGAAATGCATTTGAGCTTGATGCGCTCTCTCTCTCTCTCTCTCTCTCTCTCTCTCTCTCTCTCTCTCTCTCTCTCTCTCTCTCTCTCTCTCTCTCTCTCTGTGCGGAAGTTGTTTCATGCGAAGACGTCTTGCATATCATGCTATAAACTGGCGTCGCAACAAGAAAAGATACACCTGACGGCCAATGGAGTGTTTTCTTGTTGGTGTCTTCATCTGTTCTTAGCAAACTGGAACTGGACCACAGGCAGCAATGCTTTGGAGTTATGGGCGTTTAACTGTTTATCCATAGGAACAATTCTTATCATCTTTGTATATTGTTTACTGTTTATGTCTCCCCGTCTTATTCAGGATTTCCTTTCAAATAGTGAACAGTGGCGAAGTGGTTAGCGTCGCAGATTTTCCGGCTAGGAGGTCGTGAGTTGGATTCCCATCGGAGCCGTTTATTTGTGGGATTATTCTGCCCCAATCGGTTCCTAGCCAGAGTTGAGTTTGACCAACATAAAGGTGTCTATCGCTCTTAGGCCTGGTTAACGCTATACTATAGTATAGAAAGTAAGTGTAGAGTGTAGCCCTGTCATTCCGTCTCAGACCAGAATGGTAATCTGTAGCATCATCTTCCTGTTTATGCTTGTAGATTATATTTTGTTTGAGAAGCACATATTGGTTTCCAAGTGCAGTCAAATACCATATAGTGCGCTGCTGTTTTCTACAGTTGAGATTAGTTATCCTCGAGAGTAATACCATGTATTCAGGAAAGGTGGATCTTCAGAGATAAGACAACATTGCATGTGCAAAAGAGTACCTTTGCCCGAAATGAATTTGTATAAATACTTCATTCTATACTTATCATCCAGGTTAAGATCTTCCTGAGATCTAGCAGGCAGAGCAGCGCAAGTTGTTTTGAGTGTTACGAAGAATTTAAAAACTCTAGGTAGTGTATCATTTAAAGTGTTTGTAAGGTTATTTGACTATCAAGTTCAACCAGTGTGCAGCATGGTGCCAGTTTCAGTTTTGCCTCCACGAGATTTTTTTTAGAGTTCTAGAACATATTTCCAGTGATATAATTCATAGGTAGACTAAAAACAAAATACCCGCTTCACCTAAATCCTACGGTTAGGTGGATACGATAGCGGTTAAGATTTACACAGATGAATGATTAAGGATTGCGCAAAGTAGCACATAATAGTGCTAAAACAAAGTGGGTAATGAGATCTGGAATCAAGTTATGTCAACTTAATGTATGATATGTTTGGTTAAATTAGAGTACTACACAAAAGCGCTAACATTTATCTGAAGAATCCATACTAGACTCCTTGATTGTGTACGCCAAAAGTGGAATTCATACATGAAGAATAGCGATAGATTATATATATATATATATATATATATATTATATATATATGTGTGTGTGTGTGTGTGTGTGTGTGTGTGTGTGTGTGTATGTTGTGTTGTGTTGTGTTGTGTTGTGTGTGTGTGTTGTGTTGTGTTGTGTGTGTGTGTGTGTGTGTGGTGTGTGTGTGTGTGTGTGTGTGTGTGGAGAGAGAGAGAGAAGGAGAGAGAATGTCATTATTTCTCACATTACATTATCACTCATATATCCACAAAAAGGGACATTTTGAATATACAATTACAAAATTTAGGGTTGGAATATCAAATATTTTTACTTATCATTTTTGTTAGAAATGGTTGTCTATGATTGAACTTGTCCATTATGTGAAAACGCATTAAAAATTTAAACTCATTTTGCATCTTATAATTCTGTCTTTAGTAGTCATAAAGATGAGTTTATTTCTCCTTGGCATTATGGACTACCATCAGTGCTTAGACTCAATTACTTATGGCTTCCACAGAACAAAATGTTGTTAAGAAATTTGTCTTGTGCCCACACAGTACCTTGAAATTCTGCACGACCATTGTAGACAGTTTCTTGTATTAGTTTGAATATATTTGTCATGCCTATCATCTGTCCGTGTTAAAACTACTTCCTTCGTAAGGGGCCATGGCCTGTACTACAGAAAATTGTTAAACCTATTTTTCGTCCATATCCAATATATTTCCCTCATAAGGTGCCATGGCCAATAATGAAAAAAAATCTCTCTCTCTCTCTCTCTCTCTCTGTCTGTCCTCTCTCTCTCTCTCAATCTCTCTCTCTCAATCTCTCTCTCTGTCTTTCTCTCTGTCTGTCTATCTCTCTCTCTCTCTCTCTCTCTCTCTCTCTCTCTCTCTCTCTCTCTGTCTGTCTGTCTGTCTGTCTCACGCTCTCTCTGTCTGTCTGTCTGTCTGTCCTCTCTCTCTCTCTCTCTCTCTCTCTCTCTCTCTCTCTCTCTCTCTCTCTCTCTCTCTTCTTGTCAATCATTGCAAGGACAGAAGACAAATCACTTCCAATACAACCAGTCCAGAACTGAGAAGAATTAAGCCAGCTTCCCCCGCCCCCCTCTACTTCACCTTTCTTCTCTTTCCCTCCTCCCTGTCTCCTCTACCCCACTCCCTCTCAAATCGAAAACACATCACACTGCTTTCCACG
>CM065718.1:46510794-46513294 GCA_033310375.1 Conus canariensis | reverse complement strand
ACAAAGTCCCAGACAGAGAGGCAAAGATCGAGAAATGACACAAAAGAGCGGTTGAAATCAGGGTAAGAACAGGGAGACTGTCACACACACACACACACACACACACACACACACACACACACACACACACACACACACATACACAACACACACACACACACACACACACACACACACCACACACACACACAGAGAGAGAAAGAGAGTATGGACTCCCAGACAGAGAAACAAGAGATGGAGAGAGAGAAAAAAAAACAAACAAAAGAACGGTTGAAAAATCAGGATAACAAGACTTTTTCAACAACTTTCTACAATCGATTTATTCAAGTAAAACTATGATGAACGCCTCCTCCGCCCCCCTCCCCCCATCTCCCACTCCCCCAAACTCCCTCCATCATCCCCAGGAGTTTTCACTTCCTGACATCTCTCTCACCCACAAACCACCCTAGTTCGGAAAACAAGCAGGTGACACGACTGACTGTCGCTCTCTACAACACAAATTTTGCAACGTTAGTTACGCTCGCTGCACACTGTGGCGAAGTACAGGCCCAGACATTGCTCTGTGTTTTGAAAGTGCAAAATTTGAGTTCCATGTAAGCAAACATGTGAGCGATTCTTTTCAAATTTCTTGTAGGCACATATGCACACAGATAACAACAACAGTAACACACACACACACACACACACACACACACACACACACACACACACACACACACACACACACATACACACACACGCATGCACACACACACAAGTACGCAAACATGCACACACACACACACACACACACACACACACACAACACACACACACACACAACACAACACACACACACACACACACACACACACACACACACACACACACAAGCTGGAACCTCATCCTTCTGACTGTAAAAACTGGCACACCCTTAACTGCGTCTAAGACACATTTTCAAAATCTTTTCTCTGTTCCGCTTCTTTTAAACAACTGGGATGAAATACGCCAGGGACACTGGTCACGTGTCTGGGCGCGTCTGTCGTCCCTGGACACCAATTGAACACGGATTACTGAACCAAGTCTGACATGGCTTAGACTGGTGACTTGGGCGTTTAAATCTATTGGATGTGTAAGTCTTTGGGGACTGAGCTGTTAGCCTACCTGTATTGATCTAGTATTGGCTGGCATTTTACCAGGTTGGGAGTTCAATCCCCGTGGGTGTGGGATATCAACACCGGAGTTGTCACCATTTATTTCAATGCGCTACAGTTCCTGTGTTTTTTCCATCTTTTGTTAGGCCATTGTCACTCAGAAGTTGAGAAACAGTGTTCCATCAAGAAACATGTACCAGCACGGTATTCTCTCTCTCTCTCTACTCTCCTCTCTCTCTCTCTCTCTCTCTCTCTCTCTCTCTCTCTCTCTCTCTGTTTGAAACAGAAGATATTCAGCTCTATTCCAAAATCATTTTGTTGTGTTAGAATTGTTTTTGTTGATAAGAAAAAGATGGTGTGTGTGTGTGTGTGTATGTGTGTGTGTGTGTGTGTGTGTGTGTGTGTGTGTGTGTGTGTGCGTGTGTGTGTGTGTGTGTGTGACTGTCTGTCTGTGTGTAAGTGTATACATGTGCATACATGATTAAACATCACCCTCCTGGACGGGCAATGCAATATAGCACCCACACAACTCTAGACATGAAAATGTCAACGCATCTAGATGATAGGAAAATGTAATGGCGATGTATATTACAGTATCAAGAAAGGTCACCAATAATACGAAAGTGTTAGGATGTTACACATTACCGCATTTAGAAAGATCACAGAGGAAAAGTTCTCATTCACAAATGTAACCCAGTTAGCGAAAAGTATGCCCTGAAGTCTTATTTCAAATCGTTGAAATGGAGAAATATATTCGACTCAGCAATTCCCGCGTCTTATCACGCAGAAAAACAATAGGCCTTGTTACCAGCAACAAAGCACAAAAGCAGATCAAAGAGAAGGGTAACAGGACACCACTTTGTCATATAATGAGCAAAACAAGTGAGCAGCCTGTCCCTTTACTAGTTTGTCTAACCCCTTTGACGGCATTATCTGGTGATTAAAAAGAATGTCCACCTGAGTAGCAAGACATCAGTGGAAGTTGGATGTTTTGATCTAAACTGAAGTCTTGTGAAAGAATCTTAGTGCAGGTGAAGGTATGTGCCATTTGAAATATGTTGTTGACAAAAGCGAGGAGTGTTTTCTTTCCGAGAAGGGATGTGCGCCATGAACTTCACACATTGCAACACGATCCCCCTATATGACTCGTTCTACTTCTTCTTCTGCTTCTTCTCCTTCATCTTCTTATTGTTCTCCTCCTCCTCCTCCTCCTCCTCCTCCTCTCCTCCTCCTCCTTCTCCTTTTTCATCAGCTTGGCCTCCTTTCCTTTTTGTCACCTTCCTCTTTTTGTCTCGTTCACTTTTTCGTCTTCGTATTCATATCTGCTTCTTTTCTTCTTCTTCTTCTTCTTCTTTTTTCTTCTTCTT
>CM065718.1:46490530-46500530 GCA_033310375.1 Conus canariensis | reverse complement strand
TCAGCTTTTGTCAATGATACACCATCCAGCACGAAAAACAGTCGTCATCTAGAAGTGATGAAAATAGGATGTAAAAGAGAAAAGAAAGGAAAGGCAGATGAGAATGGGGGACAGGGACAGAAGGACAGAACCAAGTAAGAGGAGAGAGCGAGGAAAGGGAAAGGCAGATGGAGAATGGGACGGGACGAAGGACATGGAAACACAGAGTAAGAGAGACTGAGAGCGGAGGGAAAAGGGAAAGGCAGATGGAGGAATGGGGGACAGGGGACAGAAGGACATGGAAACACAGAGTAGAGAGACGAGAGGAGAAAAGGAAGCATGAGAATGGGACAGGGACAGAAGGACATGAAACACAGAGAAGAGAACTGAACGGAGGAAAGGACACGGAAGAAGTGGGAGAAGAGAAAGCACATTACAAAACACGGACGGGAACAAGAATGTCAGATTTTTAATCAGAGAACAAAAAGCTGTGCTACTGACATAGGGAAGTGAACATGACAAAGATCGAGGAGAAGAAATGGAAAAGGGAGGATGGAGAGACATAGAGAAGTAGAAGAAGGGCGTGAGAAGGGGGATGAAAGGAGGAGAGAGAGAGAGGGAAGAGAGAAGAGAGAGGAGAGAGAGAGAGAGAGGGAAGAGAGAGAGAGAGGAAGAGAGAGAGGAAGAGAGAGAGAAAGAGAGAGAGGGGGAAGAGAGAGAGGGGGAAGAGAGACAGAGGAAGAGAGAGAGAGAGGAAGAGAGAGAGGAAGAAAGAGAGAGAGTGGAAGAGAGGCAGAGGAAGAGAGAGAGAGAGGAAGAGAGAGAGAGAGAGGAAGAGAGAGAGAGAGGAAGAGAGAGAGAGAGAGGAAGAGAGAGGGGAAAGAGACAGAGGAAGAGAGAGAGGGGGGAAGAGAAAGAGAGAGAGAGAGAGAGAAGAGAGAGAGAGAGAGGGGGGGAAGAGAGAGAGAGAGGGGGAAGAGAGATAGGAAGAGACAGAGGAAGAGAGAGAGAGAGGAAGAGAGAGAGAGAGGAAGAGAGAGAGAGGGGGGAAAGAGAGACAGAGGAAGAGAGAGAGGAAAAGAGAGAGAGGGGAAGAGAGACAGAGGAAGAGAGAAGGAAGAGAGAGAGAGAGGAAAGAGAGAGAGGAAGAGAGAGAGGGGAAGAGAGAGAGGAAGAGAGAGAGGAAGAGAAAGAGAGGAAGAGAGAGAGGAAGAGAAAGAGAGGAAGAGAGAGAGAGGAAGAGAGAGAGAGAGAGGAAGAGAGAGAGGGGGGTGAGGCGATTTGAGAAAGAGTGCCACAAAGTCCCAGACAGAGAGGCAAAGATCGAGAAATGACACAAAAGAGCGGTTGAAATCAGGGTAAGAACAGGGAGACTGTCACACACACACACACACACACACACACACACACACACACACACACACACACACACACACATTCACACACACACACACACACACACACACACACACACACACACACACACAGAAGACAAAGAGTATGGACTCCCAGACAGAGAAACAAGAGATGGAGAGAGAGAAAAAAAACAAACAAAAGAACGGTTGAAAAATCAGGATAACAAGACTTTTTCAACAACTTTCTACAATCGATTTATTCAAGTAAAACTATGATGAACGCCTCCTCCGCCCCCCTCCCCCCATCTCCCACTCCCCCAAACTCCCTCCATCATCCCAGGAGTTTTCACTTCCTGACATCTCTCTCACCCACAAACCACCCTAGTTCGGAAAACAAGCAGGTGACACGACTGACTGTCGCTCTCTACAACACAAATTTTGCAACGTTAGTTACGCTCGCTGCACACTGTGGCGAAGTACAGGCCCAGACATTGCTCTGTGTTTTGAAAGTGCAAAATTTGAGTTCCATGTAAGCAAACATGTGAGCGATTCTTTTCAAATTTCTTGTAGGCACATATGCACACAGATAACAACAACAGTACACACACACACACCACACACACAACACACACACACACACACACACACACACAACAACACACACACGCATGCACACACACACAAGTACGCAAACATGCACACACACACACACACACACACACACACACACACACACACACACACACAACACACACACACACACACACACACACACACACACACACACACAAGCTGGAACCTCATCCTTCTGACTGTAAAAACTGGCACACCCTTAACTGCGTCTAAGACACATTTTCAAAATCTTTTCTCTGTTCCGCTTCTTTTAAACAACTGGGATGAAATACGCCAGGGACACTGGTCACGTGTCTGGGCGCGTCTGTCGTCCCTGGACACCAATTGAACACGGATTACTGAACACAAGTCTGACATGGCTTAGACTGGTGACTTGGGCGTTTAAATCTATTGGATGTGTAAGTCTTTGGGGACTGAGCTGTTAGCCTACCTGTATTGATCTAGTATTGGCTGGCATTTTTACCAGGTTGGGAGTTCAATCCCCGTGGGTGTGGGATATCAACACCGGAGTTGTCACCATTTATTTCAATGCGCTACAGTTCCTGTGTTTTTTTCCATCTTTTGTTAGGCCATTGTCACTCAGAAGTTGAGAAACAGTGTTCCATCAAGAAACATGTACCAGCACGGTATTCTCTCTCTCTCTCTCTCTCTCTCTCTCTCTCTCTCTCTCTCTCTCTCTCTCTCTTCTCTCGTGTTTGAAACAGAAATATTCAGCTCTATTCCAAAATCATTTTGTTGTGTTAGAATTGTTTTTGTTGATAAGAAAAAGATGGTGTGTGTGTGTGTGTGTATGTGTGTGTGTGTGTGTGTGTGTGTGTGTGTGTGTGTGCGTGTGTGTGTGTGTGTGTGTGACTGTCTGTCTGTGTGTAAGTGTATACATGTGCATACATGATTAAACATCACCCTCCTGGACGGGCAATGCAATATAGCACCCACACAACTCTAGACATGAAAATGTCAACGCATCTAGATGATAGGAAAATGTAATGGCGATGTATATTACAGTATCAAGAAAGGTCACCAATAATACGAAAGTGTTAGGATGTTACACATTACCGCATTTAGAAAGATCACAGAGGAAAAGTTCTCATTCACAAATGTAACCCAGTTAGCGAAAAGTATGCCCTGAAGTCTTATTTCAAATCGTTGAAATGGAGAAATATATTCGACTCAGCAATTCCCGCGTCTTATCACGCAGAAAAACAATAGGCCTTGTTACCAGCAACAAAGCACAAAAGCAGATCAAAGAGAAGGGTAACAGGACACCACTTTGTCATATAATGAGCAAAACAAGTGAGCAGCCTGTCCCTTTACTAGTTTGTCTAACCCCTTTGACGGCATTATCTGGTGATTAAAAAAGAATGTCCACCTGAGTAGCAAGACATCAGTGGAAGTTGGATGTTTTGATCTAAACTGAAGTCTTGTGAAAGAATCTTAGTGCAGGTGAAGGTATGTGCCATTTGAAATATGTTGTTGACAAAAGCGAGGAGTGTTTTCTTTCCGAGAAGGGATGTGCGCCATGAACTTCACACATTGCAACACGATCCCCCTTATATGACTCGTTCTACTTCTTCTTCTGCTTCTTCTCCTTCATCTTCTTATTGTTCTCCTCCTCCTCCTCCTCCTCCTCCTCTCCTCTTCCTCCTCCTCCTTCTCCTTTTTCATCACGCTTGGCCTCCTTTCCTTTTTTGTCATCCTTCCTCTTTTTGTCTCGTTCACTTTTTCGTCTTCGTATTCATATCTGCTTCTTTCTTCTTCCCTTTTTCTTCTTCTTCTTTTCTTCTTCTTCTTCTTCTTTCTCCTCCTCCTCCTCCTCCTCCTCCTTCTTCTTCCTTCTTCCTTCGTCTTCTTTTCTCTTCTCTTCTTCTTCTTCTTCTTCTTCTTCTTCTCCTCCTCCTCCTCCTCCTCCTCTCCTCTCCTTGTTCTTCTTCTCCTTCATCTTCTTTTTCTTCGTCTTCTTCTTCTTCTTTCTTCTTCTTCTTCTTCTTCTTCTTCTTCTTCTTCTTCTTCTTCTTCTCTCCTCCTCCTCCTCCTCCTCCTTGTTCTTCTTCTCCTTCATCTTCTTTTTCTTCTTCTTCTTCTTCTTCTTCTGCTTCTTCTTTTTCTTCGTCTTCTTCTTCTCCTCCTCCTCCTCCTCCTCCTCCTCCTTCTCCTTGTTCTTCTTCTTCATCTTCTTTTTCTTCTTCTTCTTCTTCTTCTTCTTCTTCTTCTTCTTCTTCTTCTGCTTCTTCTTCTTCTTCTTCTGCTTCTGCTTCTTCTTCTTCTTGAATGGGTATAAGCCATGAGTGTGTAACTCATGCTTAATCAGGTGTTCAGTTTCAATGACAGTGACTTGAAAATGCTGACACCGGTAACCGGTTTTCCGTGATCCTGGGTGAGATTGGATGGGGGGGCGGGGGGGGGGGGGGGCGTCATAAAGGAGAATGGGGGTGATGGTGAAGAATAGGGAAGGGGGATAGGAGGGGAACAAGAGGATATAAATTCCCCGAAAGAGGTGGTTGTAGCCTCCTGCAGCGTGAACCCCATGTGAAGTTTTCATTACTTTACTCTCAGACTCACTAGCCACTGACAAAATCATTAGGACAACTCGATTTGACCGTTCTACACCTGGGGTGCAATCTGCAGACATTGACAGATTTGTACACCAGCAAGGCATCTGGTTAGTATCGTTGTCGTGCATGATGCACCTTTTGGACAGAATTTCTTACACGCAAATGTAGTGACCCAAATGTGTTGGTTTTTTTTTGTATGAACCTTGTGCTCTTTTGGAAGCAGACTCGTAGACAATTCTCAGTGACAACTAACATGGACTAGCAGCAGTTATTGCCAGTATCGAAGAGGAGCGTTAATCGTCTTTGAGAATGTGTATACGCGCGCGCGCGCGCGCGCGTGTGTGTGTGTGTTGTGTGTGTGTGTGTGTGGTGCGTGCGTGCGTGCGTGCGTGCGTGCGTGCGTGCGTGCGTGCGTGTGTGTGTGTGTGTGTATGTGTGTGTGTCTGACTGTCTGTCTGTGTGTAAGTGTGTATATATGATTGAGCACCACCCTCCTGGACGGGCAATGCAATATAGCACCCACACAACTCTAGAATCTGCATAGAGTGTCAAAAAGCTGTTCCTTTCTTCTGTTTGACCCGGAAGGGAAAATCATGATGAACGTTCGTCACGTATCAGAACGTGTACGTGCCATAGTCCCCGAACTGAGTTTAGATGCAGCCGGCTTAGACCAAGGTTCCTGGCTTCTTCAGCACGTCGGACGACCCAGTCTGTTAGGGCTGAGAGCTTGTCCTACCACCACTTATCTCATGCCGGACTCACGGTTTTACCAGCTGAATCAATTGTCTCCCACACTCTTAACCCCTCCCCATCGGGCCCCTCGGGAGACGTGACAAAAAGATTGGTATTGTCACGATTCATATTTACTGTGCTCTTGTTCTCCCAGGCTCAGAACATGTGGTCTTGAAGATGTATTGTTCCCTCTCTCGCCCATGCTTTCCGGCAAATTTATCCTGGCATTGTTTCGTGCCTGCGACCACTTCGGCTTTTGTGTGCAATTCATCATCCAGCACAAAACAGTCGTCATCTCCAAGCGATGGGAATAAGACGTAATTAGAGAACATGAGAAAAGCAGACAGAGGAATGGGGAACAGGGGACAGAGGGAAATGGAAAAATAGAATAGGAAAGATTGAGAACAGAGAGAGCGTGTGTAGGAAAGAATGGTTAGAGGAGAAGAGAGTTTGAACGGGCATCAAATGGGATGTGAACAAGAGTGTGAGATTTGTGATTACAGAGCAAAAAAGAGAAGAGAGGCGGCGTAGGGAGGGACAAAGGAAGGTTAAAATCAGAAACATTGAGGGGGAGGAAGGGAGAGAGAAGGATGGAGATGTGCACAGAGAGAGAGAGAGACTTGACTCGACTTGACTCGACTCTTGACTCTTGACGCGCACTAACGCCGCGCCGTGAGATATGAGTATGCGAGAGAGAGAGAGAGAGAGAGAGAGAGAGAGAGAGAGAGAGAGAGAGAGAGAGAGAGAGATGTGACAAATGGGACTGTAACGGTCATAGAGAGAAAGAGAGAGAGAAAGAAAGAAAGAAAGGAAGGGGGGGTGGATGAGGAAGAATGCCACAAAGTCCCAGACAGAGAGTTAAAGATTGAGAAATAAGACAAAAGAACGGTCGAAAATCGGGGTAGGAAGACCTTTGGGGGTTGTTATACTTACACAGAGCGAGAGAATGGGAGAGAGGGGGGGGGAGAGAGGAGGAAGGGAGGGAGGCAGAGAAACTGAGAGAGAGAGAGAGAGAGAGAGAGAGAGAGAGACATCAAGAGCCAGAGACAGCGAGAGAGCGAGAGAGAGAGAGAGGCGAGAGGCACACACACACACACACACACACACACACACACACACACACACACACACACACACACACACACACAGGGAGGGAACATGCACTCCCAGACAGAGAAACAGAGATGGGAAGAACAGACAAAAGCACTGTTGAAAAATCAGGGTAAGAAGACTTCTTGCACGAAACGTTCCGCAATCGATTTGATCGATTAAACCTTGGATGAATGCCCCCTCTGCCCCACCCCCTGCCCTCTCCACCACCTTCCCTCCACCATCCCCACCCGTCGTTTCTGTCTCTGGCATCTCTCTTGCCTGCATACCACTTTAGTTTGGTGAACAAGAGGACTATGCGGACTGACTGTCCCTCACGACTACACAAACTTTCCAGAGTGACACGCGCCTAGCTGCATCTAAGAAATACGTTCCAAGTCTTTTTCCTTGTCTATTTCTTTTAAACCATAGGGATGAAATTATCCCTGGGCTGCTGATCTCCTCTCTGGGTATGACGTCTGTCGTTGTCCCTGGACAGCGATTGAACACGGATTGCTGAACGCAGTCTGACAAGGCTTAAGACTGGTGACTTGTTCTTTTAAATCTATTGGATATACAAGTCTTTGGGGGTCGAGCTGTTAGCCTACCTTTATTGATCTAGTATCTGGTTGGTATTTTTACAAGGTCGGAAGTTCCATTCCCCCCGAGTCCGAAATGTCAGCACTGGAATTGTCACTGTTTAGTTTAATTAGCTACAGTTCCTGTGTTGTCCATCTGGTGTTGGGCCAATTCCAGGTCAAAGTTGAGAAATGGTGTTTCATGCAGAAACATGTTTCAGCACGGTGTTCTCTCTCTCTCTCTCTCTCTCTCTCTCTCTCCTCTCTCTCTCTCTCTCTCTCTCTCTCTCCTCTCTCTCTCTCTCTCTCACGTAATTAACATTACTTAGCATGGTAGCTATGATGCTCAATGATGGAACAATTTTCAGAACTGTTCATACCCCTTTTTGAAGATGACATTTAGTTGTCAGAAACACTTGCAAGTGCAAAAAAAAAACCACTCTTTGGTGCTCTGCTACTTTATAGAGTTGAGATTTGGATAACTTGGTACAAGTCAACGTTGTATATACAAAAGAGTACCTTTTCCCATCGTAGATTTGTGTAAATACTTAAAAATGTACTCCTCAACCGGTTCAAGTTGTAAATGAATTTGCAAAAGATCTGGCAGGCAGAGTAGAGCGTACTGGGGTTTTTTTTTGTTTGTGTGTGTGTGTGTGTGTGTGTGTGTGTGTGTGTGTGTGTGTGTGTGTGTGTGTAATGAGAAATTTATAAACACTGGGGAAAGAAGTCTGGTTGACTTCTGAATTCAAATTCAGTAACTGTAGTCATTTGTCAGAAAGTCCCTTTATATGCCTTGAAGAGATTTTTTCAGATTTCCAAGGCATCTTTCCGGTGATCTGATTCATGGGAGCACTAAAAGATATCACCAGACCTCAATTCTGCAGATAGGTATATACGATAGTGGTTCAACCTTATACAGATGAATGATTAAGGATTACACAAGAAAGCGCACAATATGACTAGAACAAAATGAATAGCAAAACTGAGAACGAAATCATATTAATTGGGTGCGGGATATGTTTGGTTAAACTGGGGTGTACGAGAATCACCGACATTTATCCGAAGGATTCGTGCTAGACTCGTCGATTGTTAATGTCAAGAGTGAAATTTACATATGAAGAATAGCAACAGATTTGATGTATACTGCTAGTGTACTTCCTTGCGTCGTATTCTCACGTACTTGTCCATGAAAGCGGACAGATATTTAAACTTCATAGTGACAAACTTTAGAATTAGAATACTGAATATGTTTGCTCATCATTTTGTTAAAGATGACACAGTACGATTGTACTTGTCTATTACATAAAAACGCATGTAAAAGTAAAGTTCATTTTGCCTTTTTAGCGTACTGCCTTGATCAGTCGTAGACATGACTTTATTCCTCCGTATGGAAAACGTTCTTTGTAAGTAATTCATCTTGCACCTACATCTTGCCTTGAATTGCGCACGACGATGTGTTCCTGATTGCATGCAGTTTCTTTACATTATTTTGAATATATGTGTTATGCCTATCGTGTGTCCATACTAAATCTTCTTTCTTCATAGGGGACCATTGTTTGTGAAGACGAAAAATTGTTGTGCCTGTTCATTGTCCATGTACGGTCTACTTCCCCGATAAGGGGCCATAATCTGTAAAGAAAATTTCTCTCTCTCTCTCTCTCTCTCTCTCTCTCTCTCTCTCTCTCTCTCTCTCTCTCTCTCTCTCTCTCGATGTGCCAGATGATCATTGTAGGGCCGGAAGTCAGACCACTTCCAATTCAATCAGTCCGTGAACAAGGGAATGTAAGCCAGTTTCCCATTCCCCCTCATTCACTCCCTTCCCCTTGTCCTCCTCCATTCCCAACAAAAAAAATGCACTCTGCTTTCCAAGAAAACTGGGGTCACTCTCGACCAACGAATTTAGCTCCGTGCCTCCTGGTCATCTTCCATTTCTTTTTCAATAAGTTAGACAACGTGGGGGGAAGTTTTAACGGTTTTGTCTAACTGGTTGGCTGGCTGTCTGGACTGGCTGGTTGGCTGTCTGGACATTTGGAGTGGTGCATGAATGGTTTTCAGACCCGCTTATTAAGCAAAATCCTAATGGTTCATTTTCAGAGTCTCGCACATTTTGTTATAGAAATTTCTCTGTTTTCTGCCATGTCCCCATCTGCCCCACCCCCCATCCCTCTCCCACCTCACCCTCACCCACCCCCACCTCGTTCCCATCCAGCAGGACACTTAAGTGTTGGCTTCGGTGAAAGGCTGTCTAAGGAGGCCTTACTCTGTAGCACATCTAAATGGCAAAAAGTATGGCTGACCGTGAAAGGCAAAGCACTGACGCAATCACACACACCCCCAAAAAAAAATTCCAAAAAAGCGTACCTCGAGGCGAATGTATCTAGCTGTTATTGTATTCCTGAAGAGCATCGCGTCCCTGCAATTAACCGTCACCTCTCTCTCTCTCTCTCTCTCTCTCTCTCTCTCTCCTCTCTCTCTCTCTCTCTCTCTCTCTGTGTGTGTGTGTGTGTGTGTGTGTGTGTGTGTGTGTGTGTGGTTCTCATCCTCAAGCTCGATCTCTTCATCCTCCTCTTCTTCCTTCTGTCTTTATTTTTTACAATTAGAATCAAATATATTCAACTCTCTTCGTGATTTATCTTGTTGTGTTAAACCTGTTCCTGTTGATTACGCGAAAAAAAAAAGAGAAAGAAATGATGAAAAGAGTTTAGTTTTATTGCTATCGTGACTTTTTTCAATGGCAAGAGCTAGCTTAATGTCAGCAGCAAGATATCTTTCCTCAGAATGCCTACGATTGTGATGAAAGGGGAACACAACCAAAAACAATAACAAGAAAACAAATAGAAGAATTAAAAAAAAAAAAGAGAACAGAAGGAGGAGGAGCTTGAGGACAAGCAGAAATTGCTCAAGAAGATTAGTGATATACTGCCATGCACCAGCAACATTAGCAGCAACAACGGCAAACTCATACAAGAAAAATGGTATGGTATGTGAGACGCTTATTGCCGGGCCTGAAATACAAAATTCATGCACGCAAATATAAAATAAAAAAGTACGGATCACTCGTTCTAAAGATCGTATCCGTAAA
>CM065718.1:46468030-46473030 GCA_033310375.1 Conus canariensis | reverse complement strand
CTCTCTACACTTCGTGCAACACGTGTGGCACTCATAACAGTACTCTCTACACTTCGTGCAACACGTGTGGCACTCATAACAGTACTCTCTACACTTCGTGCAACACGTGTGGCACTCATAACAGTACTCTCTACACTACATGCAACACGTGTGGCACTCATAACAGTACTCTCTACACTTCGTGCAACACGTGTGGCACTCATAACAGTACTCTCTACACTTCGTGCAACACGTGTGGCACTCATAACAGTACTCTCTACACTACGTGCAACATGACTGTGGCACTCATAACAGTACTCTCTACACTACGTGCAACATGACTGTGGCACTCATAACAGTACTCTCTACACTTCGTACAACATGACTGTGGCACTCATAACAGTACTCTCTACACTTCGTGCAACACGTGTGGCACTCATAACAGTACTCTCTACACTTCGTGCAACACGTGTGGCACTCATAACAGTACTCTCTACACTTCGTACAACACGTGTGGCACTCATAACAGTACTCTCTACACTTCGTGCAACATGACTGTGGCACTCATAACAGTACTCTCTACACTTCGTGCAACATGACTGTGGCACTCATAACAGTACTCTCTACACTTCGTGCAACATGACTGTGGCACTCCTAACAGTACTCTCTACACTTCGTGCAACACGTGTAGCACTCATAACAGTACTCTCTACACTTCATGCAACATGACTGTGGCACTCGTAACAGTACTCTCTACACTTCATGCAACACGTGTGGCACTCATAACAGTACTCTCTACACTTCGTGCAACACGTGTGGCACTCATAACAGTACTCTCTACACTTCGTGCAACATGACTGTGGCACTCATAACAGTACTCTCTACACTTCGTGCAACACGTGTGGCACTCATAACAGTACTCTCTACACTTCGTGCAACATGACTGTGGCACTCATAACAGTACTCTCTACACTTCGTGCAACACGTGTGGCACTCGTAACAGTACTCTCTACACTTCATGCAACTGAAGAGAAAAACAAAAGCATTGCAGAAAGAGAAGATAACTGGAGCTGGAGACATGAAAATAGCAACGCGCTCATATAAGATGAAACTGTAATAACGATGAACATTGCAGCATTGAGAAAGGTCACAAATAACAGGAATCTGTAAGGGCAGTGTACATTCCCACATGAACATTGCAGCATTGAGAAAGGTCACAAATGACAGGAATCTGTAAGGGCAGTGTACATTCCCACATGAACATTGCAGCATTGAGAAAGGTCACAAATAACAGGAATCTGTAAGGGCAGTGTACGTTCCCACATTGCGACAGGTCAAAGTGGAAGAGTTCTTATTTACATATCCAGCCCAGTTCGCAAAACGTATGCCTTAAAGTCTTATTTCAGATACCTGAGATGGAGAAGTATATTCTAGTCAGCGATCCGTGCTCCTTGTCATGCAGAAAAATAATGGGTATTGTTGCCAGCAACAAAGCACCCAACTGTCGTGTAACCAACAAAACAAGTGAATATTGTCTCCCTTATCTAGTTTGTCCAACCATTTTGACAGCATCAGCAGTTAAAGAAAAACAAAAGGGTACGGCGATCTGAGTGGCTAAACATCAATGGAAGTTTAGAGTTTTGATTTAAACTGAAGTCTTGTAAGAAAATCTGAATGTAGATGGAGCCGTCTGCCATTTGAAATGTGCGTTGAAAAACCAAGGTGACTTTTGTTTCCAGTGAGGGGTGTAAACCACAAACTTCACATTTGCAACACGGTCCCGCCAAAAATGGCAAAGTATCACCAGGAGAAATCTTGAGGCAGCTCTCAAAACGAAACCTTATTTCTCATTCTACTTTTTCTTCTTCGTTTTCTTTATTTCTTCCTCCTCCTCCTTCTCTTCAAAAACTTCATCCTTTTCCTGTTTGTCGTCTTGTTTTGTTTTGTTTTGTCTTTTTCCATCTTCATTTTCTTCTTCTTCTTCTTCTTCTTCTTCTTCTTCTTCTTCTTCTTTTTCGTCTTCTTTTTCTTCAAATTCTTCTTCTTCAAATTCTTCTTCTTCTTCTTAAATAGATATAAACCATCAGGGTGAGACTCATGCATAACCATTCTCAGCAACAGTAACTTGATGTAAGAGGGGAACAAAATAGGATATGAAACCCCGAAAACAGGTCATGAAATCTTCCGACAGTGTCAACGCAACGTGAATTCTTCATTACTTCAGACTCTTAATAGTGTGACTGACACAGTCTACGGGACAACTTAATTTGACCATATCTACCCTGTAGGTGCAGTCTGCATACATTGACAGATGTATACCACAGCAGAGTACCTGGTCAACGGTGGTGTTGTACATCATGCAGCTTTTGGACAGAATTTCTTCCATGCAAGCGCAGTGACCAGGTGTTATTACTTTTTTCATAACCCTTGTGTTCTTTTCAGAGTGGACTGCTGGACATCTGGCATTGACCAGCAGCAGTTCTGGTCAGTGTTGAGGAGAAGGACCGTTATGTGTCTTCCCTGAGAATGTGTGTGTTTGTGTGTGTGTGTGTGTGTGTGTGTGTGTGTGTGTGTGTGTGTGTGTGTGTGTGTGTGTGTGTGTGTGTGTGTGCACGTGCGGTAGCGCACAGTGCATGGTTACACGTCGACCTTTTGGGTAGGAAATGGAACATAGCAACCATACTACTATAGAGTCTGCATGTAGTTTCCGAAGTCTTTTCCTTTCCCTCTTCTGGTCGAAACGACCAGAGAGAAGAAGACATGATAGCCATATATCACGTGCTAGAACATATATGTGCCCTTGCCCCAGACAGAGATTAGACACAGCCAGCTGAACCAAGTCATCATGGCCTGGACCAATCTCCCGGTCTTTTCAGCACGCTGGACGACCCGGTCTATCGAGGCTGAGATCGTAGCTTATCGCGATTTACCTCACCATTTTTACAAGCTTTTGAGATCATTTATCCCCCACCCCCACCTACTCCCATCCCATTCCCACCCACCCCTTATGAACTCGTGACAATAGTAAAGGTACTGACACTGTTCATGTTTACTGTACTGCTGTTCTTCCGGGTTCAGGAAATGTGGTCTTGGAGAAGTACCATGCTTGTATTCTCTCTAATGTATTCTGACAAATTTATTCTGGCACTGTTTCGAGCCTGTGACCACTTCGGCTTTTGTGAATAATGCATTATCCATCACGAAACGGTCGGCATCTAGAAGTGATTGAAATAAGACGTAATTAGACTAAAAGTAACGAGAGAGGCAGACAGAGGAATGGGGAACAGGGGACAGAGAGAAATGGACAAAGAGAATCAGAAGAGATTGGGAACGGAGAGAGAGAGAGAGAAAAGAGAGAGAGAGAGAGAGAGAGAGAGAGAGAGGTAGGAAGGATGCTAGACGATGAAGGGAGTTCTAGAGGGTATCAAAAAGGGATGGCAACAAAGTATGAGATTCTGACTAAAGAGAACCAAAAGAGAACAGAGGGGGGGGAGGGAGGGACAAAGAGAGGTGACAATGAGAATGATCGAGGAGGAGGACGGGGAGAGGTAAGGATCTAGGGACATAGAGAGAGGTGTGTGAAAAATGGGGCTGTAAGGGGCAGAGAGAGAGAGAGAGAGAGAGAGAGAGAGAGAGAGAGGGTGAGGTTGGTCGAGAAGGAGTGCCACAAAGTCCCAGACAGAGAAACAAAGACAAAGAAATAATTCAAGCACCGGCTGAAAATCAGATCAGAAGAGCTTTTGGGGTTGTTATAGACAAGAGAGAGAGAGAGAGAGAGAGAGAGAGAGAGAGAGAGAGAGAGAGAGAGAGAGAGAGAGAGAGGGAGGGAGGAGGGAGGGAGAGCACGGAAGGGGATAAACTCCCAGACGGACTCAGACAATTAAATCTAGGATGAACGCCCTTCACACTCCCGCCCCATCCCCTACCCTCCCTTCAATATCTCCACTGTTTTCCCTCCCTGATATCTCTCTTGCCAGCAGATCACCCTCTTTCGGAAAACAAGCGCCTGACGTTGACTGACTGTCCCTGTCTACAACACAAACTTTCCAGAGTTAGTTCCCTGCACCCTGGGGCAAATTCAGGCCCAGGCCTTGCTGTCTGTATTTTCAAGGTGCAAAATTTGAGTTCTGTATAAGCGGATATGACTGCGATTTTTATGAAAACTCTTATGGACAGGAACACACACATACAAAGACACAGGCAGGCAGCCAGGCAACCAGTTACACACGCACGCACGCACACACACACACACACACACACACACACACACACACACACACACACACACACACACACACACACATATATATATATATATATATATATATATGCATGCAAGCATACATGCACAAACACTTACATACACGCATGTGCGCTCACGACTTATGCACACATACACACACACGCGCGCACACGCAGTTACGAAGTTAGGCAGCCAGCCACACTCACACACTCACACACACACACACACACACACACACACACACACACACACCACACACACACACACACACACACATACAACTGAAGCCTCATATTTCTGCATATGAAATCAGACACTCTTGCATTGTCCGTAGTTGCGTTCAAGAAACATGTTCTTTGCCTTTTTCTGTTTCACTTCTTATAAACTACTGGGATGAAATACGCCAGGGACACTGGTCACGTGTCTGGGCGCATCTGCCGTTGTCCCTGGACAGCAATTGAACACGGATTGCTGAACACAGTCTGACAAGGCTAAGAATGTACAAGTCTTTATGGGGAACCCTTCAGCTTACTTAGCCTACCTGTAGTTTGATCTATATGTCTGGGCTGGTTGTTTATTTAACGGTGAGTGATGGAAGTTTGACAGAGCCACCCCCCCCGCCTGGTTTCTGTATAAGCAGGTATGAGTGTGATTTTTATGAAAACTCTTATGGACATGCACACACACACACACACACACACACACACACACACACACACACACACACACACACACAGAGGCAGGCAGCCAGGCACACACATACACACACGGGCACGCA
>CM065718.1:46455530-46465530 GCA_033310375.1 Conus canariensis | reverse complement strand
CATCATCCTCATTCTCATCAATCAGCATTAAAAAAAAAAGTATCAAATTCTGTGGCCCTTCATGCCCTGCTCTCATGGTGAACTCAGTTTCGATGTTCTCTCCACGTCTGTGGCCTTGGTTTGATTCCAACGGGGTCACCGGTATTGGCGATTCTATGGGGGCTGTTGTTGGACGGACGTAGTGGCGCCCTCCGGAGAGAGAGCTCACTCACGCCGGCTGTGCGACTGAGCAATTATTGTAGTCAGTAGGGGGCTTAGTAGGTGATGTCCTGCGTGTGTTGGATCAGAACAGGCGCAACTGAACACCGCCGAAGTGACTCAGCAGCAATGCAGTGTCCTCCGGTGGGTTGCCTTTTGATATTGACGGCTCCCTTATGGATTGCCGGTGCCGGGGCTGCGGCGGGACTGACCGGGCTGTAGCTGTGGACGGAGTGTCGGAATGAGCGGCGTGGGTGCACTGTCACTGAGGTGGCACAGAAGTTGGGACAGCAAAAAAACAAAACAAAACAAAACAAAAATGTAAGTTTCAATTCATTTTTGGCACCTGTCGGACAGTTGGCGATGCAATGCAGCTCCAAGAATCTGGCATTTTGCAATTGTCATTTTATTGTATTGCGTGCTTCACATGAAACAGTTCTGAACCGTTCGTTGCTTTGAACACCGTCCCCTTTTTCCTTTAGCTGGAAATGTCCTTGTGTTAACTACGCTAGTAGAAACGTTCCGAGATCCCTCTTTCCTGTATCCAGTATGTCGCGGTACTGTTCTCATTGTCGTACAAACAGCAGAGCAGCCGGTGTGAATACGGAGATGTGCAGCGAGGAAACTCATTCTGCTTGGCTTTGAGACTAAACACTAATTTTCGTCAAGAGAGTGGTTGGAGGGTATTGTAGTGCTTTTTTTTTCAATCAGAGCAGGCAGGTTGGTAACACAGACCACAAGTGACTATCACGAAAAGAGGAATCTATTTAAATGACTTGCCTCAGGATGAATAGAATTGCCTCAAGACGAATGTTCGGAAATCTGCGCGGGATGTAGACTAATCTGTGTTAGGGCTCACATTCACTGTGAATGGTCCCGCCATTTTCATGGAACAGATGCCGCTGGTGAGCACGATTAAAGCAGTGTTTTCCTGCTCTGTCAGCTTCAATCAGAGAAACTGCCAAAATAATGATCTGAAATAGTGCACTGTCATACTGAGAGTAGATACCCCGATAGTTATCCTACAGAGTGCTTCAAATCAAATGTTTTGCTCTCTAGATCTGTTTGCTTGATACGTAAACTGACCAAACGTATTTTGTTTATTTGCAATGGAAAGGCAGACGTACTCTTCTGATTTTTTTTTTCGAAGTATGTAGAATGCTAACGTTAGCTAGGGTTTGCGTAGCTTAATGAACGTAAGGACGAAACGGCGTGCGTTTTTCATTGTTTGTGACAGTCTCTCTCTCTCTCTCTTTCTCTCTTTCTCTGTCTCTCTCTCTCTCTCTCTCTCTCTCTCTCTCTCTCTCTCTCTCATAAAAAAGTCGTACAGTGGATTAATAGGAAAAATAAAATGAAACAAAATAATTAGATTTTGTCATATGTACAAGTTTGGCTGAACACTCCTTCATTATTTTCTGTGTTCTTTAATGAATTATCTTTAGGTATTATTAAAAACGGTCGGATGGGTAACTTTTGGTGTTTAGAATTCTGTATTTCGTTTTCTGTTGGTGTATTATTGGTCTTGGTGGTTTGTCTCCAGAGTCAGTCAGTAAATACCTTATTCTTAGTATACTTATTGATTGGGCAGAGGTAGTAAGCAAGACAAGATTTTTTTTTACTTGAAACTTCCAGCTTCAATGTGTGATAGAACATGGGCAACAGTGTTTTAAAACGAATGCAAGTTTTGATCACGACAAATGTAATTTGCTTAATAGAACCGAAAGACTGCTTGTAGGAATGTGAAAGTAACTTTTTGGTAAAATTTAAGATATTCCGAAAATCAAGTCCTCACTTTGTGAAAAATTCTCCTTTAGTGTTGATAATGTTCAGCACAGATGAAACAGAAGATGTGCTAGAGCTGATTGTTCGTATGGGAAGAAATGTTAATGGGAAGAAACTCTAGGGAGAGCTTGACAGCAGAAGGCCTTCAGAGACAAAGCATCCCTCAAACAAGCGTGTGGTCCTGAACTCCTTGCACTCCAAGTGGGCCGGAATGTATTGATGTCATGACTTCCAGATACCCTTCTGCTGCCAACTTTTGTGGCTGGTCATTCTTATGGGAAGATCTTTTATTTAATGGATAGAATAAAACCTTAGATAAACATGTTTCTGGAGGACGTGGACTACAGACAAATAGAGAAAGTTTTCTACTCGATGGAGATGAATAATGCAAATGACTGTGAAAGCGGTTTCCGTATTTCAAACCCAATAACCATAACCCTCAGAATGCAAAACTAGAACTTTTAATCTCCTCTTTTTAGATGTTTTCCATGACTATAGATGCATGGTTTGCTTTCTTTAAATGTCATTTATGTGTTTGTGGTGAGTTGTATGTACTGTGTTTTATAAATTTGTCTGACGTTTGTACAAAAGTTTTAAAAAAAAAAAAAAAAAAAAGATACGCGTACTCAGCAGCAAGCAAACAAGGATTGAAGGTGGACATGAAGACAAACATTGTCGTGTTTCTTAAAGGGGAATATTTGGCATACACTGAAAGATGGAATCACGAATGTGATAGAACTACTGTTTTCAACGTTTTACGATTGTCTTTGTATTTACTGCATAGTCTACATACTTTTGATTATGTACGTCAGGACATAGCATAGAGATGTGTTAAGTCAGCATTATCCTTCACACTGGCGCAGGGTGGATTGCAGTTCGTTCAGTGTCTTTACAAAGGTGTTCGATTCTCAGGTATAATTAGTTCTGCGGAAAGGAGCGGAAAACATTGGTTTGTTCTTCTTCTTCCTCGTTCGCCTCTCTGTAGATGTCCAGCCCAGTGTCCTGGATGAAGGCAGTCGTCCGCCGCAGCTCCTCCAGGGTGCCGTACAGCTTGGCCTCCAATGCTGTCGGTGTCGGCCAGTATTTGTTTCGAAAAACCTGTCTCAGTCGAAAAAAAAAAAGCTGAACGTAGATAATACAACATAGATTATCTTACTGTGAATATATTCAATGTTCATCGGAACGACCTTTGATTAATACAACCACCCTACACAAAGTCAATACTCAACACTCAAAGAACTAAAGGAACTAATTAGAAGAGCTAATTATAAATGCCTTTAGTGGACGCTTCGCCCCAGTACTACTCTAGTACTCACTTTGTTTCCCGCCTGAGACTAATTTGGGCCATGCAATCCTGGCAGGCTCGCCACTTTGTCCAAGGACGGGGGAAATCGTGATGGTATTGCTTAAGTGCACTAAGTTGATGTATTATTGGTCAGGTTTAACACACCAAGGTTATCTTTGCACTCATACACGCATATGCACACTCATGCGCCCACCAAACATTCACCTCTCTCTGGGAATGGGATGTCACGCATTCGTTTCTCTCCTAACACGACTGAGCACAAGAAATCCAATTTCTATGCTACTATAATCAAACATGAAAAATCCAGTTACACAAAATGAACAAATCAACACATAAAAGATCAATACTTCCTAATCCCGGGTTATAATAAAAATGACTTCTTACCTGGCCAGGTTTTCACACACACAACCACGCTTTCACACCACACCACAGTTCTTGAAAAGTCTCTTCACGTCTTCTTCAGCACTGCTTGATGGTGAGGCCCTTGGTTGACTGGCTCCAGGTTTCAGGTCTGGGTCTTCGTGGTCGTCTCTGGGCGATCTCGACGTAGAACTCTTCTTCTTCGTCTCTTTCACCCACCTCTGGGTTCAATTTCAGTTTGTCTGTCTTCACCCACCTCTGGGCTTCAAACTTAGTTTTCTTCGCTTCCAGCTTGTCTTTCCCTAAGACTTTGTTGTCTCTTCTATTTCCCAGACCACGTTTCTCTCGACCCGTTCTCTGTCCTGCCCACCCTTCTCTCTTCTCTCTCTCTCTCCTCTGCCTTCTCTCTCTCTCTCTCTCTCTCTCTCTCTCTCTCTCTCTCTCTCTCTCTCTCTCTCTCTCTCTCTCCTGTGGTGTTCCTCCCTTTACGTTGTTTCTCCCCCAGTTTATATAGGGATGGAAACAAAAGATTCCCCTTTGGACCATGCCTTTGTCCATGCTGCTTCTCAAACCCCTAGTTCACAAGTACTCTGAATTCTCCATTCGCTACATTCTCCACACATCTGCATTTACACACATCCCTACCTAATTGATTAGCAAACAAACACTTGGCACCAGATGGACATCGAAAATTCCCGCCGACTTCGGAGGCCACTTTAACACAGTAATTATCTTAAAGAGGGCTACGATAACAACATCCACGCGCGTTCAACCAGCCTGACAATAGAACCAACCCAGTGACCCACGGCAATACCATCCGAACGAGTCCAAGACTCCTGCTCTTCAATGACTGTTTGCAAAAGAACCTCATCTGACTGAGTATTTAGCGCTCACTTGGTGCACCGAGGTCCTAGTGGTTACATTCCTCTCCCCTTTCGCTGTCGGGCAGGTCCGAACTCCTTACTACCTTAGGTGCCATCTGTCACCTGACCGCTTCGTCCTCCTTGATACGGTTCGACCGTGTGCGATGGGTAAGGCACACTTGTTAATGGTTCTATTACCTATTTGTATACTACGTACAACGTCCCTTTTGCCTCTAAGCGTTTAATGCCTTTTGTGAGAGGTTTCACGCACTTGACATCATGGTAAGACAATTTTGCGTTGTATTATCTACGCTGAAGATATCCGTTTATGTAAATTCAAACTGGACATGTGTGAAATAACGGATGAAATTCAACATAAATAAATGGATATGTGATACCTTTTAAAGGCTATATAATACTGTTAAATTCAGATCATAACGATAATCATAACGATCAGAGGGCAAATGCTTCAAATGTTAGTGTGTAAATTCACATGGATTTGGAATTGTTTGGGATAACCAGTGTGTTGAAAGCATGTCAAGACGTTCACGATGCTTTAATCATATCACCAATTGCACATCGCAGGATTGGCATGGCCATAGATAGACAGACAGATAGATAGATAGATAATAGATAGATAGATAGATAGATAGATAGATAGATAGATAGATAGATGGATGGATAGATGGATAGATAGAAGGATGGATGGATGGACAGACAGACAGACAGACAAACAAAGACATACTCAGATAGATGAACTGGGGGTATATTTGCTCAATGCAAACTTTTTACATCGATACGCACATAAGAACCATACTCTGATTTTAAAAAATGCAGATGTATATAATGCGCATTGACAAAATGTAAGTTTGGCATGTCTGACATTGCTTGCCGGCGATTTAAGTAAAAGCTTAGTACTGTTAATGACACTTAACTGAAATGTCTACAGTGTACTACAATAAGAGATGACGAAACTGTTGTTGTTGTTGTTGTTGTTGTTGTTGTTGTTAATGTTGTCCTGCTCTGAGTGATCTTAGAATGAAGTTATTCTGAACCCTGTTATTTTAAGTTAATTCTCTAGCTAAGAAAAAGACCTGAGAAAACCCACTTGAATGTAGCTATGTATACTTATGAAGCCAACAAGAGAACCCGGACTGCAGTACCTTAACTTAATTTGTGAAGCTCCGGTGCTAACTGTTACAACTTTCAATTTCAGCATGCATTAAGTGGTGTTGTACGTTGTTTTCGTGACTGCCCTCTCAGTAGGCGGCGTTGTCCTTAATCCGAATAAAAGTCACTGTTCCTTGTGTTCATACTCGACTCCTGCTTTCTCTCTCTCTCTCTCTCTCTCTCTTCTCTCTCTCTCTCTCTCTCTCTCTCTCTCTCTCTCTCTCTCTCTCTCTCTCTCTCTCTCTCTCTCTCTGAGATGATATCATTTGTAAGGCCGGAAGCCAGATCACTTTCAATACAATCAGTCTCAAAAAAAAAAAAAAAAAAAAAACACCAGAAGTACACCAGCGTCCCCTCCCCGTCCACATCCTCCTGTCCCTCTCCTCTCCCCCTCTTCTTCCTCCATCCCCTACCTCCACCCTCACCCCCCTCACACCTCCCGAAAAAAATGGACACTGTTTTTTTGTTGTTTTTTTTTGTTTGTTTGTTTTGTTTTTTTTTTTTTTTAGAAGATTGGAATCCCATAGGAGCAGGTAGTTTCGTCCCCTGCCCTCTGGCCATCTTTTCTTACTTTTTTCAGTAGATGTATATCACAAAATGGAAAAAAGGTTTAACTTTTTCGTCCATCTGCCTGTCTATCCATTTCTGACTGAATGGCTAACGGGCCTGTTCAGGAAACCAAAGCTCACCATTTCCTGGTTGGAGCTTGCGGACAGGTTCGACAAATCTCTCGGTCTTCCTTCCCATTCCCTCCACCACCACAACCACCCCCCCCCCCCCCCTCCCCCATCGAATGCATCTAACTGACATTGTATTCCGAAACGCTATTCTGTCCCTAGAATACATATTCAACTCTGTCCGTTCCATTGTCTGTCTGTCTGTCACTCTCACTCTCTCTCTCCTCTCTCTCTCTCTCTCTCTCTCTCTCCTCTCTCTCTTCTCTCTGTCTCTGTCTCTCTCTCTCTGTCTCTCTGTCTTCTCTCTGTCTCTGTCTCTTCTCTCTCTCTCTCTCTCTCTCTCTCTCTCTCTTTCTTTCTTTCTCTCTCTCTTCTCAGTCTCATCCCCTTTCTCCTTTTGCCCTTCTTCATCTTCCTTCTGTCCCTATCCTTCTCCTGTCCCTTTTGTAATTTGGAATAAGATACACTCTAGTCTTTTGGTGAATTCTCTTGTGGTGTTAGCAAATGTTTCCGTTCATCACGCGTTCATAAACCTGATAGCGAGTCTTTAGGTGTTGTTTGTGTGTGTGTGTGTGGGGGGGGGGGGGGGGGTTCTTTTTTTTTTTCTTTTTTTTTTTGTCTTTGTTTTTGTTTTATTTTGTTTTCTGGTGTTTTTTTGTTTGTTTGTTTGTTTGTTTAATCGGGACTTTTCCCATCGAAATTGCTAAAAGTCAGTTGAATATTAAAAGCGAGCGATCATTCGCAGAGTATTTAAGCTAGTGATGAAAATGAGAAGAAGAAAAAAAAGAACGCAAACACAAACAAGAACAAGAAATTTTTTTGTTAATGAATGAATAGAAGATGAGGAGGAGTAGCCTGCGGACAAGCAGAAGCAGTTGAAGAAGATTAATCATAAGAAAAGCAATACCTGCTGCAACAGTGATAAACATGGAGATCAAGATTTGTTTTCTAAAAATGAGGACGGATTCAGCCCCTACCCCCACCCCTTTCTTTCTTTCTTTCTTTCTTTCTTTCTTTCTTCATTTTTTTCTTTCTTTTTTCTTTCCTTTCTTTCTTTCTCTCTCCCTTCCCAAAAAAAAAGGATCACAATTTGAGAATAGAATCTCGAACTCTTATACCAATCTCTAAAACACGATTTTAGGTATGAAAATATGAGGAAGAGATAGGCATTGCTCTTTCCAAAAATCCTGATGCAACTCTCTCTCTCTCTCTCTCTCTCTCTCTCTCTCTCTCTCTCTCTCTCTCTCTCTCTCTCTCTCTCTCTCTCTCTCACACACACACACACACACACACACACACACACACACACACACACACACACCATGCATATGCACATGTGCGCGTGCTCTCTTTCTCTCTCTCTCTCTTTCTCTCTCTCTCTCTCTCTCTCTCTCTTTGTCTCTCTCTCTCCGCCTCTCTCTCTCTCTCTCTCTCTCTCTGTTACATGCATACATGTGTGCATGTGGATATGTGTGTGCGTGTGTGTGTGTGTGTGTGTGTGTGTGTGTGTGTGGTGTGTTGTGTGGTGTGTGTGTGTGTGTGTGTGTGTGTGTTTGTGTGTGTGTGTGCGCGCGCACGCGCGCGCGCGTGTGTGTGTTTGTGTGAGCGAACGAGTGAGTGTATGTGTGAGTGTGTGTAAAATGTGTGTGTGTGTGTGTGTGTGTGTGTGTGTGTGTGAGAGAGAGAGAGAGAGAGACAGAGAGAGAGAGAGAGAGAGAGAGAGAGAGAGAGAGGAGAGGAGAAGGATTCTGAAAAATGATTCTTATAATATAAACTTAATTCAACTGCTTTCGGTGCAAAACGATTGCCATACGAACCACCGTTTTTTTTTTTCTTAACCGATTGTTTCATATGACCTATGGCATGGCACAGCTTTGGGTGTAAATGTTAACATAGTGAAAGGCATGGGGTGCTTTTATACGCAAACGAAAGACTTTCTCGCTCAACACTCTTGTTCATCATGTATGAAATTCTTCATGTGCTGCTGTGGTGATTTTTTTTTTTTTTTGGTTTGTTTTTGATTTAGTGGATGCAGTTTAGTGTATGATATGCACAAGTCATATATTCCCAGTCTAACACCAACGCCGCTCTATCTTCCTGTGTGCTCTTAGCACGGTTGTGCGTGTGTGTGTGTGGTGGTGTGTGTGTGTGTGGTGTGTGTGTGTGTGTGTGTGGTGTGTGTGTGTGTGTGTGTGTGTGTGTTGTGTGTGTGTGTGTGTGTGTGTGTGTGTGTGTGTGTGTTGTGCTGTTCGTTTTGTTTTTCCCTACTGGCCTCATTACAATGTTTTGTAAACGCAGCGTTGTTTTTATTACGTATAATCAAATTATTGTTAGCTCTTTTCCCTCCGGGACATATTTGACCTTGTGGTTTCCTTTTACATCCACTTTTTATCGTTTCTTTCTTTCTGTCTTTTCTTTCTTTCTTTCTTTCTTTCTTTCTTTCTTTCTTTCTTTTCTTTTCTTTCTTTCTTTCTTTCTTTCTTTTCTTTCTTTCTTTCTTTCTTCTGTCTTTTTCTTTCTTTCTTTCTTTCTTTCTTTCTTTCTTTCTTCTTTCTTTCTTTCTTTTCTTTCTTTCTTTCTTTCTTTCTTCTTCTTTCTTTTTCTTTTTCTTTCTTTCTTTTTCTTTCTTTCTTTCTTTCTTTCTGTCTTTTTCTTTCTTCCTTTCTTTTCTTTCTTTCTTTCTTTCTGTCTTTTTCTTTCTTTCTTTCTTTCTTTCTTTCTTCGTTTGTGTGTTGCGAAATACTGTCAAAAAAGTAAAATGTGTGTGGGCTCATACATTCGTGCGTGCGTGTGTGCTTTTGTGTGTGTGTGTCTGTCTGTCTGTCTGTCTGTCTGTCTGTCTGTCTGTCTGTCTGTCTGTGTGACAGAGAGAGAGGTATGTGTGACAGACAGACAGACAGACAGACAGACAGACAGAAGACAGAGAGAGAGAGAGAGAGAGAGAGAGAGAGAGAGAGAGAGACTTCGCATGATTATCGTAGTTCCAGTAATGAAAGAATTACAGACCTCATAAAGAAAAAGTGCAGCCAGACATACACAGCAACGTTACGCCAAAGTTTGAGGAGCCGCATTAGATCTTAAAACATGAACAATAGAGCCACTCTCTAAACCAGATAATCCACAAAAAACTGTCGTGGAACAATATAATGGTCCAGTATAAAATCTATGCTACATTATTGCCTTATTGGAATAAAACGAAAATTGAACGCGTACGCGACATGATCGACCCAAAGAACATGAAACTGCTAGCAAAATTCCATTGCTACGAGCTGGAAAGCCTTGATTAAAACTCGAATGGTAGACATTCAACGGTACGTCTGTAAACTTGTCTAGAAAAATTCTACAGAAAACCCAAACGTGGTTTCTGGCGTTATTCAGCTTGATGACATTAAGCTTTGAGTTTTCTCGCCTTGCAGGCGTCTCTTGGGTTGAATCCAGGTACTAAGCTTGCTGATTATGAGACGGTGGTCAGTCCAACACTTGGCACCGCTCATGGATTTGGTGAATCTTACATCCTGCCTAGCCAGGCAAAGACCAAGTCGATGAGATGCCAATGCTTAGAGCGGGGGATGCATCCATGATGTCTTGTTGCGGGTAGGGAGGCAGAAGACTGTGTTGCTGATCAGCAGGTCATGTTCAGCACA
>CM065718.1:46380530-46450530 GCA_033310375.1 Conus canariensis | reverse complement strand
GAATGGAAGAGTCACCCAGAGATCATCAGCAAGAGTGGCATGAGACCAGACATAGTAGTCCACTCTCAGTCAACCAAGCAGCTGATCATGATCGAGCTCACGGTGCCATATGAGAACAGAATGGAGGCAGCTCAAATCTACAAGACTGAAAAGTATGCTGATCTGGCAAACAGCCTGAGGAGAGAAGGCTATCAGGTCAAAGTCCTCACTGCAGAAATTGGAGCTAGTGGGGTTGTAGGAACGTCTGCATACAGCCTCATGAAACAGCTCTCAGTTGCAGGGAGGGAAAAAAACCAGAGCCCTGAAAGCAATGGCAGAAGCGGCAGAGAGGTGTTCAAGCTGGATCTGGTCAAGGAGGAACAAAAGTGAACTTCATAAGGCTTAAATTTCCTACAAATATCAGGTGTCCCTGTGGCTCAGTGGTTAGAGTGCGAGTCATTTAGTGGAAAATGAGCATGTCCAGAGGGTCATGAGTTCGAATCCCAGCCATGGCTCGTCCCAAGATGGGAAAAAAAGGGGGAAGCAGAGGGACATCCGGAGTCATGAACCGGGTGTGGCCCAACCCCACTAGAGTGTCAGGAGATAAGGGCCGAAACACTTGCTTGAAGGGGGCTTCTCTACTGAGGACTCTCTGCTGCCACGCTCTCCACGAGTTTCTTTCTACTTGAAAAAACAGTATTGTAAACAAGACACTTTATAGCGTAGGTTTACTGCAAACCCCTTTAATGCACCATATTCAATGGAGGGGGGAGAACGACTTCATGCTTGAAAAACATCAGAAATACGAAATGAGGCAATCCAGTACCTCTCCCTCAATACCACTTTCTAACTGTACTCAGACAAGCGGAATGGCGCGATCGGACAAGTTCAAATACGACTGGGCAATTTTATGAGTGTGGGGCTTAGTGGAAGTTCCAGATCCTGGTTTCCTCAATCTTTGCATCAGAAGACAAAAGGCCTCGCTTGTCAGGACACAGAAGAGGATCATTCATCGTCCTATGACAGGGATCACTTTGGAACGATACTTTGGCGGTAGGCAGACGGTGAGAAAAAAAAACGGAAAGTGAGAAAAAGGATGGAAAAGTACTTTTAAACTTCTGCCAGTGAGAAGAAACATACAAACGTGCCAGTCTTCTCTCTCTCTCTCTTTCTCTCTCTCTCTCTCTCTCTCTCTCTCTCTCTCTCTCTCTCTCTCTCTCTCTCTCTCTCTCTCTCTCTCTCATCATTTGATTGAGTGGATGGTCGAGTCAGTCTTTTTTTTTTTTTTTTCATGTTGAAGACATCAGCAAAATACAATTGATTCAGCGGATGGTCGAGTCAGTCTTGAGGTGCTTTTTTTTTTGTTTGTTTGTTTTGTTTTTTTAAACCTTACTGCATTACTCCTGTGCGTGAGGTGAGGACATAACGAAATGTTACGAATTTATTTGTTTTTGTTAATTTTGGATTTGATACACACTAGGAATGAAAGTGTACTATTTGTTTGCAGGAAAGGAAGAGGGAAATGTTTTTGTTCTGTTACCTCTCCCCCCTTGTCAAAAGACCTCTTTGGTAATGACAATAAAATATCAAAGTGTCAAAGTCTCTCTCTCTCTCTCTCTCTCTCTCTCTCTCTCTCTCTCTCTCTCTCTCTCTCTCTCTCTCTCGTAAAGTTTTGAAGTCTTCACACACACACACACACACACACACACACACACACACACACACACACACACACACACACACACACACACACATATATACACATGCGCACGCGCTTACTCTCTCTCTCTCTCTCTCTCTCTCTCTCTGTCTGTCTGTCTGTCTGTCTGTCTCTGTGTCTGTCTGTCTGTCTGTCTGTCTGTCTGTCTCTCTCTCTCTCTCTCTCTCTCTCTCTCTCTCTCTCTCTCTCTCTCTCAACTGGGAAGATGTCAAAGATACTACTTTAGTTTAACAAGGCATGTTTTTCGCCCGTTTGTTTCATCGATTCTGTATCCCCTTCATTCCTGCGGATATTTCCTCCTTTTCGGCAGGAAAGAAAAGAGAAAACGGTCACCTCGCCGCAGTTAACATTGCAGACTGTAAGGTTTTCTGCCATGAGGTTGGGTCATTAAACACAGCGTTATGTGTTGACTTAAAGTGAATGGGATCTTACGCAATCCGTTGAACCGTTGGGTCAGAATAACCATGTGAAAGGAAACGGAGGGAAGAAAGAGAGAGAGAGAGAGAGAGAGAGAGTGTGTGTGTGTGTGTGTGTGTGTGTGTGTGTGTGTGTGTGTGTGTGTGTGTGTGTGTGTGTGTGTGTGTGTGTGTGTGTGTGTGCTGGCGCGCGCGAATGTCTACACGTATGCATGAGTGTGTGTAAGTGAGAGGTGTGTGTGTGTGTGTGTGTGTGTGTGTGTGTGTGTGTGTGTGTGTGTGTGTGTGTGTGTGTGTGTGTGTGTGTTCATGGATGATATTATGTGTTTATGTACATAAATGTGTGTGTGCTGTGTACATATGTGCGCATATATGTGTGTGCGTTTGTAAGAGTAAGTATCTGACGTATGTGTGTGCGCAAGCGCACGCATGTGTGTGTGTGTGTGTGTGTGCGCGCGCGCATGCCGCACATGCGCACGCGCGTATGTATGTGTGTTAAAGAATGTACGTGTTTGCGTGTATGAGAGAGAGAGAGAGAGAGAGAGAGAGAGAGAGAGAGAGAGAGAGAGAGAGAGAGAGAGAGAGAGAGAGAGAGAGAGAGAAGACTGGATTGGAAAGGAGCGAAAGGAAGAGGATGTTAGCCCAGGCTTTTTCGCAGTCCCGCGCTTCCTCACACATTGCAAAAAAGCGGGGAGGGGGTGGGGAAAGTGGGCTGCCCTACGCTTTGTCATACTCGACGAGAAAGTGTGTTATTGAGAGAAATGATGGTCGTTTCCTTGTCAATTGCGAGAAAGCCGGAGGAGGAGGAAGAGGGATTCGGATTCGGATAATTAATTCAAGCATAGGCCATTGCCCCTCTTGAAGGGGTACACTTTTCAATTCTCGAACACGGCAACATTTCCTTAGTATCTATACACACACCGTCATAAATGCATATTATGTATTTTAAGATCTTAAGATATAGCAGCAGATCGTATTTTAAACGCTTTATATAAGAATACTGACAATTTTCTGACAATGTTTTCATTCTTAGATGCCAACAGTAAACTCAATCGAAACTGGCTTGGATACTTATAGAATTTCAAAGGTATGTACTGTTTTCGTAAATTAGTTCATGCAGGACAGCACAAAAGAAAGTGAACTTCATCTTCCTTGGCAATTCTACACAATGGACAAATCAAATCTTTTTCTATATGTAATCTATAACGATAGTAGTGACACGCAGTTTCAGACACGCCAAGTCTAAACCTTGTCAATACAAATTGTAAATGCCTGTCTAAATTCAACTTCAAATAGATTTTATCATCGTTTACAGAACAAAATGTTCTATACATTTGAAACCGTTCACTGTTATTCACATGGAAATCCCATTCTTGCCACCTACACAATATCAATCTATCATTAAAATGATACAAAAATTGACATATACAATTTGCATGTAACATTTGAGACCCAATTTCTTTTCTTCCGTGCATCTAAATCAAATAACATTCTGTAGGCTTTCCGTGGTAATCTACTCTCTTCTAGTCGTGTTAATTTTAACCAGTATCTCATACACTGCACAATTGAATTGATATATATAGGATACCTGTTCATCTCCCCATACATGAGGTCATTTTGGTGTTCTCATTTCCATTCCTAAAAACCTTTTAAGTGCGAACATATGTAATTTTTCAGGAGAAAGAGCTGCATTTTCAAGACCCCATATATCTGCACCATATTGAACAATCGGTTGAATTTGAGCATCAAATAACTTCAGATAAAGATCAAGAGAATTATTCTTCAATTTGTATAATATTTTGCAAAACACAATCATAATAAAGCCCTTTTGGCTCTGCTCACAAGATCCCGGCATGCTGCAGTAAAACTCAGCCTAGTAGAAAAATAGATTCCCAAGTATTTGTATATATTCACCACGGGTATTAGGATCCCATTATAAGTCCACCTTTCTCTGTCGGCCAAATATCCACCTTTTCTAAACACCACTATATTGCTTTTGGTCATGTTTACATTCAAATGAAGTTCTGAGACTGCGCAGTGTAGACTATTAAACTGCGTCTGTAATCCAACAACGGTTTCAGACAATAGAACTACATCATCTGTCAATAACAAAATGAATAATTCAGAAAAATCATATGTGAACCTTGCACCATGTCTCCCACATCTGATTACTTCTAACGCCAGTTCATTAATAAGTAGTGAAAACAATACAGGACTGGTAACATCACCTTGTTTCACTCCCCGTGTACAGTTGATGTAATCTGTTAATTTATCTCCAGATCGAATTCTACTTTTGACGTTTATGTACATGCTATTAATACACCGAAAAAGCTTACCTTTTATTCCATTTTTTTAAAGAATAGGCCACAGTAAATTTCTTTCTAAAGAGTCAAAAGCTTTCTCAAAATCAATGAAAGCTACATAAAGTTTACGATTCATATAAAATTGTTTTTGTATTAAGGCTACCAGCGTGAACATATGATCGATAGTGGAATAACCTTTTTTAAATCCTGCTTGATGTTCACCTGTAAGGTTTTGCTCTTCTATCCATTCCTGTAGACGGTTGTTTATTATAGTGCTATAAATCTTGCTACTTGTATCACATAAAGATATGCCTCTGTTGTTGTTAGGATCATTTGGATTTCCTTTTTTAAGTAAAGGGACTACAATGGTTTTTGTCTAGTTTTCCGGAAAAACGCCCTTGTCAAATAATGTATTGCATAGCTTGACGAAAAAATCAACAACTGGCTCTCCCACATTTTTTAACATTTCCTCGTGGGGGGGGGGGGGGGGGGGGGGTTGCCAATATGGAGAAAGCTTGTCGATGATTTATCGGCCTCAAGTGAGGTTGATGAAATGAAGGTATTTCGGCCTCCAAATATGCGAAACAAATGTGCGGTGACACTGCGCTTTTCGCTTTTTGTTTTCTCCCCCTCCCCTTTTTTTTCTGCCGTTCGGACTCAAAATCTCTGCTGAGTGCCTTACAAAACTGGAATTCGATTCCAAAGGTAGGAGAGACTTTTTTATGAAATATTTGAGGCACTGCATTACGTCTCGGAAATGGAGTAGATTTTTGCAGGATTCCGTCACATCATGGACCGTACTGAAATAAGAAAGCGGATGCATAGAAAGCGAGAGATGTTGCAGTGGGGAAAATCTCAGAAAGCAAAGAAAAAACTGATAAGTATTACTTCATAAATGAAAAAAAAAAGACGCATGTTAAACGAACAACTTCCACACAAATCCGGAAGTCTTTCGTCTCTTAGATGAATGTCAAGTTCGATTTACAAACTTCGATTAGGTACAAGGAAAACGCCGTGTTCTCAAAATGTGGTGTGCGATTTTTTTGCATCCGATATTCAGAAATCATATTCTTTTTTCAAAACCGTCATTTAAAACTTTGTATGAGGAATCTAACATTAACGTTATGGAAGTGAAATCCATCAGAATAATTGAATTGGATATCCCCTACTGTGAACAGACTTTACAAAATAAAAGAAACGCAACGAGCTCAAGAGCCCTGTATGTTTGTATATGCATGCCCGAGATTCTGTGGCCTTTCAAAATCATTGGGTCAACTCGTTCCTCTTCCGTGTTTCTGAAAAGATTTTGGCGTAGATGATCAATTTTAATCCCCCATGAGAGTTGACACGTTCCGTATTCGAAGATGCTCTCTCTGTCTCTGTCTCTGTGTCTCTGTCTCTGTCTCTGTCTCTGTCTCTCTCTCTCTCTCTCTCTCTCTCTCTCTCTCTCTCTCTCTCTCTCTCTCTCTCTCTCCCCCCTCAAAAGAGAGCTTGTGCAAGCGATCTGTGTTTGCCGGCGACACACTCTTTTCACAAATAAGAATTCATGAAACCGCCAGGAACTTGAGCACAGTTCCTGACAGTGTGTGTGTGTGTGTGTGTGTGTGTGTGTGTGTGTGTGTGTGTGTGTGTGTGTGTGTGTGTGTGTGTGTATGTGTGTGTGTGTATGTGCGCGCGCGCGCGCGCGTGCGTGCGTGCAAGCGTGCGAGTGTGCATGCATGCGTGCGTGCGTGTGTGTGTATGCGTGTGTGCGCGCGCGTGCGTGTGTGCGTGTGTGTGCATGTGTGTGTGCGTGTGCATGCGTGTGTGTGTGTGTGTGTGTGCGTGCGTGCGTGTGTATGTGTGCGTGCGTGTGTGGTGTGTGTGTGTGTGTGTGTGTGTGTGTGTGTGTGTGTGTGTGTGTGTGAGAGAGAGATTTCTATGGCACACGATGGTCAATTCGTCCACAAACAAGAGAATGTGATTTAACGTGCTTGAAGAGACTGCTGCTGCTGCTGCTGCTGCTGCTTTCATTCATGTATCCGTGTACATTCGGGACCTCTGTTTAGAGTCTCGTCTGAAAGGTTCGGCAGGGATAAGGGGGTTGGAATCTTTGCAGATCTTGTCTTCGAAGAGACACACCGCCGCTTGCATGACTGTCGCATGCAGCCTGGATCCCTCAGATCAAGAGAAGTATGCTTGATTCGCTAAGCCAGCTGGGCCCCCAGCCTTTCTCCTTGTCAACACCTGTGGTCACTTTGTGGGTGGAAGTGCTCGGTGAAGGTACATTCAAGCGGACTGTCGTCGCAGGAAGGACCTAACAAATGGTAATCACCGCAAAAAAAAGACATGCTCAGTCTCTGTCTCACTCTGCAACTAGAATATGATTATTTACGGCGAGCGTGACTGTTGCTGTTGTTGTCGTTGCTGCTGCTGCTGCTGCTGCTGCTGCTGCTGCTGCTGCTGCTGCTACTACTACTGCTACTACTGTTACTGCTGCTGCTGCTGCTGCTGCTGCTGCTGCTGCTGCTGCTCTTTTGGGTTGGTTTGTCGGGTTTTGAAGGAAACAAACGCTAGACTGACAACATTGCGGAATGGACAGGGGAAAATATGTGAAGAAACCCACACCTTGGCATGCAACCCACAGAAGTGGTAGAACCTGGCGAATTGTTCTTCGGTGGGGCGTCCCAGTGACTCCTCACAGACTTAAAGGAGGAAGAGGAGGAGGAGGACCAGCAGAAGGAGGAGGAGGAGGAGGAGGAGGAGACCAAGCAGAAGAAGAAGAAGAAGGAGGTGGATGCGGATGAGAAGGAGAAGAACAAGCAGAAGAAGGAGGAGGAGGAGGAGGAGTGCAGGAACTGGAGGAGGAGACGGAGAAAGAAGAAGAAGAAGAGAAAGAACAAGAACAAGAAGAAGAAAAGAGAAGAAGTTAAAAAGGAGGAGGAGGAGACCAAGCAGAAGAAGAGGAAGAAGAAGGAGGAGGAGAACAAGCAAAAGAAGGAGGAGGAGGAGGAGGAGGAGACCAAGCAGAAGAAGAAGGAGGAGGAAGAGCTGCAGCAGGAGGAGGAGACGAAGAAAGAAGAAGAGAAAGAACAAGAACAAGAAAAGAGAAGGAGGAGGAGGACAAGAAAGAGGAGGAGGAGAACAAGAAGAAGAAAAAAAGAAGGAGAAGAAACAAGAAGAACACACACGAAGAACAAGAACACGAAAAAAAATAAGATGATGTACTTTTATCAAACCAGACAGAACCGAGCATCGTTGATTTAAAAAAAAAAAATTGACTACGCAAAGGAGCGCATCTCACCCGCTGGGTGGCCTCGTGAGGACCTGACGTTGCTAGCTCATTGGGCTGTACTGGCGCGACAACTTCTGGGGCAGCGCGAGTCAGAATACGGCTGTTGTCATGGAGTGGTGGTAAGAGGTGTGTAGTTCATGCTACTTGCACAGTATTGGAGGTAGAACAGCAGAAAGATTATACAAAAAAAAAAAACCGTTCCTCTGTGGTTTATGAGAGAAGGAACGAGAGAAGAAAGAAAGGATGAAAAAATTATGGCATGAAAGGAAAAAAGTAAGATTTAGGAGGTGGAGAAAAATGGGAAATGAAAGAGAAAGAGAAAGGGAATGCGGGTCGGGGTGGGTATTTAATAAGGAAACAATAAAAGAGAAAGACGTAAACAACAAGTGTAGGAAAACACAAGACAGTCGAGCCATTTATGTGCGTACGTGGTATTGGCGAGCGGTCAATCGATGCACTCATATGTCTAATCTTCTTAAATCTGATATCGACCCTTTCCTCAATTTCATAGAAGTGGGTATGAGTTTTGTTATTGTTACTGTTGCTGTTTCTGGCTTTATTTGGAGTCCTTCTTGATAATGTGTGGTTTTACACCTGTGACAGCAGATCAGGTTAGGGTTATTATTGTAAGTACGCCCAAATTATCCTGCAGCCTTGACCCCATCCCAGCAGACCTCTTGTATCAGTGTCTTAGTGAGTTAATACGTGTTATCACCACTATTGTCAATAACTCCTTGAGTACTGGCTCGGTACCCCCTCCTCTTAAAAATGCTATTGTGACACCGCTGTTGAAAAAGTCCAATCTTGACCCAAATTCTATGAAAAACTACAGGCGTATGTCAAATTTGCCTTTCGTTTCTAAAATCCTGGAAAAGATTGTTTTACATCAACTTCTCAATCATTTGAGTCAGTCTGACTCGCTTGAGCCCTTCCAGTCTGCTTACAAGGCAAATCATTCCACAGAGACGGCTTTACTGTGTGGTGTCAATGACCTGCTTTCTGCTTGTGACCGTGGTAACATATCTATCATATCTATACATAGCTATCCCTACCCGATCTCTCAGCAGCGTTTGATACGCTGGACCACGACATCTTGCTTAAGAGACTACAGGTCTCTTTTGGACTGTCAGGCAATGTCCTAAAATGGTTTGCATCTTACTTGAGTGACCGATTCCAGTCTGTTGTTGTACTCAGTCATGCTTCAAAACCTGTTCCTCTGAAGTATGGAGTACCCCAGGGTTCCGTGTTAGGGCCTGTACTGTTTACAATGTACATTCAACCACTCAGTCAGCAGATCAGGCAGTGTGATGTTATGCATCACATGTTTGCTGATGATGCACAGTTGCATCTGTCAGCACAACCCTGTCAGTTTTCCCAGCTCCTTGCCACTATTCAGCAGACAATAGAATCTGTCAAAAAATGGATGACTGTCCAAATTGTAGTGAATACTGACATTTCGCTATGTACCATGTTGCAACAAACAGTTTTTTTTCCAGATAAGTCCGAGTTCTGTTTTGTTTTCTAAACAGAGAGGATGGGATGAGTGAGGGGACAGAGAGTTTGTCCTTACCGGGATATGGTTCATCTATCTATCTATCTATCTATCTATCTATCTATCTATCTATCTGTCTGTCTGTCTGTCTGTCTGTCTTCTGCCTATCTATCTAATTATTTATCTATCTTTCTATCTATTCATCTGCCTAACCATCTTTCTATCTATCTATTTATTTACGAATGAATCGATTGATCTATTTATCTGTCCATCCATCCATCCGTCTACCTATCTATCTATCTGTTCATCCATCTATCTTTCTGTCTACCTGTCTGTGTGTCTTTTTATCTTTCCTTCTTTCTTTATACCCATCAGTCTATCTGCCTATCTGGCTATCCGCAAAACTCAAGACGTGGCATCTAAATGTCTGCTTTTAAAATATGAATCAAAGTATTGTTAGTATACTGAGGGATGGGATTCCCGATTTCTGACAGTGTTTCTTCCGTTTGAACGCAACAATCTATACACAACATGAACACAGCAGTTGAAACACAACAGTGACCACAGCAATGGAAGTTCAACAGCGAGCACAACAATTACAACACAACCTTCAGCTAGACTAAAGAGCAAAAGAAGAAAAGGTTAACTAAAATAGAAATGGGCCGCGAAAAAAAAATGATAACAAGTTGCCGACTACGCTATGTAATACAATATCCACACTACTTGTGTGCGTGTGTATGTACGCGTGTTCTGTGCGTCTGTCAATTAAAGTCAAACCTGCTGTGGTCTCCCTTTGAAGCTTCCTTGACTTGAAGTGTGCAGAAACGTGGAGAAGTGAAAAACGAGGAGAATTGCTCCCAGCGCATATTAATTCGGGACCTGCCGACAGATGTTGATTTTAATGATGTGGCCCAAACTTACCTGGAGGAATGGAGGCTAGGTTGATTCGCCTATCAGTGTTGCTTTTGATAGTTTGACCCAAACTTGCCTGCAGGGGTGTAGGCCCGGTTGATTCGGTGTTGATTTTAATAGTTTGACCCAAACTTGCCTGCAGGGGTGAAGGGATCGGTGTGGCTTTTAATAGTTTGACCCAAATTTGCCTGAAGATGTGGAGGCCTGATTTATTCGCCGATCGGCGTTGCTTTTAATAGTTTAACTCAAACTTGCCCGCAGGGGTGTAGGCCCGGTTGATTCGGTGTTGATTTTAATAGTTTGACCTAAACTTAAGTGCAGGGGTGGAGGCCTGGTTGATTAACTGACTGGTGTTGATTTTAATAGTTTGACCCAAACTTGCCTGCAGGGGTGGTGGGGGTCTGGTTGATTTGTCTTCTGGCTGTTGGTCTTGATGCCCTGACCCAAACTTGCCCAGAGTGGTAGGGACCTGGCTTGCCCTGACTGATAATGCAAAAGGTGTGCTGAACGTGTAAAATAACCAAGTAGTACAAAGGTGTGTCGGTCTACATGTTAATCGGCACACTGTGTGTATTGTGTAAAATGATATAAGGGTAATTACAAAAAAGTAAATGGAAAAAGGGTGTTTTCCTTTTCTTTCAGTGAAATAATGCTCGTAGATAGATGGATGGATGGATGAATGGATAGATTGTTGGATGGATGGATGGATGGATGGATGGATGGATGGATGGATGGATGGATGGATGGATGGATGGATGGATGGATTAAATAGATAGATAGATTGTTTGTTCAGGGGTACAGGAGGAAATATGCCTTTTACGTCAAGGTTGCTCATTCTGTTTTTATCTTGATGGTGATGATGACGACGACGACGACGATGACAACAACAACAGCAATGAATGTTAAGAGTACACATTCTGCAGCAGATTCATTGGCTCTGCATAAAATAAAGAGACTGTCTGACAACAACAACAGCAACAACAACAACAACAACAACAACTTCTTATTCCCCTGAGTCCCCATCTCTGAGAAGCCTTTCATTGCCTGCCGTGGGATGGTAGTCAAGTGCAGACCCAAAATTCCAAAACTATGCTTTCTTGACAATATCCATCATCATTCTTGCTCTCGTTCAACACGCAGAAACTGCGCTGAAGAATCCTCAACCAGTTTCAATGCTAGAAAGAAAAAAAAATGAAAAAGAAAAAGTTTCTGGAACTGCTTGATTTCGAAGACTTCATCCTGAATTCTGGAATTATTTGGAATTACGATAAGGAACACACGCTTCCGGAGTTCGGAAAGTCGTAACAAGACTGAAGGAGAAGGATGGAGGAGAAGCAGCAGCAAAGAAAGGAGGAAGTGAAGGAGAGAAAGAAGGAGGAGCAGGAAAGAAATGAGTAGGAGGAAGAAGCTGGGAAGAAGGAGGAGGGGGATAAGGAGGAGAAGAAGAGGGAGAAACTGATGAATATGAAGGAGAAAATGGGGGAGAAGAAGTCGACGGAGAACGGCTCCCAAACAACAGTGGCATGCCGATGGAAAATGGTGCTCTCGACATTATGTCATTTCTAATCTAACAGGCAAATTTAAAACACATTTGAATAGTTTGCTGTTTTGATGTTTCACTAAAACGAATTTCCAAGGGAAGAAATCCCAACACAACTATTCTCGATTCTTCACATTCCCGTGAAACCAAGCCTTAGCAACGAACGCAAGAAAAATTCAATTATTACGTGAAAATCTAATTTGTGGGAAATATAAATTGTGTGTGTGTGTGTGTGTGTGTGTGTGTGTGTGTGTGTGTGTGTGTGTGTGTGTGTGATAGAGAGAGAGAGAGAGTGTGTGTGTGTGTGTGTGTGTGTGTGTGTGTGTGTGTGTGTGTGTGTGTGTGTGTGTGTGTGTTTTAATCTTTTTTTCTGATGTAGTGCGTCCAATTCATTCAAATTAGCGACATATTTATCCCAAGTAAATATTCATCTCTGACAGAAATCACACACGCGCGCGCGAGTTCGCGTGCCCACACACATTTTGTAACAAAAACATTCATCTTCGGGATCGTTTTATCACCAAGAAACACAATTTCATTGTAAGTAACTGTGATAACAAGATGCTTTTGTATAGGACGCGATTCCATGCCTGAGCATGCAAAAGAAAAATACCTCTGTGTGTGTGTGTGTGTGTGTGTGTGTGTGTGTGTGTGTGTGTGTGTGTGTTGTGTGTGTGTGTGTGTGTGTGTGTGTGTGTGTGTGTGTGTGTGTGTGTAACACATACACATACATACACAAACACACATACACAAACATAGATGCACGCACACACATACGGACGCACGTGTGTTTATATGCGAGTGTGTGTGTGTGTGTGTGTGTGTGTGTGTGTGTGTGTGTGTGTGTGTGTGTGTGTGTGAGGAGAGAGAGAGAGAGAGAGAGAGAGAGAGAGAGAGAGAAGAGAAACAGACAGACGGACAGAGAGAGCTCCAACACATTTGAGACCACTCCTGATAGCTTTGTCCTGAGAGGATTTCAAAAGTCTTGAGAGACTTTTGTATTAAGGCACAATAATATTGTTTTAGTTCACAAAAGTCTTTTCCGAATACTTGGTATATTTTTTTTCTTTTGTGGGTGACGTTCTGCCTTAAGGCTTCTTCAAGGTCTGTTAAAGAGAGAGAGAGAGAGAGAGAGAGAGAGAGAGAGAGAGAGAGAGAGAGAGAGAGAGAGAGAGAGCGAAAGATGGGTCCATTTAATGCGTGTGCGTCTTCGAGTGCTGCTTAAATATTTCCTGACCTATACTGTGGGAGTCTGCGTCTGCCAGTCCTTTTTAACCCCAGGATACGATATGAAAGAAAGCATGGGTCCAGCCCCGTCGCATAATAATCTCAGGCCTAAAATGGAACTCTTCAACATCACCTTCACCATCCTCACCGTTTATCACTAGGGAAAAAAAAAGTCTCAAATTCTTTGTCCCTTCAGGCTCTCCTACCGTGATGACCCAAGTTCCGATGTCCTCTGTACACCGATGCCAGTGGCTTGTATCAAAGTGTTCTGCGTCAGCAAGTGCACGGGAACTGTTTTGAATAGACGTGATGACGTCGTTGGAAGGGATGCTAATTCACGCTGTCTCAGAGACGAAGTCAATCTTATTAGTCTGGAGGCATGGCAGATTGCGTCCCGCGTGATGTTTGATCAGAGCTCAGAGCAGGAAGCGCTGAGCACGTCTGAAGTAACTCAGGATCAGCAGTGTCTCCTCCGGTGTGTTGCCCTGGGGTGACCCGATACCAGTTAGTTCAAGTGGATGGTGATGTCGCGCACCAAGAAAAATCTATGTGTGGCAACGTAAGGGAGTGCTGATTTGAACTGCATGGGAGCTATGCCAATGAAAGGGCATAGAAGAAGAAGAAGAAGAAGAAGAAGATCATCATCATCATCATCATCATCATCATCATCATGAAGAAGAAGAAGAAGAAGGAGGGAGGAGGAAACTACGAGAATCAATTTGCCTATTTGACTCGCATGCAATGAATACATGCAACAGCAGGGTGAAATGCATGAGGTGGGTGGGTTAAAAGATGCAGTGTCAATGACAACACCTGATGACAAGCATAAGGAAGTGTACTTGGTAGCCGTCTCAACCAGAAGCAGACGAAACAGCAAGCTCTCACATCTGACGACAATATGGTTTCACTCGTGATTTCTCCATTGCTGTAGGGTGCAACCGCTCCACCCTTCCTTCCGCTTTCCTTCTCTCTTTCTCCACCTCCTTCTCTCCTTTCAGTCCACTTTCCCAGCCTCTCCTTTCCTCCCCCCCCCCCCCACACCCTCCACCCCTCACCCCACTACTAACGATCACCCCTTCTCTCCTCTTACATCAAGTCTTAACACTGCTCTCTCTGCTACTTACGCAATTGCCACCTCCATGCGCGTCTGTCTCGTAAAGAGAGAGAGAGAGAGAGAGAGAGAGTAAAGTTCGCCTCCGATTACCAGATACTTTCGTGAGAGGAGAAAAGGAGGTGGGGAGGGGAGGTGGGGCATTTAAGGGGATGGTTGGGGTAATGGTGCCGTCAGACTCTGGAGAAGAAAATAGTCAACACATGTTCTCAAAAGTAGGAACTTGCCACGTTGTCTGCTGGTACTGCTTACAGGTCATCTACGAATTTGAACTGTACCGTAACACTTTGACGTAATGTGCTTGACACTTTGTTTTGTCCATAATAGGTTGCCTAGCTTAATTCTATAGTGAGCAATGCATTCGTTAAGTTTTTCCACCGCTGTTCGGTAGAAATATTAGACCAAGCTTGACAGAATGGTTGAACGTAATATCATGTTACATGTTGTGTATAAAGCAGTAAGTGTAGGTGATCAAAATATCTTGAAAAATGATGCTTTTGTCATTCTGAAAATGTCGCTGAAAAATGTAAATTGCAGATTAATGGCCATTTTGATTCGGTGACATCTTTTCATCGGGGAGAGCTGAACATTTATCGTTCTGCCAAGTTTGATTATGCTAATGCCTGTACTTGCAGAGAACATACCAAGCTTTCTTTAAGTTCACTATACGCGCGCGAGCACACACACGCACGCGCACACACACACACACACACACACACACACACACACACACACACACACACACACATTCGCGCACTCGCGCGCACGCGTACAATCACGCACGCGTACACACACACACACACACACACACACACACACACACACACACACACAACACACACACACACATACAGAGCCGATACATAGACTCACTAGTTTACGCATGTAAGACAAAAAACAGTAGAACAAGAAATCACCAGCACAGAACACACATTGATTAAAACCCTTTCCGTGATGGCTCTGTTCATAACCACTCTATAGTCACAATGACCCAGATGACGGCATTTCAGTGGACATTGATCGCCACAATCGTCCCTATTCCTGCCTGAACGAGGGGATAGGATATCTGCTTCCATTTCTGCTGGAATGAGGAAGACGAGCCAGAGTGCTAGTGGACGGACTCCGTGGCCGGAAAGTGCTGCTTCGACAAGGAGTCCCACAAGGCGGAGTACTCTCACCAACCTGATTCATCCTCGACATCAACGATCTTGTGCCAGAGCTACCCAAGGGAGTGCACGCTGCTCTATATGCAGATGACCTGGTTCTCTGGTGCACGGAAGAGTTTGCAACAACAGCTACATACAGAATGCAGATTGCCCTGAACACAGTCACAGAGTGGGCCAACAACTGGTGTGTAGCAGTCAACAGAGAGAAAACAACAGCCACTCTGTTTTCTCTCTCTGCCAAAATGAAAGCTGGCAAGTTGGCCACGGAAGACACTCCCCTGAAATTCGAAGACCAACAAACCTACCTGGGAGTGACCTCTGACAAGAGATTAACATGGAGACAACACATCATGGACGCTGAAGCCAAAGCTCGAAGAAAATTGAACATCATGCGGAAACTGGCTGGAACACACTGGGTGCCAATGAAAAGATCCTCAAAACTGTCTATCAGGGGACAGTAAGACCACACCTGGAGTACGGATCAAGCTCATGGATGACTGCAGCCAAGACACACCAAGAGACTCTTGACAAAGTGCAAAACCAGGTTCTTCGCATCATCACAGGTGCTATGAAATCTACACCTACAGAAAAGATGGAACAGATAACTGGCATTCCCCCACTGAACAAACGAAGAGAAAGAAAGGCACTGATATAAGCCACCAAATACCAACACAGCTCAGACTACCTGATGAGTGACCGACAAAACCAAGGGGCATTAGGCAGACTGAAAAGATCCAGCGACGTAAGAGAGACACGAATGCTGCAAAGAAAACACCAGGGAAAGCTGCCTTCGCTCATTCAGGTTCAGACCCCCTGTGCCGATCCTCCCCCCTGGCAAGAGAAGAACAGTGGTGTCATTGTTTGTCAAACAGTCCCCCTCCTGACAACAAAGGATGAGCAGAGTGACGAGTGCAAAAGAACCTTGACCTTAGCCATGCTTGAAGAAAGGTACCCCCAGGAAGTGTCGATAAGGGTCTTTACGGATGGGTCACCCACAGATGCCATCCAGAATGGAGGAGCTGGAGTGTACATTCAGTTCCCGGACGGGCAAAAGCATGCAGACGCCATAGCAACAGGTATTAACTGCACGAACTACAAAGCAGAAGCCCTAGTGCATGCTGCAAACAGCAGCAGCAGCAAAGCAGGCCCAGACAGCCAGGTTGTCTTCCTTACAGACGCCTTGAGCGCGTTGCAGGCAGCCACCAACAACAACCTGCCAAAGTTAGAAGATGCTCTATGCAATATCAAGTGCACCAGAACCGTAATGCAATGGATTCCATCTCACTGCGGCATTCCAGGAAATGAGGAGGCTGATAAAATGGCAAAACTTGGTGCCCAGGGCCATCAGGAAGAAACTGCAGCACGATGGCTATCATCAGCTAACCAGAGCAGAACAGGTGGACATCTTCCGATTCAGAACCGGGCACAACAGGCTAGCATCCTATTTACACCGCAAGCTGCACCTGAAACCATCCCCAATGTGCACATGTGGGCAGGCAGAACAAACCACAAAACACATTCTACAGGACTGTGGGGACCTGCAGGGTCTGAGGGATAGGACATGGCCGCAGCCGGTGCCCATCAACGACAAGCTGTACGGGTCTATGGAGGCCCTGCAGAGGACCACCAGATTCATTATAGAATCCTGTCTACAGGTGTGATAGGCGATCGAGAAGAAAAAGAAGGAAGACAGTCATCAATGTTAAAAATTCGTAAATGATGACATGGATACATTATATTATAGACCACGTAAGTTATTACTCCCATTGATCCCACCTTCTTCCGCTCCAACCCCCCCCCTCCCCCCCCACCCCCACCCCCGCTAGGAAACAAGGAGTGAATTATTATAAACTTCCAACTTAAACAAATGACCATTATCTTATTCCTCTAAAGTCGGGAGAGCTAGAGGCAATATGCCAATCCGTCTCACGTATGATGACTATAAGCAGCAAATGGTTGAAAGGTACATGGCGGGAGGGGAAGGAATCACCTCAAATATCTGTAACAGTACTGCAGTCTGCAGATCACCAGGTCTATTGGTTCCCCTTGAAAACACAAGAACAAGAGACACTGCCATCTACTCGTGCTGCCTTCTTGTCAGACCACACACATGAACGTCATCGCCACGTAGAACAAATTCTGCTTCATACCATCCACGGCGCTTTTATCCGTTGATTCAAATTACAGAGCGATAGAAAACAAAGAATTGAATCCAGTTGGTAATCTCACTCTTCCCGCCCCTGTTGATGTCATTTTGGTCACCAACACAGACTGCATGTGCAAATCTTTTCAGTGATTTTTCTCGGTAAATATTTCGTTGGTACCTGTGGAAGTATGGAAGGGACGATATGCGTGAAAGATGGTGAAGATTTTTGTTTGGTCTCATATTCCGTGCGACTCCAGTGCCATTGCACCCACGCCACTCATTCCAGATCCCCGTCTACAGCCACAGCCTGGATTATCCCGTCACAGCCCCGGTACCGGCAATCTACGATGAGTAGTCAATGCCAAGTCATCATGAGACAACCGCCTGAAGGAGGCCCTGCACGGCTGCTGAGTCACTTCGGTGGTGTTTAATTGTGCCTGTTCTATTCCAACATGCGCAGGATATCACCGACTAAGCCCCCTACTAACGACAATAATTGCTTAGCTGTGAAGCCAGCGTGAGTGAGCGCTTCCTCCAGGGGACGCTGTTACCACGTCCGTCTGACGACAGTCCCCATAGATTTGTCAACACAGGTGACCGCGATAGAACGTCACCAAGGGCATAGACGTAGAAGGGAAATCAAAACTGAGGTCACCATGAGAGCAGGGCTTGAAGGGCCACAGAATTTGATTCTTATGTTTAATCTGCTCAATGAGTATGTGGATGAGGATGCTGCAGATTTTCACGGTGGACTAGGACTGCATGACTGAACTGTATTCTATACTTACTTTCATAACATGTCACCATGCCCGAGAAATACAGACACCTGCAGTGTTCGTAATCAAATTTGAGCTACACTCTAAGAGACGCATCCATTAAATGACTGAAATTAGACCGTATGGTTTCAGTCTTCCCACTTGACCCCTATTGCAAAGTCAACTCTCGGTAGGAGTGTGTCCGGGCAGAAAGATCCCACAAAGAGATGGTTGTGGTGGGAATCGAGCCCACGACCTCCCAGGAGGGAGCCCGTGACGCAAATCACTTCGCCACGGTGGCTGGTGACACCTGCTATTTAGCAGAGTTCATAGTAATCGGTTACGTGTCCAAGGTACCTCGTTTTGGAGCTAGTTTCTGTCTTCTTTTCCCAACATTTCATATCACTGTCAATTTAGCCTTGCCATTTGTATAAATAAATGAAGTAGTACCGTGTGTGTTGCAATCACCTGATACCAACCAAGAAACCTGAAGTCAGTGACGGTCGGTTCTGCTCTCTTTAAAGATGTCATAAATTGACTGAGACTCTAAAAAAAACTCGGTAACTTAATCAAATTCGCTGAAATAAGCCGCTGAAAGAATGGAGTCACAAACGGGTTCATACTTATTGGGGGAAAGTCAGAAGAATCCTCCCTGGATAGGGTCTAGTGGTCGAAAAAGGTTAACCCCTTCACATTCGCATAGCATGACCCCCAAAGAAATGTAGCCTACTGAAGCAAAAGTATTAACTTTAGTGTACGAATGCTACCGAAGCTATTGTTTATGACAGTTCACCCCAAACTATGAGGCTTACGGCGCAATCACACCACCCATCCCCTTTACTTCCATCCCCTCCACCTCCCCCACCCCCCCACCCCCCCCCCCCCACCCCCCTTCCCCCCTCCAGTCATCCTAAATCCACTTCTCAAGTCCCTTCCATCCTTCTACTCTTGCCTCTCTCCCCAACTGTTCTTTCACCTTCAGGTCTTCGCCACGCTCTCGCTTTCAATTACGCAAATGTCATTCCCATGCACGCCCGTCATGTGAAAAGCAGCTCTCAGACTGGCTGATGCTGGTAGTAAGAGGACAGTGGGAGATGGACGGAGAGAGGAGTGGAAAGGGAAGAAGGGTGGCGGTTGACAGCGACATATGGGACTGAAAAAAAAGGGTCCGCTCGACACACACATTGATATGTCGCCCTACCAGCCTGCTGGTGAGCGCACGTCATCTAATCGAAATGTGCGTCATACGTTCGACGTCATGAATATTTTTGGCGTAACATGCACGATGCTTGACTGTCTATTTGAGGTCTGGCTTAGTTCTATGTTCACCAATTCATTCATTTATCTCTCTGCCACCTCTACTTCAAATGGCGTCGAATGTTCTGAGCTCGACAGAATGTGACCTAATGACTTTTTTTTTTTTTTTATGAATAGGTGCATCTAAAATAAAAATTATTTATATGTCTTTCATGAGTCTTTGAAGCGATGATTGTTTTGTGTGTAACGCTCTCTTCAGATGGCTGTTCTGAATTGAGGGTTATTAGTCCTTGGGCCAAGGAGGTCTAAATTGCCTTTCTAAAGTGTAGCAAATTCGTTGAGATAAGAAAACAATTGGTGTTCTGTGTAGGGTTTTTGGTATATACCAATAAATCAATGTGTTACATTGTGGATATGGGTGGAGTAATTAGGAATTTTGACTCGAAGTTTATTAAGAAAAATGAAAAGATGCCCTTTTTCTGGTATCTTCAGGATAGGATGTTATACATCAGTTCAATCAAAATTTTGATTTTATACGCTGACAAACATTCAATAAACACCCCAGCCCACTTTAAAGAGGATTGGGGGTTCTTGGATTTGCCTAGTTTGAATATGTGTGGGTGTGTGTGTGAGCGCGCGCGCGTGTGTATGTGTGTGTGTGCATACTAATATCTTTGGTGTTTATGGGTCTATTTTGATGAATTTTTGTGTGGAAGTCTATACTGAGTAGGGATGGTATATCACGATTGGCGTATCTGTGCTGTCGTGCGATATAATGGTGTCAGTGTATTGTAATTTTGATTTGGGAATATCTCGGGAACCGCTGGGCCAATTTTCAAGATACACATATCATTGGAACTGGCTCCATAAGCTCTCCGTGATGGTGTAGTTGGCTATCCTATATGATGACGCTGAGTACCTGACCCCTTCATAGGTAGGGCACTCATTATTTTTATTAAATCTGTTATTCTTCCTTGCTGCTTTTGACGAAACTAGTCTTTGCCAATACCTTCTAAATTGAGTATGTAAATCGAGAGGGGCTATAAGACAAGTTAGGCATATATAGGGGGTGTCTTACCAGCAGTTATGTTAATGCTTGTTTATGTTGCCAGAGCAGTTAAAAGTTATTGATGATTCAGATTTTTTTTTTTTTTTTTTTAATAAAAGCTTCTGATAATTAATTGAAAAAGCGGCTAATCCCTAATTGTAAGTCATGAATGTTCGGAAAGTGAAACCGCCAAATTTCCTGATAAAGAGATTAAATTCAACATATGTTAAGACATGTATTAAACATGCTGTTAATCATCACAAAGTGATGTTGCCTGCAGCCAACTTCCACAGTTATGTAATCCACAGATGAAGAAGCAGGTCTAACCCACAGATGAAAGTAATCCACAGGAAATGACAGTTCCATACGTTAGCATGCAAGAGTTAATTAGAAACTGTCTCACATCCACAAGGAAATCATGTTAAATACAAATTCTGCTGACTGTCATCCCAGAATGATGAACTCAAACATAATCCACATCTGAACTGTTACTTTCTGAGTCGCTGTCATTGTCATCGAATTGGCTGACTGTGCCAGTCTTGTACAAAGTATCTGTCATGATGTTGGCACACTGGGCACACTGGCAAAGGTCAGTGCAAGGCATGTCTGCACTTTTACAGCTACATTTATTTGAAGTGCAGTTGTCTTTTTTGCAGCTACACTTCACCAGTTGGATAAGGGATGAGAGAGCAGGTGAGACTGCCATCCATTTTATGGATAAGTGTAGAGACTTTTGGTCAGTCTTGTCTTGAAACGATGTCGCCAGATTGCTGCCTGGTAATCAGCCCTTTGAGAATGAAGCGCAAGACAGTCACTGTTCGGTGGTAGTGAGTGGTCCAACTTGCATGTCACTCTGAAGATACTGTGCCGAGCCTCATTGACAGATCTTGTGTTCTGGTTGTACAGGCTGCATACAAAGGCTTCCAGGTTCTGCATCTGCAATGTGGTGAGCACCCAATTTTGACCTAAGTCAGTGACGGTTGCAATGTGCGCTGGAGAACTGACCATGAGTTGAAAAGGTTTGATTGTCCCTTTTCCTTTCAGTGAACTGGTGCTGTCACATCCTGTGAATGCATGAAAGCCAACTATTGCTTCTGAAACATGTTGACCAAGCTTTTCCGTGATAGGATTGGCATGCAACAGCCTGGAGTTATTTCCAGATCCAGTGGAGAAGTAGAGTCTGCATGAAAGATGATTCACACTGGCAACACACAATAGAAACACATCAGTGTCAGGACTTTTGATCACAACGTTGGCATATAAGTCAGAAGCATGTTTGGCATGAAGCAGAAGTCTGGTATCAGCCTCTTCATGATCACAATCGAGTTCTGGAACACTGTTTTTCAGGATCGCTGTAGAACTGGGATCAGCTGACATTATCAAGCAGCTGTTTTCAAGTGTGGCATACAGGGTTCTTCCACTCAGTTCTTCACTAGGTAGAGTCTTCCAATGGCATATGATGAAGTGACTGAGTAATTCCTTGTTTTTTTCCAGACAACAGAAATTTTCGGAATTGCTGTGGTGTTTTCTGGCATACGTGGAGAGCCCTTTGAAATATCTGGTTTGTTCCGACTGCTCTCCTGTTTCGTTCAGCATTTTTATGCTGGTAGCAAAGTATCTGTCACAAACAAAATCAATGCGGGATGCACCATAGAAGGAGGCAAGCTTAACCATGTGTCTCAAAACAAAAATGCTCATCTCACCAAATGTTCCAGGTATTCTGTCTGCAAGTTCCTGGATCAAGGCCATTCCATCAATGATCAAAGCTGTCCCAGCCCCTGTTGGTGGCTTAACACTGCTCTCTGGGACTTGACTTTCAAAGAAGTGGAGAAGGGATGATTTTGTGGTACGCTGCATAGAACCACCACTGCCACATAGACTTGGAGGAAATTGTGTCAGATTGCATGACAGCAATTCTCTCAGGTCCAGTTTTTCGCCTCTCGTAGCAACTAACTACAATCTGGTAAATAATTGTTTACTAACCTGTTTCAATCGATTTAAATTCCACTTTTGATCTCGGTGAAAGAATTTTGTTGTGATGTGTGAATCCTTGCATTTCATCTGTTTGACAGGCACTGAAGTCCACATGTTCCTTTTTTGTGGACTTTTTTCAACAAAGCGTTTGGCAACACAGAATCCTTTCTTCTGACTGGATTACTCTCACGATTTCCACATCCGGCCATTTCATTACATTTGACTGCAATTTCTGCTCTCTGGTTGTGAGACAAAATCCATCGTTGCACTGCAGCATATTCTGAGTAAAACCTGTAAGACCTCCTTTTGTTTTGGTATCTCAGTTACAAGTTTGTTCAATTGTCTGGTCCATTGCAGTTTGGCTGAATGCATGCTGATCCTGCTGTTGTACAACAAAGTCTTTGGACAGAGAGGCTACCACTGAAGGACTAGATTTTTCCAGCTTGTTCATCTCGTAGATACAGTGGAAGATACCTGGCGTAGTTCAAATGGTCATAAGAAAAGAACCAGGGCACCATCTTTGCTGCAGTGGTAAGATGCAGGTCCCAGTTACCTTCACGAGTGGCTCGTATAAAACTGAGCAGAAGGTCAGCCATTTGGAGATAAGAATGCCAAAATGCATACGTTGGCAAAGTGTCCACATCTCTGCTGAATGTGCAAGGAGAATTTCCTTTGAAAGGACTGAAAATCAGGAGAGTGAACAATATCCATAAACAACCTGTCATGGAATCCTTTTCTGAGCTGTCGTGACAAGACAGCAAACTCTTCCCTTATTTCATCATCTTGGCATTCCAAGAATTCCTCAAGTTCCAATCTCCTGAGAGCTTCAGCTACAATTTTCAATGTTCTGATGGCTCTATTGTAGTGACGTCCTTTCATCACACTTTGTAGTGAATTTTGTGCCACAACTTCTGCCTCAATGATAATATCAGATAAACCAGAATCAACAAACCGCTTGCCAATGACACTCAAAAAAGACATGCATATGTGGAACTCACCAAGACGAAGTACTGTCCTATTTGTGAAGACTTCACTATTCCAACGGACTTGCTGGGCTTTTGCATAGAACGCAAGATCAAATACGAGAACAATTGTCTGAAGTTCTAGCTCATCAGCAATTGAGAGACTTTTTTCAAACACTGCATTCACAGTTTTTAACTGTGTAGGACTTGCGTCAATTACTGGGAGATAACCAATTTTGTTGTGTGGCACATTATCTTGGTGGAGGACTATATTGAATGCTGTCCATCCCGGGAGACTCACATCATCATCTCTTTCATGCATTTTACTGAGGGACATGGCGAGGTCAACTTCATGAGTTTGTCCTTGAGAATCTTCTACAAGAACAAATTCATCAGGTCCATCCAAAGAACAGACTGGAGGACCAACCTTCTTTGCTGCATGATATTCTGGAATGGGTTGAGCAGTAAACTGCAGAGTGCGTTTTCTTTTTTTCCCACCACCCTTACCACCCTGATTTCCATCATCCACAGCATTGGTAACAGAACTACTTATTTCAGTGACAGCATCATTTATAATTATCTGCACTATTATGCCATTGGTATTGTGTGTTGTTCCTTCTCCTGTCAAGGTTTCTTCCCCAAAGTCATTATTATCCCATGTCAGAGTAAATGTCTTTTTCAGGAAACCTTGTGGAACAGTACTTTTTTTGTCAGTTGCTGCTCAGCAAGAGCAGTGTCATGCTGGAGCACTGTGGAATGACTCATGCAGTGACCAAGACCATTGAGAAGGTTGATGACTGTCAATGAACCAGTTAGGTGCCGAATGGTCATGCCCAATGCATAATGTTTTGGCAGGAAAAGCCTTCCTTTATGGGACAAATTCAAAATATCCTGACAGATACTCAGAAGTTTCCGCCTTGCGTTATCTGACACAGCAACATATTCATCATGCACATACTCTGATGTAGCACCAACAATCCATGCAAGGGCGTTGTACAGCTGAAGTGGTACAATTTCTTGTGCCGTGGCAAAGGTCATGTCCTTTGCTTCAGGTGGCCAGACGTTGTGTGTAGAATGTTGACTGGCTTGCTCCACGTGATGCCTGAGCTGCATACTGGTGTGGTAGAGGGCTCTTGTGTCATGAAAAATGGTGTCCTTTTCTGAAACACAACATATGCGCGCGCGCACACACACACACACACACACACACACACACACACACACACAACATACATGCATGCATTTAAAAATGTCAATTTATCCATAGATTTACATCAGGACGCCTACATACCCACACATATATATACTCAACTTTTGCGTATATAAATGCACTGTGATTTTGTTTTTGGTTTTGTGGGGTTTTTTTTTAAATTATGATACACACACAAATAAGTCACAAGTCGCCTTTTCTGCATATCACGTCTAATATCACTTCATGAAAACAGATGTTAAATTAAAGAATGAATGCACACACACCCACACACACACACACACACACACTGGCGCGCGCGTGCGCGCGCACGCATGCGCACACTTCATATGTCATTTGTCTCATCTGCTAAATGTTGTAAAGTACGTTTTTAAAAAATGTTTAAAAAATATTACAATCAATGTGTTGTAATAATTTGTCCATCATTAAAAACTTTAAATTGATGGTTTAGAAATTTGCCCAATAATTATTTGTACCCTCCATTTTTTCTTAAAGTTGTTTTTTTCTTTGTTCATATGTTCCACAAATTCTATTCATTCATTTATTTTAGTTTATTGTGTGGAAATTTACTGTATGTTGAAAAAATCTTCTGTAAAATAAAAAAAAAATAGTTTAAATAAGCAGGCCCAAAGTGTGATAGGTCTTTTTCACCTGCACAATGCTCCATTGGTTTTTGGTTTGTTTGTTTTTTTTATAGACAGTTCATTATGAACTATAAAAATATGCTCATAATATGACAGTTCCCCAACTCACCTACACACTCGTTAGTTGGCGGCTCAGACTCGCAGCTGCTTGGAGCACTCTCATCATTGCTGTCTGTGTCCACATGCACATCTTCCTCAGCTGCAGGAAACACAAAATCGGCTACAGCGCCTTCATACAAGACCACTTCACTTTGGTTTCTCGCTTTCAGCTGCAGGAATACAAGCTGTGGAAAATCCCTTTGAAGCCTGCATTTTAGTGCACAACTTTTTATTAACATTGGTCTATTTTCTATGTCCTCAAAAGTTTCTGAAAGCAGTTCAACCAACCGAGTCATCCGCAGAGCTCTACCTTGCTTTACAAGTTTGTCGATAATTATTCTTTCACAAAAAACAGTGTATGCTTCAGAATGTTCCCAAGAAGTGCTCTCTGATGTACTAGTGCCAGGAGTCCGGGCTTCATTAAGACAGGCTTTAAAGCAGCATGAATGGTATCTTAATTCTATAGCCACTAAATCCTTCCCTTGAATATATTGTAGAAGTTCTTCATCCTGCTTCAGTAAAGCAGCATTAATGAGTTTTCATTGTGCACTGTTTCACAGTGCTGAAGGGGCTGGTCATTTTTTTTGCCCGTGTGTTTGTCCAGTTTGGCCTTTCTTTCCTTCTTGCAAAATATGCAGACGGGCGGCAGAATATGCTGGCTACGTTGGTTTGCTTTAATGCTCGCATCTGTGATGAGGATGTCCGAACTTCTAAGTCTTTTCACTGGCTGAAAATCTTCACTGTCATCAGATGCCTCTCCTAAGCCCTTTTCATTCTGTCGCTGAAGCTGCTCCAACCTGTAATTAATAAATGCGTATAAATAAATTGTATTTAAATATTTATACATGTACCACACGTTCACAGCACAAAAAGAAATGTTATGTTTCACACACTACATACAAACAATTTAGTTATCACTTTCCTCTGTAAATCCCTCCCTACTCCTTATAGAGGGGATGGGTGAATAAGAGTGAGTGTGAATGGGTGAGTGGGACCTGGATGGACGGGTGTGATTTAATATTGTAGTATAAATTAAGAAGCTGCCCAGATCACAATACCCCATGCCAACTCCAAATGTGCATTGATGCCCAACACCATTAGATTTTCACATTCAACCATGAAGAAGAAGAAGAAGAAGAACAAAATGTACCACACACACACACACACACACACACACACACACACAAAACTAATATTTGATTAAACCTCAGCTAGTGATAATTTCATGCATACTCTTGCATACACACTCTTTTTCCAAAACACATACAGTGTTATACATAATTTACCGAGACACAAACATGTCGGAGTACGTGAAACGACAATTACAGACACAATGTACACAAACCTTTCTTTCCCAAGTGGGAAACATGTTACTTGGGAGCAGAGACTGGATCTAGATCTGGATAGAATAGTCTAAAAAGCCACCACTTTGTGAGTTGTCCTAACAATTTTCCATCAGGTTCGATCTAAATGGGTAGACACAAAGGTATCTACATTGAGACATTTTGCAGATAACACAATAAACACCTGGGCTGAAAGTACAATGCAGTTTCAATATTTTTATTAGCAGTTCAACATAAGAAAGTGTCCCAATTACCGATCCTTTCGTGGGAATTGTTGGTAACAGTATCGGTGAAATCCGCATCCCTTCTCCAGCGCATCTTCTAATCTTGATGTAGTGGAAATAAAACTTTTTGCTGCATCTCTCTGTTGGCATGGATACTTTATCCACTCTCGCGCAAACGAACATGATTTTTTAAAAGTAATAACTGTGAATGACTTTACCGTTTGATCCTTGTTGTTCGAATTATGCTGACAACATCTCAAAGTTTTGCTGTCATTACCGCTGACAGCGCACGCCGCCATCTTCGTTGTTGTCAAGTGTCGAGCGATGCGCGTTGTTCTGATTGGCTAACACCATTCGACACAGATCTAGTTGCAAAGCGAGAGGACTGCAGGCGGAAATCTAAACAAATCTTAAATAAATGTTAGCGAACCGCCCAGAGAACGTGGACAAACGAGTCACAAGACGAAACACAACGCGTTTCGACCTCTTAGGTCTTCATCAGGTGAGACATTAACGAATAAAACAATGAAAATTCACTTAGCTTTGATCGCTTCAGATCACTTCGCAGGGTTCAGCGCAAGGAAGAAGGCGTTGAATGAGAACGAGGCTGTTGGAAGGGAAATAGTGAGCGAGTCAAAGTCGTAATGAAGATAATAATATTACTGATAGGAATATTAATAATGGTCAAAATACTGAGAAAAAAAAAAAAAGGGACAAGATTACTACCAATCTTAGTGTCAATAAGTATGGGTATGGGAGAAAGGAGAGTGGGTTAGAGGATTCTTAAACAGCAGGGTTGCCGTGGCAACAGTCCCAGAGGCGAAGGCGATGGTGATGTCAATGCCAGTGGTAGTATCAATACTAGCAATAGTATTACTGAATGATACTGCTAACAACGATAGTGAAGGTTAAGGTAATGAAAGCATGATACAGAAATATATTTAGAAAATACATTTTTATAATAATCAAATAAATAAATAAATGAAACATTAAAAATAATAATAAATTAAAAAATCAGTAAATAATAATAATAATTAAAATAATAATAATAATAATGATAATAAATGCATAAATAAGATAGCTATAAGTTGTGTGTGAGGTGAATAGTGGGAGATAAGGTAGTATGTGTGTGTGTTGTGGGAGGATATTATGGGCTGAGATTGAAGTGGTGGGTTGGTACATGTTACTTTAAGGTGTTGATGCTATGAGGGTGGAGGGAAGAAGGGGATGGGTTTACGTACTAACTGGGGGAGGGGGAGGGGCAACATATTCACACCTATACACAATCTCTCCCCCCCCCCCCCCCCTCACGACCAACGATAAAGGAGCCAGCATTCTATTTATTATGTGTGTGTGTATGTGTGAGTGTGAGTGTGTGTGTGTGTGTGTGTGTGTGTGTGTGTGTGTGTGTGTGTGTGTGTGTGTGTGTGTTCCATTTGTAATATCAGCCTTATTCATTGGTTACCCCCACCTCCACCCCCAGCAACCGCCATATCCACCAACACCCCTACACACATCATTACTAGGGCAGGGGGAGGGGGGAGTAAGTCGATTGATGTAGCAAATGGAGAGACTCAGAGAGTGTAGGAAAAGGGAAGATGATGATAGCTGCAACCTATGTCTGAGGTAAACAGAGGGAGGTAGGGTGGTATGGGTGTGTGTAGGTGGGGGATATTTCAGGCTGGAGCTGCAGAGATGGAATGGTACATACTACTTTTGGACGTTGATGCCAACCCAGTTTGGCAATGAGATGAGATTCCTGCATAAGGCGTTCCAAGCTGTCACTCATAGATTGCCAAAGTGCCAAGACTTTGACATGGTTGATGTTGTGTTGGGCATGGTTGAAGTGTAGAGCGACTGGTTTGGGCCGATGGTGGCGGATGTCGGCCAGGTGTTCAGAGATGCGCGTCTCAAGTGTGCGAGATGTCTCACCTACATAGATCTTACCGCACAGCTGACAGTGGATGGCATACACAATGTTGTGGCTCTGGCAGGAGAAAGTGCGTTTAATAGTGAAAGAGCCTGTGGGGCCATGTAGGATGGTGTCTGGTTTGGTGAGAGAGCAGATTTTGCAGTTGGGTTTTGAGCAGGGGAAAGTACCTGGTGGCTTAGGTGTTGAGATTTTGTTCAGCTTAGAGCGCACCAGTAGGTCGTTGAGGTTTTTGTCACGTTTGAAAGTGATCATTGGTGTGGTCTCAAAGGCAGGTTTATGATTTTCTACTATGTGCCAGTTAGACTTCAGGATCCTGCAGATGGGCAGATTGTGAGGATGGAAGAGAAGGCAGGCAGTGAGTGGGTCTGTCTGTCTCTTTGGGAGGTTTAGTTTCCAGAGTAGATGTTCTGGATTTAGCTGCAGTGCGGCTGAGAGCATCACTGATGACGGCACTAGGGTATCCACGGTTGGTGAAAAAATCAGACATTTTGGCTGCTTGTATAGTGAAATCCTCTTCGCTAGAGCACAGTCTGCGTAGGCGAAGGAATTCAGAATATGGAATGCTATTTTTAGTGGACTGGTGGTGGGAAGATGTGTAGTCCAGGTATGAGTGCGCATCAGTAGGTTTGTAGAAGACTGAGGTTTGAAGCAGTCCATCTTTGAGGGAGATAGTGATGTCCAGGAAATTAACTGACTGTGAAATGGTGTAGGTCAGCTGGATGGATGGATGGAAGGTCTGTGCAAAGTTGAGGAAATTCTGGAGGTCATGTTCTGGCATGGATGTGGCTCCCAATCCATCATCTATGTATCTTTTGTAGAGCTCTGGTGTTGGGCCTGTGTAGGAGGTTAGTAGGCGGTGTTCTAGGTGTCCCATGAAGAGGCAGGCATAGGATGGTCCCATTTTGGTTCCCATAGCAACACCACTGATTTGTGAGAATGTGTGGTTGTTGAATTCAAAAGTATTGAGGGTGAGGACTAATTCTGCAAGTCTGACCAGTGTAGCTGTGGGAGGGTGTTGTTGGTTGGGGGGCCGTTTGTTAAGAAAGAATGCGAGGGCCTTCAGTCCATCAGCATGAGGGATGGAAGTGTAGAGAGAGACGACATCAAGGGTAAAGAGGAGGCTGGGTTTGAAAGTGGGATCTGTGTTGTATGAATTAATCATGTTGAGTGTGTGTGTAGTGTCTTTGAGGTATGTGGGGAGGCCTTGTACTATGGGTTGGAGGAGAGAGTCTAAGTACTGTGAAATGTGTTCTGTAGGGCAGCTGCATGCAGATACAATGGGTCTGCCGGGAGTATTGGTTTTGTGTATTTTAGGGAGCAGGTAGAAGGTGGGTTGTTTGGTGTCTGTCATTATGAGGAGTTTGGCTGTCTTCGGTAAGTTGTTATGTTTGATTTCTTGTTTAACTGTGGTTGAGATGAGTTTCTGGTGTTGGGGGAGGGGTGATGCTGTGAGTGGTGTATAGAAATTTGTGTCTGACAGTTGTCTGTGTGCTTCTTTTATGTACAACTGTTTGTCCCAGACCACCACTGCACCACCCTTGTCTGCTGGTTTGATGACAATGTCTTGTCTTTGTCTCAGTGATTCAAGGGCTTTTTGTTCATCCCGTGAGAGGTTGGAATTGCGGACAGGTTTGGATTTAACTTGAGAGATTTCTTTTCTACACTTTTTGATGCAGAGTCCAGCCACCTCTTGACAAATCCACTGAAGTTGAACTCTACATCAAAAAGTGTAGAAAAGAAATCTCTCAAGTTAAATCCAAACCTGTCCGCAATTCCAACCTCTCACGGGATGAACAAAAAGCCCTTGAATCACTGAGACAAAGACAAGACATTGTCATCAAACCAGCAGACAAGGGTGGTGCAGTGGTGGTCTGGGACAAACAGTTGTACATAAAAGAAGCACACAGACAACTGTCAGACACAAATTTCTATACACCACTCACAGCATCACCCCTCCCCCAACACCAGAAACTCATCTCAACCACAGTTAAACAAGAAATCAAACATAACAACTTTCCGAAGACAGCCAAACTCCTCATAATGACAGACGCCAAACAACCCACCTTCTACCTGCTCCCTAAAATACACAAAACCAATACTCCCGGCAGACCCATTGTATCTGCATGCAGCTGCCCTACAGAACACATTTCACAGTACTTAGACTCTCTCCTCCAACCCATAGTACAAGGCCTCCCCACATACCTCAAAGACACTACACACACACTCAACATGATTAATTCATACAACACAGATCCCACTTTCAAACCCAGCCTCCTCTTTACCCTTGATGTCGTCTCTCTCTACACTTCCATCCCTCATGCTGATGGACTGAAGGCCCTCGCATTCTTTCTTAACAAACGGCCCCCCAACCAACAACACCCTCCCACAGCTACACTGGTCAGACTTGCAGAATTAGTCCTCACCCTCAATACTTTTGAATTCAACAACCACACATTCTCACAAATCAGTGGTGTTGCTATGGGAACCAAAATGGGACCATCCTATGCCTGCCTCTTCATGGGACACCTAGAACACCGCCTACTAACCTCTTACACAGGCCCAACACCAGAGCTCTACAAAAGATACATAGATGATGGATTGGGAGCCACATCCATGCCAGAACATGACCTCCAGAATTTCCTCAACTTTGCACAGACCTTCCATCCATCCATCCAGCTGACCTACACCATTTCACAGTCAGTTAATTTCCTGGACATCACTATCTCCCTCAAAGATGGACTGCTTCAAACCTCAGTCTTCTACAAACCTACTGATGCGCACTCATACCTGGACTACACATCTTCCCACCACCAGTCCACTAAAAATAGCATTCCATATTCTGAATTCCTTCGCCTACGCAGACTGTGCTCTAGCGAAGAGGATTTCACTATACAAGCAGCCAAAATGTCTGATTTTTTCACCAACCGTGGATACCCTAGTGCCGTCATCAGTGATGCTCTCAGCCGCACTGCAGCTAAATCCAGAACATCTACTCTGGAAACTAAACCTCCCAAAGAGACAGACAGACCCACTCACTGCCTGCCTTCTCTTCCATCCTCACAATCTGCCCATCTGCAGGATCCTGAAGTCTAACTGGCACATAGTAGAAAATCATAAACCTGCCTTTGAGACCACACCAATGATCACTTTCAAACGTGACAAAAACCTCAACGACCTACTGGTGCGCTCTAAGCTGAACAAAATCTCAACACCTAAGCCACCAGGTACTTTCCCCTGCTCAAAACCCAACTGCAAAATCTGCTCTCTCACCAAACCAGACACCATCCTACATGGCCCCACAGGCTCTTTCACTATTAAACGCACTTTCTCCTGCCAGAGCCACAACATTGTGTATGCCATCCACTGTCAGCTGTGCGGTAAGATCTATGTAGGTGAGACATCTCGCACACTTGAGACGCGCATCTCTGAACACCTGGCCGACATCCGCCACCATCGGCCCAAACCAGTCGCTCTACACTTCAACCATGCCCAACACAACATCAACCATGTCAAAGTCTTGGCACTTTGGCAATCTAAGAGTGACAGCTTGGAACGCCTTATGCAGGAATCTCATCTCATTGCCAAACTGGGCACCGTCCACCCTCATGGCATCAACGTCCAAAAGTAGTATGTACCATTCCATCTCTGCAGCTCCAGCCTGAAATATCCCCCACCTACACACACCCATACCACCCTACCTCCCTCTGTTTACCTCAGACATAGGTTGCAACTATCATCATCTTCCCTTTTCCTACACTCTCTGAGTCTCTCCATTTGCTACATCAATCGACTTACTCCCCCCTCCCCCTGCCCTAGTAATGATGTGTGTAGGGGTGTTTGGTGGATATGGCGGTTGCTGGGGGTGGAGGTGGGGGTAACCAATGAATAAGGCTGATATTACAAATGGAACACACACACACACACACACACACACACACACACACACACACACACACTCACACTCACACATACACACACACACATAATAAATAGAATGCTGGCTCCTTTATCGTTGGTCGTGAGGGGGGAGAGAGAGAGAGAGGAGAGAGAGAGAGAGAGAGAGAGAGAGATTGTGTATAGGTGTGAATATGTTGCCCCTCCCCCTCCCCCAGTTAGTACGTAAACCCATCCCCTTCTTCCCTCCACCCTCATAGCATCAACACCTTAAAGTAACATGTACCAACCCACCACTTCAATCTCAGCCCATAATATCCTCCCACAACACACACACATACTACCTTATCTCCCAGTATTCACCTCACACACAACTTATAGCTATCTTATTTATGCATTTATTATCATTATTATTATTATTATTATTATTATTTTAATTATTATTATTTACTGATTTTTTAATTTATTATTATTTTTAATGTTTCATTTATTTATTTATTTGATTATTATAAAAATGTATTTTCTAAATATATTTCTGTATCATGCTTTCATTACCTTAACCTTCACTATCGTTGTTAGCAGTATCATTCAGTAATACTATTGCTAGTATTGATACTACCACTGGCATTGACATCACCATCGCCTTCGCCTCTGGGACTGTTGCCACGGCAACCCTGCTGTTTAAGAATCCTCTAACCCACTCTCCTTTCTCCCATACCCATACTTATTGACACTAAGATTGGTAGTAATCTTGTCCCTTTTTTTTTTTTTTTTTCTCAGTATTTTGACCATTATTAATATTCCTATCAGTAATATTATTATCTTCATTACGACTTTGACTCGCTCACTATTTCCCTTCCAACAGCCTCGTTCTCATTCAACGCCTTCTTCCTTGCGCTGAACCCTGCGAAGTGATCTGAAGCGATCAAAGCTAAGTGAATTTTCATTGTTTTATTCGTTAATGTCTCACCTGATGAAGACCTAAGAGGTCGAAACGCGTTGTGTTTCGTCTTGTGACTCGTTTGTCCACGTTCTCTGGGCGGTTCGCTAACATTTATTTAAGAACCATTCGACACGCTTTGTCAGCGAGTTTGAGTGGGGCGCAAAGGTAAGACAGGTTTCGGCAATTTTATGACTTTTCAAACTCATTTTATGCACTAATCCACCCATATCGGCAATGTAACAACCTTGATTTAATAATAATATGGATTGACGAACGTGTTTCATTTGAATTTTTTTTTTTTTTGCCTCAAGCATGTGCCACAGAGTGAAAGATAATCGAGGTCGTCCGACCGACTATATGGGGTTCGAGTTAATGCATGCTCACAGAAAAAAAAAAAAAAAAAAAATCCACACCCGGTATTTTTTTTTTTTTTTTAAATTTTCTTTTTAAGGATTCCAACTTTTTCTTTCTTTGATACTAATGTCACAACTCCTAACAGAATTTTATATGTAAACTAAAATAAATAACCCTGAAAAATGTTGTTGTTTTTTTCATGGTACCACGAATCTTTTTTAACAGCTATAGTGCGGCAAAATGGGATGTGAGGTGAGAGGCAAAAATAAATCTGTGTCCCTGGAACACAAACCTATAACCATGATAAATTTCAGGATTGTGAAACAGCTTGCAACACAATACCCAAACTTTCCCCCATCTCATTATCATTCCGTACTCCATCACCCTGGGATTACGACATATCTTGCAACACAATATCCCTATTCCCATTCCTCTACTGCACATACCACACTCACCATCATTTCACATTCCATCACCTGGGGGATTATGCGGTAGAACCCACAATAAACCACATATATTCAAATATTTCATACTAAAACCTATTAAAAAAATAAATAAATAAATAAAAATTAAAAATAAAAAAATAAAAAAACCACTCCTTTGTGTGTGACCTACACAGGAGATATCACACACCCGAGGTATGATTAATACTGAGTAAACCACAGCACTGGAACCTTTTTCCTAGGGTTATGCCACCCAATATCCCAGTTCCAGTTTCACAAAAAAAAATGGAAAAGTTAAGTTATGTTTTGTTCAATTTGGGGTGACTTCCAGTAGACACCCAGCAAAACTATACTACTCTCCATGATGAATGACACCATTCATTATAAACAACTAGTTCTGAATCAGCACAAACATGACCAATTACTATGTAACCACATGAGTACCAGTCTCGTCACTAGCTGCAGTACTTCTATGCACGAAGACACTCCCTTTTCATAACTCGCTAGAAACCATGCTTGCCTATCCGCAACATTCTCTACCCTCCGAGTTTTATCCATCTTCAGCAATCTTGCCCACTTATACTATTGGTCTCTAAAAAAAACATGTATTCTGAAATATTTATCATCTAGCATTTCCAAAAAATTATAAACGATAATTATAACCGGTTGCAAAATCATCATTTACAAGATTTGTCATGAAACAGTAGTAACGGAAAAACAAAAAACAACCAACTCATTACGCATTCATAAACCATCGATCACGTGACCTATACACCCCGTCGCGGGACTTCTGATCCATTTTGAAAACAACAAATCTTTATCTTCGCATCCTTCTACGTACAAAACGTTCATAATTGTCCACAATACCTTACCACTAGTTACTTACTCAAATATAATTCATTATTTAAAATATAAGGACAAATATCCCACAACAGACTTCATTGACATTAACATCAAAATTTCCACTCTTCAAAACACATTGCGCATTTTCCTCATCTTCACACATTCAAACACTCACAAAACCTTAACATATCAAATCACTCCTCTCCAAAACATAAAATTTCATAATAATATTAAACCTCACCTGGTTTAGGAAACACGTTTTTTTTTTTTTTTCTATTTTTTTGGGCAGCTCACGCTCCCTTTAGATCTTAGCTTTTTTAGACTAGGATGCAACGGGCAAGCTACAATAAAAACATGGATCGTTATTCAGTGTATTAAAAATTTTTAAAAAAAACAAAAAAAAACAACCTCCCAGCATCCCTGTTGAGAAAATACTAAAACAGGGGTTCTACCTGTTCTCAATAGTCAATTATTTTAGAACTGTATTTAAAACAAAATAAATCTCAACTTTCTCCAACCTGTCAAAAACATGAATCTTCATTCTAAAGGGAAACAATCCCCTTTTGACTGCTGCTATTAAAATGGTAAAATTTGGATTATTTCCCCTCAAAGAATTAATATCCCTGGTAACTCCTAATCATCAATTGGGAGGTTACATGTGATCAAAGTGTCTCAGAAACTGACAATGCTGTGATTCATGAAAACATTGCTGAAAATGTTTTATCGCCGATTTACAGCCGATATGATTCTGTGACATCCCACATGGGATTGCTGGTGGGATCTTAGCGATATTTATCATTCTGCCGGGACTGATTACTCCAAGGCTTGATTTGCTGAAAAGATGCGAATCTCTCTCTCTCTCTCTCTCTCTCTCTCTCTCTTCACACACACACCACCGCGCGCGCGCGCGCGCGCGCGCGCGCGCGCACACCGCCTGCGTGCATGCGCACGCTCACAGCACACAGAGAGGGAGAGAGAATACGTCCACAAAACAGCGTCTATATAAAACCTTTCTGCTATGGATTTATCCATGACTGCATTATCATCACATTGACACACGATGTATATATACATGCAGTCCTAGAGAGTGTGACTTGGAAGTGACATTATTCTGCCTTCGTCTTGGTGCGCGCTCCCTGTCGCCTTGTATGGCAAGTCCAGTGTAAGATGATTGTGTCTTGTGCCGAACGTTCTCCAGTCCCTTAGGCAAATCCGGGGTAATTTTGCTGATGCTGGGATTGGTTTGCTGGGGTTCTTCAAGTGTGCGAACCTCAGTAGCCCGAGTTAGAATTAATGATGAAGTATGAAAAGAAATTGTGGAGTAATTGGCATATCCAGGGGAGTAGTGACAAGTAGATATCATACTGGCATATCCTGGAAGATAAATGGGTTTCATCATCATCATCATATCATCATCATCATCATCATTATCATATATTTTATTACTTATTACTATAGTACTAATACTAGCGCCTATCCGCGGTTACAGACAAAGCTCCAAGCCCTTTACAACCCACGCTCTCGGTAACACAACTGGCTGCCTACCAGGGTAGAGCCGACAAAAGAGCTGCATTCAGGCGCTACATTCAGTCGCTTCCCGTGTCAGTCAGTATCAGTCACTCACAGCCCAGATATGGCGCTTTGCGGTCGGCTGGGCTATAAGCAACATTACCATTCCCATCAGTCACTCATTTTTTTCAACTTTTATTCTCTCGCGCATGTGCTGCCTCTAGCATGTCACCCACACCAGCGACCAAACTGGCCTTCTCTTCCGAAAGTAGGTGATGGGGTTTTATGTGTGTGCAAGACGTTTTACGTGCATGCACACATGAAACGTGGCTTATAGTCTCATTTGAAGGACTTTTATGGAAATGGAAGTGAGAACTAGTGTTAACTCCGAGGAAAAAAAAAACAAAAAACATTAATACGGAAACGGACCGGCGAGGATGTTGGGGATAAATTGTGCCAATGAACAGTATGATTAATGAAAGCCATGAATCAAAACTTGGGGGGGAGGGAGGGGAGGGGAGGGGGGTGGTAAGGAGAGTAAGAGAAAATGAACTTCTCACTGAAGTATGTCTCCTAATAGATGATTTTTTTTTAAAGTCTGCAGCTCCGCGCATCCTTTCTCTTCTTTCAGGTTAAAAAAAAAAAAAAAAAAAAAAAAAAAAAAAAAAACTGTCGTGAATTGCCACGCTAAGCCGACAAAGAATTGCTCTTCTTACGCGCACGAAGCATCGCGTATGATGAGCAGCAGTAGATCTGGAAGCCCCAGGGAAGAAGCCTGAAATTGTGTCCGTTTACCTCTCCAACACAACTGACGTGGATTCCCTGGATTAGGCGACTCATGACGTAATCTACCGAACGCATCACACAACGATGGCCGATGGAGCTATTTCGCAACATCACGGATCTCAAGCACCGTTGCAGCCCGTGTCGTTCACAGCATCACGTCTTCGAGTTATACTCGATCAAAAGAGAGTGCTAGAGCCGTATTCCAGCGTTAACTTTATAGCTGGCGCGGGGGTAACGTGCGGAGGAGGATTTTTGCCGAGTCTTCCAAAGCTCCTAAACACACACACACACACACACACACCACAGGGGAGCTCCATGTTCAAAACCCTTCAACAGAAAGCTGCAGGTGAAAAGGACGAGCGGAAAACTGTTCGTGCAGGTGACAAAAGGAGAGAATGTCAGAATGTCTGTTCTAAACCAGCCATCTTATTTCGCCCGCAAACCCCACTTTTCACATAATTAAATTTCCTCAACCAAAAAAACAGCTAAAAACCTACAAAATCAAAAAACTTAATCACGTGAAAAGCGGGGTTTGCGGGCAAATAAGATTGCTGCTCTAGAACCACACATTTAGACATTCTCTCTGATTAACTTATAGGCACTGTGTTTGGTGGAACAACTTGCAACTCTTCGCGAACAAACGATCTTTTAGGGGCGGGCTTTTTAGAAGAAAGAGTTTCTCTTAAATAATATACGGGAGGGGCTGTTTTCATAATTCTTTCAACTTCATATACGTCTACGCTCCATATAGGGTCTGTGGCTCTAATTCTAACATCGCCCTCTGCTTCTCCAGGTGCATACAAGTATCTTACTTTTAGTCCGAACGGCAAGAGTTTTTGATTACTTCGGATGTCTTCAGTAATACGTTTTTTTTTTAATTTGATTGCGTTTACTGGCTTAAGGCCTGTTGCTTTAAATTCTTCATTGTTCATGGCGCGCAAGACTGCTGGCAATCTCCTGACCCATTCTGTGTTGCGTGTTTTGTCCATAAGGTCTCTATGATATTGATAGGTAAACAGCCGCTCAGCCAGATTCTTATTAAAGTTTTCTACTAGAGCCTGGGAGCGATGGTTGCCTGGGATCCCTCTCTTAACTGTAACCCGGTGTCTTAAAAACAGTTGGTTTACAGCTCCTTTAAACTCTTTCCCATCATCAACCTGAATCATCCTAGGATACTTTAATGGACCTCGCATGTATATTTGTTGTAAAGCCACAGCCACAGCAGTTGAGCTTTTATCCGTTAAAGGCTCAGCGTCTTTATATCTTGAAGCCATGTCAACAACAGTCAGAGCATACTTAAACTTTTTTCTTCTAACTTTGTCATGTGGAAGATACAACAAGTCCATCTGGTGGGTGTCATTAGGAACTGAGTTAACAAATCGAGGCCTTATTATTCTTTTTGGGGCAGGCAGATATATTTGCCAGATCGCTTGTTTTGAAAGCCAGTTTTTTGCTTCTGATTCAGACACCCTAGCAGCTTTACTCAGTTTATCAATAGCAGCCTTTCCTTTCCAATATCCTCTAGGAGAATAATATATTTTGTACTTCGTATCGTCCATAAGAAGGGACTGTTTTTAATTACATTTTAACTATGTTTTTAGATTGAATATGTGTTATGTTTTAGGCTTAACAACAAGCAAACAAACAATAATCAAACCAACAGCCGTTTGGTGGAATCCATCTTCTGTATTGACATGACAACGGATTCATTAACATAACAACACCAGAGTGGCGTCCCTTGATAGCCGACGATCGATAGACCATGGAAGCCAGTTCTCAACACTCCTCCACCCTTAGATGAAAGTATGGGCGATAAAGTGAACTTGCTTTAGCACAGTGGAATAAATCAAACGTGAACAAATGAACAAAAAACAGCATAACTGTAAAATAATAAAGTTGCATAAATTTAGTCACTTTCTGTTTGACCAGGTGCTTCACCAACACATCAAAGATTGTCTACAACTCAATGGAATAGTCAACTCTTTTAGCTCTTCAGTAACTTTGGAACACAAAACCTTGGCCCCGTTTCATAGTCTTTCAAATATGCTGGTTGTCTCCTTTCTCTCATAGAAACTCGTTTTTCTTGCTGTATGCCTGGTGGTACCACTGATGCTTTTGACTGGTTTTCAGTCCGATGATACTGGTCATGCTGGTTTTCATTGTCTGCCTGTTCCTGGACAGAAGGTGGCAGCACACCTGGCTGCACTGAGGTACTGCATGGCTCCACAGAATCAGACATCCCCCCCTTCTCTGGACACACAGGCAAATCTGGACATGGAAAAGAAACCCTTGATGATGATGATCCAGCCGGATAATACCATGAACCAGCAGTTCTCTTCTCTTGTTGTGCAATACTGTCTTTCTTGCAGTGTCGTTTCTGGATATAATCAACATGACGTCTGACAATACGCCCATTTTCCAACTGCACAGCATAGGAGACTGGACCTGACACCTTAACAATAACTCCTGGAATCCACTTTGCACCATAACCAAAATTCTGCACATTAACTGAACTGCCAACAGCAAATGAACGTTCACGTGACTTTCTGTCATGATCTTCCTTCATTTGTTTTTGTTTCTTCTGAACCTTCCCTTGCAGAGTTGGATGCAGAAGGTCCAGTCTAGTCTTCAGTTTCCGCTGAAACAACAGCTCTGCAGGACTTTTTCCAGTGGTTGACTGTGGTGTAATTCTATACTGCAGCAAGAACCTGCATAACTTTGTATGCACACTGTCACCTTCAGTTTTTGCGATGCCTTCTTTGACAGTCTGTACAGCTCGTTCTGCAAGCCCATTGCTGGATGGATGATATGGTGCGGTCTTCACATGGTTGATGCCGTTATTCTGCATGAAATCAGAAAACTCCTTTGATGTGAAATTTGTACCATTGTCAGTCACCAGCATGTCTGGCAGTCCATGCTGAGCAAATATTTCTTTCAGTTTCCTGATAGTTGCTGATGATGTTGTTTGCTTCATGATGGCAACTTCAATCCACTTGGAGAAGGCATCCACAACAATCAAGAACATTTCCCCCATATATGGCCCAGCATAATCCACATGAATCCTTTTCCATGGATTTTCTGGATACTCCCAAGGATGAAGTGGAGCAACAGCAGGTGCATTCTGATGTTCTTGACAAACACTGCAAGTACGTACAAGTGTTTCTAAGTCAGCATGCATCCTAGGCCACCAAACATAACTCCTGGCAAGTCCTTTCATGCGACAGATCCCTGGATGTGCAGTATGCAGTTCATTCATAACCTGTTTTTGCCCTGGAGGAGGGATAATGACTCGGGCTCCCCACAATATGCACCCATCTTGTACACTGAGTTCATCCTTCCGCATTCGGTACGGAGCAAGGTCAGGATTCCTTTCATCTGATGGCCAGCCACGCAGGAGGTATTCATGAACATGCGACAAGACTGGATCATGTCTTGTCCAGTCAGAAATTTTCCTTGCTGATAGAATGGAACAGTCCTCAAGCTCCTCGATCAACAGAACTCTTTCATCAGACTCCGAAAACTCAGTTTCGGGAAGCGGAAGCCTAGAAAAACAGTCTGCATTCATGTGCTCATTTCCTGGCCTATACAGCATTGTGTACTGGTATGCTCCCAAGAGAAGCGCCCATCTTTGGATCCTTGGTGAAGCTATGGCAGGAACTTGTTTTTCTTCACCAAAAAGTGTCACTAAAGGTTTGTGATCAGTCACAATGGTGAAATGCTTGCCGTACAGATATTTGTGGAATTTCTTCAGTCCGAATATTACAGCAGCACCTTCCTTGTCCAGCTGTGAATAATTCTTTTCAGCTGCGTTCAGACTTCTTGAGACAAATCCAACTGGATGTTCTGACCCATCTTCCATAATATGTGACATCACAGCTCCCAGTCCATACTGTGACGCATCTGTATGCAGAACAACAGGCTTGTTTGGGTCATAAAACACCAACACTTTCGCTGACAGAATCATTTTCTTGGTTTTCTCAAAACACAATTGCTGTTCTGGTCCCCATACCCATTTGACCTTCTTTTGCAACAATCTGTGAAGAGGGTACAATTCTGCTGACAAGTTTTTTAAGAACCGACCGTAATAGTTCAAGAATCCCAAATACGCCTTCAATTGTTGCACATTTTCTGGAGCTTTCGCTTGAACTAGAGCTTGTATTTTGTCTTCCACTGGCTCAATCCCCTGTTTGCTGATTTTGTGACCCAGAAAAATGACCTCTTCAGCACCAAATACACACTTTTCTTTCTTCAATTTGGCACCAGCACTGTCAAGTCTAGCAAGAACTTCATCCAAGTTTTTGTATGACATTTCTGTTGTTTCACCTGTCACCAGAATGTCATCAAAATACACCACAGTACCTGGAATGCCCTGGAGTATTGATTCCATGACTCGCTGGAAAATTGCTGGTGCACTTGAAACGCCAAAAGCAAGACGCTTGTACGTGAAGAGTCCCTTGTGTGTGTTGACCGTCAGAAACTTCTGACTCTCTGTGTCAAGTTCAATCTGAGTGTAGGCATGAGACAAATCTAGTTTGTGGTAGACAGACCCTTTGCCAAGCTGAGTGATTAAATCTTCCAGATTTGGAATAGGATACTGTTCCACTTTGGATACCTTGTTCACTGTTACTTTATAGTCCCCACAAATGCGAACTTGACCACTAGATTTCAAGACAGGAACAATGGGTGCGGCCCAGTCTGAAAACTGAACAGGTTCAATTACATCATCTTGCTGTAAGCGCTGCAGTTCTTTTTCTACTTTCTCTCTCATAGCATATGGAAGAGACCTGGCTTTACAGAAAACTGGAACTGCATCATCTTGAACATGTAGTTTGGCCTTTACTCCTTGTATTTTGCCCAGACCTTCTTCAAACAGATTTTTGTATTTGTCAACAACTGTACTGATTTGGTCTGTTTCAATTTCTTTCACAACATTGACCGTCAGCACCCCTAATTGCTCAATTAGGTCACGACCAAGCAGATTGTGTTTGAATTCTGTGAAAAGCACTCTGCTTTCAACATCCTGATTTCTGAATGTCACTCTGACATCTAACGTTCCGAGCACTTTAACAGTATGACCTGTGAATGACTTAATCTTCACCGAAGATCTTCCCATGCTGGTGGTTCCAAACAGCTTCTTCACCAATTTATTTGACAAAATGGTGTATGGAGAACCTGTGTCAATTTCGAACTCAACAGGCTTTCCTTGAATTCTGACTTCACACACCATAGGTGCTACACTCCTTTTGCTCTGAACACTACACAGAATGATGTGATCAATCTCCTCACTACTTTCATCACTGTCATTGATATTCTTCACATTTCCTTTCATTTTCTGTGGCTGATCACATTTGACCTTAGCATGAACTTTCTTTCCACAACGGAAACAATATTTTTCTCTAAACAGACACATCCTCGGACTATGGTCTGCTCCACAACGAAAACATCCAGTGTTCCACCTGTCTTGTTGCTGACCACTCTTTTTCCACCTGTCCTGGAAATGGCATGGCCTCACAGACTCCACCTTGCCCAGTGTGACTTTATTCACACCATCTGCTGCATCTTCCACTGAACCCTGCATCTCCTTCACATTCCGGCATGCTGCTTCATGGGATTCAGCAATCTGAAATGCTTTATCAAGTGTCAACTCAGCATCTGGTACAGATAATATCTTCTCTTGAATTTGCTCGTTGCTGATCCCCGCAATAAACCTATCACGTAGTGCCCGAGTGATAAACTGACCAAAGTTACAAGGACTTGCAAGTCGACGAAGTTCAGCCAGAAACATCTGAACACTTTCTTCCTTCTTTCTGCTTCTTGAATAGAACTGAAGACTTGCACTGGCTTCTGACAGTTTGGGCTTGAGATAATTGCTAAACTAGCTCTGAAACTTCAGCACATGTCTTTGATTCTGGTTTAGCAGGCAGGCAAAGGTTCTTAATAATGTGGTACGTACCTGATCCCACATTAGAACAAAGAATACACACCTTCTTCTTATCATCAACGATGTCATTGGCAACGAAAAAATGTTCGTAAATTTCAACGTATTCTTGCCAATTTTCCCCTTCTTTAAAAGGTTGTAAATGCCCCAGTATACCTGCCATTGTTTAAACCTCACTCAATTCTGCATGAAGTACAAGATCGTTTATCCTCGTCGCCAAAATATGTTCTGTTTTAGGCTTAACAACAAGCAAACAAGCAATAATCAAACCAACAGCCGTTTGGTGGAATCCATCTTCTGTATTGACATGACAACGGATTCATTAACATAACAACACCAGAGTGGCGTCCCTTGATAGCCGACGATCGATAGACCATGGAAGCCAGTTTTCAACACTATGCAAGAAGAAAGATTGCTCCCATAGCACCTATAATAAAGCCTATTTCTACCATTTTCTGATCCTCAGACGGTTCATAAAAGTCAGACAGTTCTGGCGGTGACGACGTCAGAAACTTCTTTCCTGTCACTAAGTAATATTCATTAATTGCGTCATCAACGTCTGTAAATGTGTGCTCCGCATGTCCCTGTTCTCTTAACTTTTTATTAATAAAGTCTAAGTGAGCAATTCTCCTTTTCTCGTAAGCATCTTTTGCCTTAGCTAATTCTTCCATTGCCTTGTTATGACGTTCTCTTTCTTCATCAGACCGCAGTTTACTAAACATATAATTGCTGCCAGAGAAAGCCAACGCATTAACAATAGCTCCTCCCACCATCAGAACTAATCCAGACATCTTTTTATAAATGAATGAATTTTTTTTATAAATCAATATTTTTTAGAACGAATCTTTTTTATAAATCAATATTTCTATGCATTGATGTTTTCTGGGATAATCCCCTGTGTAACAAGAAAGTCTTTTGAGGCAATCCCCGCCGTTATTACAGCTATAACCTTAACAACATCCTCAATGTCCAACCTTCCCAGATCAGCCGGTCTCATTTTAAACATGTTTTTGCTAACATGCTGTACCCTATACTAAGACCGCTGATTACAGCAGAGTGGTAAATAGTATTGATGATCTTTGCGGTGCTCATGTTTTTAATCAACTAAAAAAATAATTAAAATAATCATAATATGAAAGACTGTCTATGTGCTTTTTAATCAAATAATCTTTTGTTGCCAGAGCTAAAAATAAGGTTGCAACTAGTTTCGGTGAATCTTCTATCTTTCCCATGTTGGGCGGTTTTATTCTTAACAAACATTTTGCTAGGGTTGAATAAACTATAACACCAACAATAGGCACTGCATAATTAACCAGCGTTAAACTCATGGTTTTATTTTTTTTATTGCTTTTAAAAAGGGCTTTAAAAAATGGATTGCGACGAGCTATTAAAGTGCGAGGAGGCGGCAGACCCAAACCTCTGTCATAAAGAAAGATTATACTCTCTGGCTGCATGTGGGAAAACCAGGCAGTATTTAGGCACTGAACTAAGTGTTGAACAGATTCAGCAATTGTCTACATCAGACGTTGAGAAGTATTACGCTAGGTACGAAGCACAGCTAGGGTCAAAAATGGTTAGATCAGTGGGGCAGACAATGATTAGTTTATATGCTAAGTTAGTAGGCAAGATAGCGCCGATTGATTCAGAAGAAGATTTAAAATATGACTTATCACAAGATCCGGTTTTAACCAAGTCCCTAGAATCTCTTGCATGTGACATGTATTATAGATTTGGGACGTTGTTATGCCCATTCATCATGGGATTAATTACTTTTAATCATATTAATTTCAATCATATTAATTTTAATCGCACTAAAAAAAATGAGCGAGCAGGAGAAGAAGACCCCACAGGAGCAGAATATGGCTCCACAGAATGCCCAAGTGAGTGTCCCACAAGTGAGTGTCCCACAAGTGAGTAGTGTTACTAAAGCTAAAAGTCCTGGGCGTGTTGAGGCCGGTCGTAAACTAGCTGAATGGAACAGACTGCAAAAAGCAAACCAAGCAGCAAAACAAAAATTGGTAGATAGTAATACAACATCGCCACCAGCACCGCCGCCGTCACCACCAACAACAACAACACAATCAAACTATAAGATGTATTATTATGTACTGGGGTGTGTTGTTGGTGGTGGGGGGCTTTTGGCATACAAGTGTCTAAACCCATACCTAGCAACAAAGTCACAAACCCCCACAAAAAACAGTAAAAGAAGAAGAACCAGCTTCTGCAAAAAAAAAAGCACAACCTCCTTCTGTAAACCCATTATTTTTACTGAATTAGTTTTTTTAATGTGTTGTTAAGTACAGGTTAAGTACTGGTTAAGTACAAGTAAAGTCAGTTATAACAAGTTAAGTGTAAGTAAAGTGCAAGTAAAGTGCAAGTTAAGTGCAAGTAAAGTGCAAGTCATGTTAAGTACTAGTTAAGTACTAGTTAAGATCTTAAGTAAAGTACTAGTTAAGATCTTAACTTAAGTCAGTCAAGTTAATCTTTTAAGTCAGTTCTCCAATGACCTATAGCGTATGAAAACTCAGGATTAACGTAAGTTCGCTTGTTATTGTTAGAGACTAGTAATTTCTTATTAACAGCAGTTGTGTTTACTTGATGAAGAGTAGAGCGCAGATTAACATTTGTGTGATGAAATACTTTGTTTTCAAAGAGAGCCTGCTCGTAGTTGTCGTGACTTTATATTTTTTTTACAACTTCTTTACTTATGCCCTTAGCTTTCTTCATTACAGAAGTCTGGCTAGCAACGCTATACATCTTTGACCGCAGACCAACATATTCTTGTATAACTGTCCCATTAAGTTTGTCTTTAAACTTTCCAATTACTTTCTTGTTTACAGTTGAATGTAAAGGGCTGTCTTTTGGGTAGTCACATGTGTCGTACCATCCATCAGCTCCTTTGGCCACCTCTGCTTCTAAATCCTTATAAAAGTCTTCAGTTGGAACATCCAGAATAAAAGAGTCAGTGTCTGTGTAAAGGACTCTGGACTCTGGATACAGCAGTTTAAAGTAGTCATACAGAAATTCAAGCATTAACAATTTTGACAGCTCTAACACAGTAAACCCAATAAACACCGGCTTGTCCAACTTCACATTCTGTTTCTTCATCACAATGCCAACCAGGCTGTCACTAAATTTTCTAAAGTCTTGGTAGTTAGGTTTAGAGACCAGCTTAATTGCTTGTTTTTCTTTTGTAACTAATCTTACATCTTTGCGCTTGTGTGGGTTCTCCATGGTTTTGCCAAAACAACTGTTGTTCATTAGTTTAAAAAAGTCTTTTTCTGAAGCGTCAGTGGCTTTAGTCCTAAGATCAGTATTCTTCATGATGTATGGCCTCATAAAGGGCTCTTGTTCAAATTCTATTATTCTGTGAACGGCGGTAAGTTTCAGTCCGTGTCTTAAGTAAAACTGTAGCAGTCTGTAATGACATACGTACTTAGTCTTGTGGCGAAGATTAGGCACGAGTTTAGGTGGTTCGGTGGGGCTCATCTTTAATCTTTCTGCTGCTGGGGGGTAATCGTTATGGAGGTCATGCAATTCTGTAGGATATTCTAAGTCTACCTCTAAGATTAGTCCTACTGGATAATCAGGCGTAAGACGCGGTAGATAACTCAACATATTATTAACGTCATGAGGTCCTACGAACATTTTAAAGTTTCTTAATGGCAGTGCCTGGCTCATGGCCCACCCATACAGATTGTTGGCGTCTAAGTACATTAGATAGTTAGATGGTTTAGTGGGATCATAGTCATCTAAGTACTTGTTGTTGGCTTTGCAGTAAGGGTGTGAGGCCATGCTAATGCCTCCCCTCAGCCCATCCTCAATCATCTGGAGTGTGGCCAGATCAGATATTAAGTCAGTCTCAATGTTTGTAGACTTTAAGAATGCGTCCCAAGACAACCCCGGGGCAGATATGTAATGTGATGAATCTAGGCCGTAATGTTTCATGCATGTAGATCTGTAATTTTGAAAGACGTCTGCCAATAAACACACGTCGGCCAATAAATATTGATCATGATAATCGCCCATTGTTTGGCAGTGTAATTCTGTCCAGGCTTTCTGTGCGTATTCATAGTCAGCGTCAGATATGCCTTTACCTGTAAGACGACTGTAAAAGTCTTCCTTTGCTGGCAGCGCTGGCTCATCAAACTTGTCCCACGAGTCCATGTATTCATAAGGGTAAACGCCTTTACGTACTAAAGCCGACTTAAAATATTTTTTAGTTATTGGGCAGTCTTGTAGAGATTCTGCTAGTTTGCTTAAGCTCCCCATCAGATGGGTTAAATTCTAAGCCAATGGTGTCATCCCCCACTTCAGCTAAGGACTTCTTTCTCCGCAGCATATATTCAGAGCCCCGCCTAGTTATTTCAATCTGCTTTTTCTGTTGTGTTCCTGGGACTAGGCTAATAAGAAGGTGTCCTTCATTCAAAGCTTTTCTAAAATTGTATTTCTTATCAAAGTATACATTGGGGCTTCGTAGTTCAAACTTTAAATCCCAGTTAATTTTAGGAAGCAACGCCCAGGCATTCTCTCGTTTATGAAGTTTGTATTCGTGTTTGCCAAAATCGTTTGTTCTTAGATTTCTTATCTCTTCCAGGGTAGGATATTGCTGCCGTTTTTTATCTTCAATTTCTATTCGTTTGTAAACCTCGTCTTCTGTGTATTCAAATCCATAAACATTTCCTGGCACTCCTATTAGATCAAACTCGGCTGTGTCTGCTAGGTCTTTTAGCTCTACTGCAACGCATTTAGGAGCTAACTCTGCTTTTGATTCAGGTCCTCGAGACATTCTTTTTAATATAGACAATTTATTATAAACGAATTGTTATAAACAGCCTATAATAAACAATCTATAATAAGCAAACGTATTGAACTGGTGGGTCAGTCCGCAAGCATAGTTTAGCGTGCTTAGATTTTTCTAACTGCTCTTTTATTTTTTTTAGTTCATCCCTGTCCCTGATTATATAGTTTTCACTTAAACATTCTTCAAAACTATCCTTGTCCTTAGTATAGAATAAGATGACTGATTTTAACTGCGATCTAAAGTCTTTTAAGACAGCATTGTATTTTTGAGTTAAGAGCCAAACAGAAACTAATGCGTGTCTTCCGCTAAAGGCCAGCTTAGACAGAGTTTTTCTTTTTTTATCAATGTCTTGTTCGGCTGAACAGTCATCAATAATAAACAGCGTTTCAGTTCCCTCAAATAGCCTATAGTAATGTTCTAAACAGTCGCTTAGCTTGTCAGTAGGATCAACTAAAAATATATTCTCGTCTGTCCAAACTGCCTTTCTTTGTAAGACTTATTGTGCTTAATGGTTGTGCAGAATATAACAATGTACTCGTAATGAAACCAGTAGACTGTTTGTAACAAATCAAGCACGAAGACAGTTTTCCCACACCCAGTAATCCCACAAATAAGCGAGCAGTGCGGGTCTTTGGGCAAAAAGTTCAAACTATCCATCTGTTTTAATAGGCTATTTCTTTCAGTCTATTTTCTTCAATGTTCAGCTGAGCGTCACAAACCACAAAAGCGTGCATTTGTATCTGACCATTCTCCTCCTTTTCCTTATTAATCTGTATGCTTATGCCATCTGACCCTACCCTTCTTCCACTCCCGTGCAGTCTGTTGTCATACGTGGACCTAAAATCCAGCCATAATCCATATTTGTCTGTTAGATAATCTTCGAGTCTTACATCGTGAAGGTGGAGTTTTTTACACACATGATCGGCTGTGGGGCTTGTCTGTCTGCCTCCAGCAAACAATTTTCTTATTTCATCAAAGTGTTGGTCAGGTAAAAGTCCAGCTGAATACAGCTGAAAAGGCTTGCCATCTACTGTGCAAGACAACTGCTCAATTTTTGGGTTGTAAAACACCTCAGATTCTCTCTTAAAAGGAGCTGGGGGTTTAGTAAATAGCAAGAGAACCCCCTTTAGGGACCTTAAAGAATAGCTTATAGCTATTTCCCAGACGGCGTCTTGCTTGTTTTTAATCGCCAGACTGTGGTGTAAAACTCTTTCAAAGTAAACAACCGTCTTACTTTTATACTGGTTTAAGATTGTTCTAGCCAGTTCAGGGTTAGTAACAACGTCAAGATTAAGAGAGATGTTACTAACGGTGTATTTGGCTTGAGGATCATCTGATAGAATAACAGACCCATTGTCATTGAATGTCAGTTCATAAGTAAGTCTGTCTCTTAGTGCGCCTTGGTAATATGGCTGGTGGGTTTTTAACAGTTCAAAATCTAGAGGGATGCAAAATCTGTTCTTAAATGCTCGTGCTATTGCCTGGTCTCCCGCGTCTTCCTTTGCATCCGCAGCATTAAGCCTGTGCTTAAGACCGTTTGGGTTCTGGATCCCCTGAAAGATTTTGTCTTTTCTTTCTGTTCTAGGCAGCCACAGATCAGAATAGAGATTAAAAATGTCTGCGCTACTCAGTGAGAAGACTTCTCTACCTTCCAGTTTGATTACCATATTTTTAATGATGGCCCTGCCCAGGTTAGCAACGACAGTGGCATTAGGATCCGCCGACTCAATATCTATTTTGAATGACAGCTTGGTAGTGCCTGGCATTATAACATCGTCAGGCCCAAGGTCACTAAATCTTACTGTTAATATTTCATTGGGCTCAATTGTTGATGGATTATTTACAACACGCACAGTCTGTCTTATGCCTTTTATGCCGTGGGGCTCCTTCGCTTTTCTGTATGGATCAAGGTCGCAGCCGTATGAATTCATTTTTATAAAACAAAAAATAATAAATATATAAATATGGCTGATGAAGATTATGACGCGGATAGTCCTATTGTAGAAGAAGAAGATGAAACAGAACTGGGCCGTTCATTGCAAGATGAACTTGAAGAAGCAGAGGCAGAAGCAAGCCAAGGGGCGGGAGCAGACCAAGGAGCGGGAGCAGGCCAAGGGGAGGGATTAAGCCAAGGGGTAGAATTACGCCAGGAGGGGGATTAAGCCAAATACAAATGTTAGATAGAATTGAATCATTGTATAGTCATATGGGGAGAAAACAGCCAGAAGCAATTAAGGTTTCTAATTTTTCAACAGATAAAGATAATCATTTGTATGTAAGAACTAGTAAAGGAAGGCTTGTACGGCTTACTACAATACCAGACCCAAACAAGTTTTTAAGCAGGGGCACAATTCTTAGAGATCTCCCTATTGCTGACCAAAGACAATTAAACCTTATTGAAGATTTAAGGTCTGAGGCTGTTAGTCTTTTACAAAGCATAGTGCAAGAGTTGCCAGCGAAATCTGAAATGCAAAACATCTCTCTTCAAGAATTAAGTCAAAGAGCAGATGAACTAATAGCAGAAATTGAGACGAGTTTTAATGAAGAAACACAGTTAAAAACAATTGCCGATTCTCCATTGCCTAGTCAAAGAGAAGGTGAGCTGAGTTTTGATGAAGAAGCAGCTTTAAAAACAATTAATGATCCTCCATTGTCTAGGCGTGAACTCAGGGATCTTGATGCCGCTCTGCGTGAAATCAGGGGTCTTGATGCTGCTCTACGGAGAATAAATGGCGAGCTAAAAAACAACTTGGCAAAACTTGGTGTGCTAGATAGAGAGATAGAAGAAGAAAAAAATAAACTGGCTAATGCAGATGATAACAATTTAGGGTTAGAAGTAAAGGCTGAAATACAGCAGAAAATACAGAATTTAATGCTAGAAAGGGCAGCCAGGTTAGAAGTGCTGTCTATTAACAGAGCACAGCTAGCATCACAAACAAACAGAATCAGAGAAACTATAAGCAGAATACTTTATGAAAATACTACGTTAGCAGAAAGAATAAGGACTCTGTTCAGAGAGCAGGGGATTACAATGGTTAGTATATTAACAGCCGTTGGGTTTGCTATCTCTACACTGGTTTATGCATTAACCGGCAGCGCGCCAGCGGGGCCAGTAGCGCCTCCAACGCCTCAGCCTCGTAAAAGTTGGATTAGAAAACAACTGCACCATCTAGGAAACCTATTAAAGAAGTTAGCTGCCAAAGCGCTTGATGCTCTGCCCGCATAATAGGCAGTGTTGTTAGTTGGGTTTTGTCTACTATAGGCAAAGTGGCTGGTTATATGGCTGACCATCTGTGGACGTTAGGAGTGCTGGCTGCTGGTTTAATTTTTAGTGAAATAAAGTATAGCCAGTCCAGTAAAAGTTAAAAACACAACAAGGGCTGTCTTTTCGCTAGTGTGTCTGTCGGGGTGAGGTACATCAACAGGCGTTGGTGGGCTGCTTTCTGGCTGTGGGCTGCTTATAGCTGGTGGTGGGTCGCTTTCTGGTTGTTCAGGGCTAGATGCTTTTTTTAAAATGGCTGGCGCAGGCCTTGTGTTTAAACCTTGATTGTGTCCTAAGTTTTGGTCGTCTCCGGCTATGAGAATTTCATTATTATAATTTTGTATCATGCCAATCTGTAGTCTAAGGTCAGAAGGCAGCATGTATAATCCATGGCCCACAACAAAGTCAACCTTTGACCTAGCATGTGAAAGAACGTTTTGGTACCTTTGTATGCTGGAAGGCAAATCAACAGCAGAGTTAATAGCATCTTCTAAATTGGCTAGAAATTGTTTTCTGGCGTCAAAACCTGTAGATTGATCCACTATGCTAGACTTGGTCTGTGCTTGCGCTCCTAATAGACACCAAACGTACGTCCGTATGGAGTCATTAAGTCTTTGCACTCCTGGCATTGTTAGGCCTTTACTTTCATCTAAAATAAATGTTGCCCAAGCATTGGGGTGTTTTTGTTCTATTGATCCCAATCTAACTTGCTTGTTTGGTTGAAAAGAGGTGTGGCCAGGCCAGTAGTCATAATTATATTCTCTACGTTGACCCCACAAATACAATGTGCCTAACCCGTGATTGCGGTCTAACTTTTGTCTAAAGTCAGTTGAAGGTTTAATGTTAAATTCGTTGCAGATTCTTTCATATGCATTATTGTCCATTGAGCTGAGAAATGGATTAAACGCGTTGTCTTTGGGGAGGCGTACCTGTAGTTCGGTTAGTATGCGTCTATACTGGTAATAAACATGAAAGTTATATACTGACCTTACTAAGAGACTGGGGTGGTTTAAATGGTTTGCATATGAAACACCGCAGCCAGTGGTTGAGCAGTAAACTGCAAAATTTAACTGATTCTGGTAAAAAGCCATGGGTGAGTTGACCATGCTGATGGCACTCTATCACTCTTTATTGGGGATTTAAATATCTAGTTAGTGGGTTTACAAGTCTGACTAGGAAGCCATATGATTCATCTACTGCGATGGTTAGGTCACTGAAGTCCAAAGATTTGGGCTCATAAACCCCTCCTACATCGTAAGCGACACTTTCATTATATTTAAAAGGTTCCATTTTAAATAGATTTTTAAAAAAGGATTTAAAAAGGATGCACATTTATATAACTAAACAAAACACGCGTGTGTTCTTAAAGTATCCAATTAACAATAGGGGCGGTAATAATAGGGTTGCTCTTAGAGAAATTGGTTTTAAAGTTAAGTGGATTAATATAGCTGAAAAAACTAAGAATAACTGGGTGAATGTTAAGAACGAACAAGGGAATGTATTAAAGCAGTTAAAAATACCTGATGGTTACTACAACTTTTGTTCTTTAAAAGAAGTATTTAGCAATTTTGGCATTAAGTTAAAAATTAATGAGGCAAATCTTATAATTACTATGAATCTTCCAGAAGAAAGAAGGGAGTACGTTTTTCCCAGAAGCCTTGCACGAATTTTGGGCTTTTATACTAGTGATGAAACGTATCATATTGAAACACATAAGTACGTAAAAAGTGGTCTTTACGAGTATGTAGGTAGTAAACCATCCGATTTTCTAATTAACCCAAGGTTGTATGTTCATTTAAGTGAATTAAAAACAGGTGCTAATTTGTTTAATGGTCAGCCATCTATAGTTCTAAGAGCACTCCCATCAACTAAAGTGGGTTTTTGCGATTATCAGTTAAACACATTTGGTGAAAACAGTCAATTTAAAGAATTAGTTGGTGGGGATATAAATTCATTGTGTGTAAAAACAACTAACCAAGACGGAAAGCCAGTTGTTTGTTCTGATTTGTTAGTAGTGCTTGAGATAGAAGAGCGTACTAGAAAAATAGTAAGGGCTCAATCCCGCGGGCGTTAACAGGAGAGAATGTCTAAATATGTGGTTCTAGAGCAGCAATCTTATTTGCCCGCAAACCCGGCTTTTCACGTGATTAAGTTTTTTGATTTTTGTAGGTTTTTAGCTGTTTTTTTTGGTTGAGGAAATTTATTTATGTGAAAAGTGGGGTTTGCGGGCGAAATAAGATGGCTGGTTTAGAACAGACATTTAGACATTCTCTAAAGGAAATGCTGGACATCAGTACCATCTGCCAGAAGACAGACGTTCAGTGAAAGAGTCAAAGCTGAAATACGGTCGGCATGGCTCACACAGCAGAAAGGCTGAAAGCAGAGCACGCAAATCCTGCTTCCACTGCTCGCTTGTGGCTGTGAAAAGAACCGGCCTTGGTTGTCTGCAAGAAGTGCGCGGATTCTCCCTTGGCTGAATGCGCCACATCTATAACCACGTGAGATGCCTTTACCTTTATCTCTGTCGGAAACTTGTTTGGAAGACGACATCGTTTGAACGTTCTTCAGCTGCAAGAGACAGCTAATGCTGAATTACAGTTACTGGCTGTTGTAAAGGTCGTGCATGAATAACTTCGGTATTCTAATCTGTCTTCAACCTTCCTGCTATTGCTGCTGTTGCTCTTCTCCTGCCTGTTATCCAAATTAGTCAGCTCTGAACTTTTTTCAATAAATGTTTTCAACCTTTTTTTTTTTTTTGCGATTGAGTCTCTCTCTCTCTCTCTCTCTCCTCTCTCTCTCTCTCTCTCTCTCTCTCTCTCACACACACACACACACACACACACACACACACACACACAACGCTCATGTGTGCGTGTGTGTGTGTAGATAGATAGCCAGACAGACAGACAGATAGATAGATAGATAGACAGATAGATAGACAATGCAGTAATACAAATAGGAATGCAACAAAAATCGACTTCAGATTTTAAGAGTATGGGTGTCTGTGTACCAAAAAATAACGACAGGATCACCTCCGAAAAGTAGATAGGTGTGCGCGTGCCTACGATGTACGCGCAGGAATGATAATAGAATCACGAAAATAAAGTGCATGTGCTTGCACCCACAATGTAAAGCCTGGACTAGTCACTGTATTCTCTTCCAAGGGGTCGTGAGTGTGAATGCACCCCCAACGCACAACTTAAAATGTTTTGGAAACATCTCTTTTAAAAGCATGGGTGTGTATGAACTCACGATCAACAGCTAGGTATAAAAAGCAAAAATAGAATCACTAAGCCGCCAAACGAAGGAACAATCAAATTACAAAACAGACAACGCGTTTCGACCTTTGGATCTTCAAATATTCCGACTGCAGACACCCCACTTCGGAATACAGCCAGGTATATTTCTAAAAATGTCCCTTTGAAAAAGCACTGGCATTGTGTGAACCCCATGGTATATGCCTTGTGAGTTATAAACACGCTTCCTTCTTGTTGTTGTTTAGCGCAATCCTCGTAACAGATAAACAAACAGACCAACAGAATAACGAACGCGTGTGAATACATAACCCCTTTTGGCGGAGGTTTTAAAAAAAATGTTTTATAACTTTTCAAAGTCGGTCCAACTCTGATTCGCATGATATTACCACACACATAAAACGCACGTTCAGGCAAAGCCTGTTTGTGTGCGTGTCTGTCATGAAGGATGAGATTGAGCTGAGGATTTATCCAAGGGGCCATAAAGAACTGTTGAATTGATTTGTGGTTCCTTCGTTTCGTGTCACGTTCGCAACTATGTAAGTTTGAGAGAATGGAGGAGGAGAGATGGGGGGCATGGTGATAGGCAGTGTGTTGTTTGTAATATATATATATATATATAATATATATATATTAATAAATTCCAAGGATATGTAACTGAACACCATTCCAGCAATTTACAGAGCGGCTTGGTGTTGCAATGACTGCAAGAAATATTGAACTGTAAACAAAGCTTGCTCTTCTTATGTCTTAGACTGAAGAAATAGGAGGAGATAAGCATTCATATTTGCAGTGGTAGATAATTCTGCCTTACTTACTAAAGTATGTGCTTGAGTGGATGATAGGTGAATGATAAATGCTTCTCAAAATGAGCCTTCAGCAAGCTTTTAGCCTCCAATAGGGACGAAACTCACTAACATATCATAACTCCTGATCAGATACCAGTATTTCGACACCTGATTGTTTCTTCTCAGTGACCTCTGGAAGTGGTAACTTGCCTCCTCTGTTTTTAGCTTTTAAGCAGAATGCTATCCCAGAAAAAGGCTGGTGTGCAATACCATAGTATGTTTGTTGAATTTTAAAAAAAAAAACCAACCAAAGGTGCCACCTAAGAAGCAAAAGAAATTCATGAAACAGCAAAATAAGCTACATTTTCTTGTGAAAAAGTAGAAAATATAAAAAGATAATATCTAAAAGACTCAAGTGCTGAGGGCCTGTTCTTGGAATGAATCCGCAAGGGACTGAATTATAGTAAACTAGTAAATTCCAAGGATAAGTAACTGAACACCATTCCAGCAATTTATAGAGCAGCTTGGTATTGCAATGACTGCGAGAAGTATTGAATTATAAACAAAGCTTGCTCTTATGTCTTAGATTGAAGAAATAAGGGGAGACAAGCATTCATATCTGCAGTGGTAGATAATTCTGCCTTACTAACAATATGTGCTTGAGTGGATGAAAGGGGAATGATATATGCTTCTCAAAATGAGCCATCAGCATGCTTTTAGTCTCCAAGGGGTAGACAGCCTCCAAAGGGGAGGAAACTCACTAACGTATCATAACTTCTGGTCAGATACCAGTATTTCGAAACCTGATTGTTTCTTCTCAGCGATCTCGGAAAGTGGTAACTTGCCTCCTCTGTTTTTAGGTTTTAAACAGAATGCTATCCCAGAAAAAGGCTGATGTGCAATACCATAGTATGTTTGTTGATTTTTCAAACAAAACAACCAAAGGTGCCACCTAAGAAGCAAAAGAAATTCATGAAACAGCAAAATAAGCTATATTTACTTGTGAAAAAGTAGAAAATATAAAAAGATAATATCTCTCTCTCTCTCTCTCTCTCTCCCCCCCCCCCCCCCCCCCCCCCCCCCCCCCCCCCCTTTGGAGACTAAAAGCTTGCTGAAGGCTCATTTTGAGAAGCATTTATCATTCCCCATTCACCCACTCAAGCACATACTGTTAGTTAGGCAGAATTATCTACCACTGCAGATATGAATGTTTATCTCCACCTATTTCTTCAATCTAAGACGTAAGGGCAAGCTTTGTTTATAATTCAGTATATATATATATATATATATATATAACATGACTGACAACAATGTGATAAATGACGCTTTGGGGGCAGGAAGGAGAGAGAGACAGACAAACAGACAGAGAGAGACAGACAGAGACAAAGAGAGAGCTCAAAACTCAGAACTCGGAAAACTTTTATTCGATCAAGGATTGAGATTTTAGGCAGAGCGTATTCTTCCAATCTGTCCTTGAGACAGAGAGGGACAGAGAGACAGACAGACAGACAGACAGAGACAGACAGACAGAGAGAGAGAGGAGCTGGGGAGATAGAGACCAAGAAAACGGAGAGACAGGCGAGGAGTACAGGGGAGACATTAGTAACTTTCTTCCCCATTGTTCTGTGCTTCCTGCTCTGCGTCCTTCAGTTTTCTTTGTTATCCGCTGTCGGTGCTCCATTCTCTGTGCTTTGAACGTAGTATAATTATACGTTCTATTTGTGTGGTGCTTGGCACGTGAGAAGTGAGTTACGACTTGCAAGTCCTTGTATCGAAGAGGTTGTTCCCGGAGACAGCATGGCATCCCATCACAGCAAAAGCAGTTCGCATCCATTCAGCACACGCTTTTTTTTTTTTTTCTTCCTCTTTCTTTCCTGTTCATATCTTTCCTATTTGTTCCCATTTCCCCATACCTTTTCTCATTATTTCTACCGTTTCCATTTTTCTTCCTAACCATGCCTGTTTTTCTTCCTTATTGTTTTCTTTCTTTCCTTCCTGCTTACCCCCCCCCCCCCCCTCCTCTCTCTCTCTCTCTCTCTCTCTCTCTCTCTCTCTCTCTCTCTCTCTCCCGTTTTCCTAATTTTTCACCACGTGTTCAGATTTCTTACCAACCTTTTCCTATCTAAAGTCTTTTTTTTTTTCCCGTCTTCTACTTTTAGCCTACGTCTTGTCTCACCATATTTTTTTTAACTTCCTCCCCCCCCTCCCCCTCCTTCCCCCCCCCCCCCTCCCCCACGTGCTTTTTGTAAAACGATAATAAAGTTAGCGCTGGCTGAACGATAAAAGCTGTAAAAACATAGGTGAAGACAGCGTTAACTGAACGATAAAAGCAGTTCAAACGAGGAAGAGACAATTCTGGCTGAATAACACAAACCGAATCGGGTGATGGTCGGTCACTCCTCTCGGAATGACGCAGATGACATTTTGTCCCTGTCATTGCTGTATCCATAGGGAGGAAATTTTGTCCCTGTCATTGCTGTATCCATAGGGAGGAAATTTTGTCCCTGTCATTGCTGTATCCATAGGGAGGAAATTTTGTCCCTGTCATTGCTGTATCCACAGGGAGGAAATTTTGTCCCTGTCATTGCTGTATCCATAGGGAGGAAATTTTGTCCCTGTCATTGCTGTATCCATAGGGAGGAAATTTTGTCCCTGTCATTGCTGTATCCACAGGGAGGAAATTTTGTCCCTGTCATTGCTGTATCCACAGGGAGGAAATTTTGTCCCTGTCATTGCTGTATCCACAGGGAGGAAATTTTGTCCCTGTCATTGCTGTATCCACAGGGAGGAAATTTTGTCCCTGTCATTGCTGTATCCATAGGGAGGAAATTTTGTCCCGGTCATTGCTGTATCCACAGGGAGGAAATTTTGTCCCTGTCATTGCTGTATCCACAGGGAGGAAATTTTGTCCCTGTCATTGCTGTATCCACAGGGAGGAAATTTGTCCCTGTCATTGCTGTATCCATAGGGAGGAAATGTTGTCCCTGTCATTGCTGTATCCATAGGGAGGAAATTTTGTCCCTGTCATTGCTGTATCCATAGGGAGGAAATTTTGTCCCTGTCATTGCTGTATCCATAGGGAGGAAATGTTGTCGCTGTTAGTTGCTGCTATTGCCATAAATGTTGCTTTTCAAAAAAAATAGAGTGAAAAGGCTTCGGTAGTGGATTAGAGGGAGGGATAGTGGGGGACGTGTAGAAGGAAAGTGGGACAAAGGCGTGAGGGGGAAGGGAGGGGAGGCAGCAGGGTGGGGAGAGGGAGATTGAAACTTCACCCACGGTTGTTGTAGGGCATTGTAATGTCTTTTTTTCCCTCCCCGTGCATCACGTGGTTAGGTTTTGTCCTCTTGTTCCTGCTGTTGTGGTCATTGTATCTGGTAGTCGTCTTCAGAAAGTTTCGTCTCTGTTCCTCGTTTTTCGTCTGTTATCAAAGTTGTTAGGGGACATTAAGAGAAACGATTTCCGTGTCCCACCCCACCTCTTCTCTCCTTTCTTTTCTTACCCGTCATTTCCATCTTTCTTCTTTCCCTTCCTCCTCTCCCTCCTCTTTTCACTCCCCCCCCCCCCTTTTTTTTCGTCCTCTTCCTCCTCCTTCGCTCTACCTCCGGCTATGTCTCATTCTCCTTCCCCCCCCACACCCTCTCCCTTCTTCTTCCTTTTCTTATTGTTCTTCCTTTTCCCCTTCCTCTTCCTTTTCTTCTTCTTCTTCTTCTTCTTTTTCGCCTTCTTCTTCTTCTTCTTCTGCTTCTTCTTCTTCTTCTTCTTCTCTCTTCTTCTTCTTCTTCTCTTCCTCTTCTTCTCTTCGTCTCTTCCTCTTCTTTCTTCTTCTCCTTCTCTTCCTCCTTGTCTTTCTTGTTACTGCTGTTGTTGATTTTGTTCTGCGTGATCCTGCGGGCAAATAAACAAACAAGCCAAGAAACCAACGAATGCGTGTGAATACATAACCCCTTTGGCGGAGGTGAAACAAAAAACAAAAAACAAAAAAAACCTGAGATTTGTTTTATTAGTTTTCAAAGTCCACCCGACACAGATTTGCATGACATTATCGCACACACACACACACACACACACACACACACACACACACACACACACACACATACACACACATACACACACACACACATACACACACACATACACACACACACACACACACACACACACACACACATACACACACACACACACACACACACACACACACACACACACACACACACACACACACACACACACACACAACAAAATACATGTTCAGGTAAAGTATATTTTGTGTCCGCATCTCTTTTAATGAAGGATAAGATTGAGCTGAGGAATTATCGAGGGGCCATAAGGACCTGTTGAATCGATTTTCTTTTGTTGCATACGCTCTGTTTTCTGTTCATATCTTTCCTAGTTGTTCCCCCCCCCCTTCCCCCCCCCCCCCCCCCCCCCCCCTATCCAACATTTCCCATGACTTCTACCGTCTCGTATAGTCTTTCTAACCCTTCCCATTTTCATTCCTGATTATTTTCCTTCTTTCATTCCTATTCCCTACTATGTTTTCCTGTTTCCCACGTTTTCCTTTTCTTTAAGTTTTCTTTTCTAATTTTTCTCAACATGTTCGTACTCCTTACTTCCCTTTTCCTATGTCAAGTATTTTTAATCTTATTTTTCCAGTCTTCTCCTTGTGCCCTACCTTCTGGCATTTCTTACTCTTGTCCGACTTGTGTGTTACCGGTGCTTTATGTTAAAAAGCTGCTACACTGAGCGCGCTGGCTGAACAATATGAGTCGTAAGGAAGTAGGTCAAGATTGACTGAAAAGCTAAAAGCAGTTAAAAAAGCAGGAAGAGACAATGCTGACTGCGTGGCAGAAACCGAATTAGGTGATGGTCACTTCTCTCTGAGTGACACAGCTGACATTTTGTCACTGTCTATGATGTTTCAGAGGAGACGTATTTTTGTTGCTTGTTTCTTTGTCTTTTTTCCCCCATCTTTGCAGGCTTTGCTGCAATGCTGTATTTAGACGAACATTATTATCAACCAGAGAAGGAAAATCGTTGATGACGGTGCTTAGATAACTTTTGCAAAGTTCATGTTATTGCCATAATGTTGCTCTGTGAAAGATAAAGAAAAAAGGTATATAGACTGGAAGGACTTTGGAAGTGGATAAGAGGGAGGGAAAGCGAGGGACGTGTAGAGAGGGGGGGGGGGGGGGGGTGGGGCAGCGGCGTGAAAGGAGCCGGGCGGGGAAAGTTGGAGACTGAAACTTTGCCCGTGATCGTAGTTTCTTCTGTTGTAAGGTATTGTAATGTCTTTTTCTTCGCTGTTTATCATCGCTTGATGGGGTTTGGTCGTGTTGTTTCTGGTGTTGCAGCGGATGTTTCTAGTAATCTTGTTCAGACAGTTTCCGTCTCTGTTTCTCGTTGTTCGTCTGTTATCGAAGTTGTTAGAGGACTTAAAAAAAAAAAAAAGTTCTTCGTCTCATCCCACCTCTTTCTCTCCTTTCTTCGTTACCATCATTTACTTCTTTCCTCTTCCTCTTCCTTCTTCTTCTTCTTCGCTTCCCCTCCTCCTTATCCTCTTCCTCCTCCTCCTGCTTCTCCGCACCCCTCCTCCTCTGTCTCATTCTCCTCTCCCTCCTCACCCTCCTCCTCCTCCTCCTCCTCCTCCTCCTCCTTCTTCTTCTTCTTCTTCTTCTCCTCCTCCTCCCCCTCCTCTTCCTCCTCCTCCATCTTCTTCCCATCCTCCTCTGTCTTATTCTCTTCTCCCTCCTCACCCTTCTCCTCCTCCTCATCATCATCCTCCTACTTCTTCTCCTTCTCCTCCTCCTCCTCCTTCGTCTTCTTCTTCTCATCCTTATCCTCTCTTCCTCTTTCTCTTTTTCGTCCTTCTGTTCCTCTTTCTTTTTCTCCTCTTTCTCAACGTCTTTTTCTTGTAATCATTTAGTTTCACCAACTTCATTAACAATATCTATTCATATAGTTCTGTGCATGAAGACGATGTACAGAATTGCGTGGTGCGTGCGTGCGTGCGTGCGTGGTGTGTGTGTGTGTGTGTGTGTGTGTGTGTGTGTGTGTGTGTGTGTGTGTGTGTGTGTGTGTGTTTTGCTCTTTCGTCCCTTCTTTCTTTGTTTTGTAGCCTCGTTATTCTTTCGTTGCTTTTAATCTTTGTGTAGGTGAGCCTGTGTTCTTGTTTTTCCTTTTCTTCTTGTTTTTTAGATTTTCACTTCCTCATACTTGCTTTCTAACGGAGAATAACATTTTAGGATTTTATAGGACAGTAAAAGAAAGAATGCCACTACAGCAGCAGCGCAGAAAATATTAGGTAAGTATTGGATACTGACCAGCACGTTGGGCAAACGCATGGGTCAGACATTACCTGAATCATGTCCATGAGACCCTTGCATCAAAACCTATCTTTTTAGCTGCTACTTCATTTATCCATCCATCTGTAAATCCTGCACAGTGTGGTCTCATAGCTCGGCGGATGTGGTGTGAAGTCTATGGACTAGTTCGCGTGCAGTAACACCCCCTTTGATAAAACTGAATCTGATTTTAAGAATCGACAAGTTTACACGATGAGCTGTGAGCGCCTCATCGCTTTGAGACTACCCATCAGAGGAAAACCCGCAATGCATGTCAGATCATTTCGACCTGATGATCAGTAGTGCCCATCTGAGTCCTGACTGAAGTTGTGAGTGAAAGATCGTGTGCTTTTGATGACAACAGTGTGCAGCAGTGGAAACAAGAAAAACAAAAATACGCCCGAAGGTGTGGGTGGGACCCAGAGAAGTACTGTCCTCAACCGCTGAACAAACCAGCTGGGAGCAATCATGCACCATCCTTGAAAGCCTGCGCTGTGTTCGCTTAAGGTGCAGGCACGCACAGGGATTTCCATTGAGACGTCAAGGGACATAACTGCTCCCTGGCTGACGCCATTGTGTAATGGCTATTGGATGTGACACGACAGAATCCTCACTGGAGCGTTCCCATGGGTGTACCAGCCCATATGACTTCAGCGCTCGCTGGCGAAAATCGCTACCGTGGAGCAACTCAATTTTCTCCAACGAAAAGCCTCTGTAAATCCACTAGCATTGCAACTTTTTGAGAACTGACCAAAGTCTCAACATTTATAGAACATCGTAACTGAAATTACTCTGAGAACGGACATGAAAGGTTATAAATATTGGGAAAAGCTTATAATGATACCTTCAAGCTAACCTCCTCTATACAGGGGAATTACACCAATGAACTCTGTGTGTGTGTGTGTGTGTGTGTGTGTGTGTGTGTGTGTGTGTGTGTGTGTGTGTGTGTGTGTGTTTCAGACATGAATTATCTTCTTGTCATTTCTCGTAGGTGCCTAAGTTATAGCTCCTGGTGATCCTTGTGTTGCGAGTTCGAATTTCCGTTGGGCCGTTTCGGTACGGTAGGGTTTTCCCCCCTCGGATTTGACATTGGTTCTAGTTTCATTTCCTGGAAAATTCTTCAAATGAGCCTATAAACTAAGGTTCCTTGTGTGAATGATCATGTGCGAACGTATGCATGACATGTTGCTCACATGTAAGATACCATCACACTTAGCATGCATCGTCCTTTATAAATTGAAAGACTGTGTGGAAAATTGAGGGACTGATATTTGACTGATCGACTGATATTTGACTGATTAAAATGATTGAATGTAGAACCTGCAACTCTTTCATCGGCTCTACCCAGGAAGGCAGCCCGACTTGTAAACAAGAGCGTGAACTGTAAAGCGCTTACACACCGGTTTCTAACGTAAGGTAGGTGCTATATAGGCCTAACAATTATGTTTCCTTTCCAAAGAATTCAAACGCATCGCTGTTTACATTAAGAATCTTGACCCTCACATCTAACTTCAAGATATGCAAGAGGTATTGCGTAAGTTCACTCAGGAGCATTCACACATGGTCTCATCTGAAATCATTTTTCAGGAAATGGAATTAGAACCCATGTCAACACTGCAGATGCTTAACGACCATCCGTTCTTAAACTTCCAAAGGGTCCGAGCTGCAGCAAAGTCTGTCTCGGGGAAGCCGATTTGACATGCTGGGGTTTTCGGCCTCGCAGCTGTTGTTTCCCTCCTTCCCGTGATGACACAGAGGATTGCCAAGATCCCCGAGTTGGACTTGCGGTGGCCCAGGAGACGGTGATTTGCCGGTGCACGTCAATTTGTGGGGATGCCTCATCACTCTGGCATCCGCCAAACCTGGCATTTACGTTTACTTATCTGTAAGCGGATAGGGTGAGAGAGAGAGAGGGGAGAGAGAGAGAGAGAGAGAGAGAGAGAGAGAGAGAGGAGTGCTTGGATGAGTGAGTGTGTGTGTGTGTGTGTTGGTGTGTGTGTGTGTGTGTGTGTGGCGCGCGCGCGCGCGCGAATATTTGTATGTGTGCGTTTGTGTAGGTGTGGGTTTGTGAGTGTGTATGTGTGTGGCGTCTGTGTGTATATATAAGTGTGTGTCCATGAACGTGCGCGCGCGTGTGTGTGAAGTACACGTGCGTGCGAATTGTGCGCATTGGTGCATTTCTATGTGTGAGAGAGAGAGAGAACACCATGTGAGCGTGCGCACGCGTGCGTATGTGTGTGTGAGTGTGCGATTGTGTAAATATGTGTGTTCGTATGTGTAGGTATGGGTTCTGTGAGTGTAAGTATGTGTGCGTCTATTTGTGTGGATAAGTGTGTGTTCACGAACGTGCAAATCTTCTATAGATAAAAAATTATCGAGGAAATAGTTGGTGGAATGAAGAATATGCAGAAACCGTATCTAATAAAAAGAAAACATACAATACATGGCTCAAGGATAGAACTGATGAAAACTTTATTGAAATGAAACGTGCAAAAAGCCACAGTAACAGGGTTGTCGCAAAAGCAAAACGTCTCTATTTCAATCATTTTTGTCATTCAGAAATATCTTCATCTAAGGACATGCACAGAGTATGGAAAAAGGTAAAGGAATTAAAAAACAAGTATTATGTACCTTCATATCCTATTAAATTAGAAAAAAAAATACTATTCCAACATCATCAGAGAAAGCTGAAGCATTTGTACAAGCTTTTTCAAAAAATAACTCATCAACTAGACTACATACATTTATCAAAAGTACAGAGAACTAGAGGAGAAAAAGGATACTTATTGTGATCCCACACCGGATCCAAACCATTACTTAAATGCATCTATAACATGTTAAGAATTTAAAGAAGCACTAATGTCATTCTCCTCGAATAAGACAGCTGTTGGATTAGATGGAATTTCATATCAGTTGTTATGCCACTTACCTTTGTCCTGGAAGTAATTACTTCACTCGTTTTACCAAAAATGTTGGTTAAATGGAACTCTTCCTACTTTCTGGAAGAGGATAGTTGTAATACCAGTTCCAAAACAAGGTAAACCTAGGTCTGCAGTTGATAGTTATCGAACAATAGCATTAACATCTCAAGCTGGAAAAATATTAGAAAAGACAGTTGAAAAACGCGTATTACGTTATTGCGAAAAGAATAACATAATTCCCAACAATCAAAGGTAGAAGTACAATCGATCACCTTGTAAAACTTGCAAGTCATGTTAAAAAACAATTTGCTCGTAGAAAAAGTACACTTGCTACTTTCTTTAACATCAGAAAAGCATATGATAGTGTGTGGCATTCTCGTTTACTTTATAAGTTGAAAAATATTGGGATCAATGGTGCAATGTATCAGTTCATAAAATCTTTCTTATCTGAGAGATCAGTTTGTACTAGGGTTGGAAATATTACTCTTCAATTAAAGATATTGACATTGGCATCCCTCAGGGCTCCATTATTGCACCTATTCTATTTACAGTTCTCATTCACGATCTTCCTAAAATACTATCTAAAAATATGCATGTAGTACAATATGCCGATGATATTGCAATGTGGATGAATACAAACATTAAAAAACAGACAAATAAGAGAACCATATTATATATACAAAAACTATATCAAATTGAAATTGACAAACTAAATAAATAATAGAACGAAAATGGACTAGAACTATCAGGAGAAAAGACACAATTAATGTTATTTAACAATGGTAAAAATCCAAAAGTTTTGCCTCAACTTGTGCTAGAAAATAAAACTCTTCATATTCCAATAATATAATTTTAGGTGTTCATTTCACTCTAAATTACTGGAGATTCATATGAATTCTTATAACATGCAGCAAGGCTATCTTACTAAAAAAAAAAATAAAATAATAATAATAATCATGCACACGGGGTCAAGATACCCAAACTCTTGTGCATCTTTCTATTAGTCTGGTTCGTTCAAAATTGACTTACGGACAGGAAGTATATTTTTCAGCTTCTCAAACATTACTTAATCGGTTACAAAGTATAGACAGTAAGGCTATTAAAGTAGCCCTTGGTGTTCCAGTGCATTCTAATACTTTTAAAACATATTAAGAAGCTAATCTCTTGTTACTTGATGCGACAGCCAAATATGTAACCAGAAGTCTTTCTGTATCAAATTCAGTAACAAATTGAATATTTCTTGATTCCAAATCGGATTTTCCTAAAAGGGCAAGAATATTTCTTATCTGCAGCCCATTCGAAATTATACTGATGATTTATCTAGAAAATGTTACATCGATATTACATCCATTTCAAAACCTCCAACTATGCCCACAGTTCCCATGTGGGAGCATATTTCTCCAAATTTTTATACAGATTATACCACTCTAAAGAAAAAGACAATATTAATTTGATACCAGTAAAAGCAAAGAACATCTTGAAAACACATATCCACATCATCTTAAAATCTACACGGATGGTTCAGTTTTAGAATCATATTCGGGAGCTAGATTTGTAGTTCCCGATTCAAAAGTAAAAAAATCATTTTGTTTAGGAAAGAACTTTTCAGTTTTCACTGCTGAACTATATGCAATCCTTATGGACTTATCTTGGATATCTGATCTTAATGTGGCAATTTACAGCATTCTAATCTGTGTTGACTCTAAATCTATTCTTTGTAGCTTACGAAATTGGGATGCAAATGTAAGGAAAGACTTAATTTTTTATATAAAATTTATGATACATTACGTAATGGCGAAAGGAACTTTTTGTAGAGTTTTGCTGGATTCCATCTCATTGTGGTATCTATGGAAATGAAATAGCTGAAGAATTAGCAAAAGAGGGTGCTCTTAGAAAAAATCCAGACAGTAGATTAAAATTGGATAAACATGAAATCAGTTCTAATGAAAAACTTCCTGCACAAACGAAAGTGTTATTATGTCAAAGATCATTGTCCAGTATACTTTATAAAATGCGTTTAAACTCGTGGAAAACCAAATTTTCTAAGGATGTAGATTGCGCTTGTGGTCTCCCATTATCTATTCAACATATTCTTTTTGAATGTCCAATTCTAACATCTTATATAATATTCTAAAGATAGATATTGCTTCCTTAGGGGCTTTACAAGAAATACTTTACAGCCCCAAAATGATTGATATAGCAAAGGCTATATCGTGTTCTGTTATTATTCATTTCTTGTAATTGATTTATCAGTTTATAATTATTGTTTGGTCGTTAATAGGCAAACTTTCATGCATTTGTGTCCGCACACACACACACACACACACACACCGCGCGCGCGCCACACACCCCTCTCTCCCACACACGCACGCACCACACTCACCTCTCCACCCATCACACCACACACACACACACACACACACACACACACACACACACACACACACACCACACGGGCGCGCGCATGCACGCACGCACGCACACGCACACACGCGCTCACACGCACACTCATATAAGCACTTACACACATATTCATTTTTTTTTTTTCTTTTTCTTTTTTTATAGTCTGATATCACCATCGTTGTGAACAGACTCTAAATTAAATCAATCAAACCAAAATCTCTCTGCACGCACGCACGCACGCACTCACTCACACACGACACGCACGCACGCGCGCGCGCATGCACGCACGCACACACACGCACTCACACACACACACACACACACACACACACACACCACGCACGCACACACCCACACACACGCACGCACGCACGCACGCACGCACGCACACGGTGGAGAACCACCCAACATACATACTCGTTCTCAACCGATCGTTGCTAAAAAATGATTCAAAACTCCTGTCACAAGGAAGTGTGTATCCCACAAATGAATGCTTCCGTCCACTTCCCATTCTTATGCTGTCTCGCAAAGTGCCCTGCATCAGTCAAACCGTCACATCAATAGGAACTGTATCCCTCCGTTGGCTTTTCCAGTGAAGACTTCCAACCGTACCCCCTCATCACCCTCTTCAGTCAAACGGTCATGAAACTGGAAACTGAATGCACCTTACCCTCTTCAGTCAACCGACGATGAAAATGAAAACTCTGTCCCTCCCTACCCCCATCAATCAAACGGTCATGCAAACGAAAAGGGTACTCTCTATGTCAGAGCGAGGAATGGACAACACACACTCCAGTGTTCGTCATTGGAACAGTATCATTCCTCTGCTGAAAGGTTCCAGCAAATAGCGTTTCAGGTGCCGTTTCCGCAGTGTCTTTCACCTGCTCAGTGTTTGTTCAAATGATTGATCCTCACCCATCCAACCCTCTCCCCTTCCCCGCGTGCTTGCCTCCCCCCCCCCCCCCCCCCCCTTCCTCCACTCCATCCTCCTCTCGTTCTCTTTCTTCCACACTGTTCAGTCGCGTTCTCTTTCATAGTTCCATTCCATTAACCGGTGGGTGTATGTTTGCATGTTGATGTTAAAAGGTGTGTGTGGGGGGGGGGGGGGGGGGGGGGGGGGGGGGGGGGAGTGCAATGCAGTCGTGTTCAGAAACGTTGAAGTTTGTTCGTGCGTGATTCCTGTCACATAAATGTTTGTCACTAAACTTTCGACGAATATATTTCTCTACTTGTGTGACTCGTATTTCATCATTTTTGCATTTAACTGCTGCTTGCCGTAAAATTTCAATCAACCGCAAGTGAATTCCGGCTGCCTTTCCTTCCTATCGCGAGAATTCAGCAAATCACGGACTCAGGCGTAAATTCTAATATTAATCAATAAGAGAGACCTACATGTAAAACAAGACTGAACTTTATATGTACTAATTTTGCTTCTTTCCGTGTAAAAATCCATTTCATTGTCGGTATGAACGATCTTAAAGTTACTTTATGGGCTGGAGGTCGAGAAAGATGTTCTTATGATGTAAAGCCGCGTCCCATGTACCAAAGATAATAACATGCTGTGAACGGCAGAGAGATCCGTCGGTATTTTACCCTCAAGTTTTCTTTCGCTTCAGAGGTTGATTTAATTTGCAACAGAGGGTGTGTTGTACTCCCAGTTCTTATAGAACAGGGAGTACTTTACAATGGGAACAAAGAAATGCTCTGTGTTGTGTGTGTGTGTGTGTGTGTGTGTGTGTGTGTGTGTGTGTGTGTGTGTGTGTGTGTCTGTCTGTCTGTCTGTCTGTCTGTCTGTCCGTCCGTCCGTGGTCAAAATGTGTTCCACTCGCTCCCGACAAAACTACTGGGCCGATCTTTCTGAAAGTTTGTAGATATGTTCATAATGGATCATGGATGATGCCCGATGTTTTATTTTACCGTTATATCCGTTACTAACGGCTATAACGGCACGTAACGGTTTTTCTTCTTTATGGAATATCTCAGAAAGTATTTGACCGAACTTCCTGAAAATTTGTAGGTATGTTCATTATCGATCACGGACGATGCCTGATGTTTTATTTTACCGTTATATCCGTTACTAACGGCTATAACGGCCCATAACGGGGAATATCTCAGAAAGTATTTGACCGATTTTTCTGAAAATTTGCAGGTATGTTCATTATGGGTCACGGATGATGCCCGATGTTTTATTTTACCGTTATATCCGTTACTAACGGCTATAACGGCCCATAATGGTTTTTTCTTCTTTAAAGAATATCTCAGAAAGAACTAGGCCGATCTTTCTGAAAATTTCTAGGCATGTTCATTATGGCTCACAGATGATGCTTTAAGTTTTATTTTAACCGTTATGTCCGTTACTAACGGCTGCAACGGCCCATAACGGTTTTTCTTTTTTATGGAATATCGCAGGAAGTACTTGGCCGATCTTTCTGAAAATTTGTAGGTATGTTCATTATGGGTCACGGATGATGCCCGATCTGTTATTTTACCGTTATACCCGTTACTAACGGCTATAACGGCCCACAACGGTTTTTCTTCTTTATGGAAAGTCTCAGAAAGTACTTGGCCGATCTTTCTGAAAATGTGTAGGTATGTTCATTATAGGTCACAGATGATGGCCGATGTTTACCAGAATAGCCGTTACTAACAGCTATAACTGCCCAAAATAGTTTTTCCTCTTTATGGAATATCTCACGCGTATTCAAGATAAACTGGGAGTACGTTTATATGCTATGCATCTTTTTTTTTTTTTTTTTTTTTTTTTTTTTTTTTTACA
>CM065718.1:46373030-46375530 GCA_033310375.1 Conus canariensis | reverse complement strand
ATTTTTCGTTCATCTGTTTGTTTTTTCCGTTTTGTCTGTCTGTCTGTCTTTCTGGCTGCCTTTATTTCTCTCTCTCTCTCTCTCTCTCTCTCTCTCTCTCTCTCTCTCTCTCTCTCTCTCTCTCTCTCTCTCTCTCTTGTTTGTTTTTGCACTCTCTCTTTCTCTTATGGTAATAACCCTTTCTGGACAATTACTCTATATCATGTATCCATTTCAACACATGCAGTGTGTGTGTGTGTGTGTGTGTGTGTGTGTGTGTGTGTGTGTGTGTGTGTGTGTGTGTGTGTGTGTGTGTCTGTCTGTCTGTCTGTCTGTCTGTCCGTCCGTCCGTGGTCAAAATGTGTTCCACTCGCTCCCGACAAAACTACTGGGCCGATCTTTCTGAAAGTTTGTAGATATGTTCATTATGGATCATGGATGATGCCCGATGTTTTATTTTACCGTTATATCCGTTACTAACGGCTATAACGGCACGTAACGGTTTTTCTTCTTTATGGAATATCTCAGAAAGTATTTGACCGAACTTCCTGAAAATTTGTAGGTATGTTCATTATCGATCACGGACGATGCCTGATGTTTTATTTTACCGTTATATCCGTTACTAACGGCTATAACGGCCCATAACGGGGAATATCTCAGAAAGTATTTGACCGATTTTTCTGAAAATTTGCAGGTATGTTCATTATGGGTCACGGATGATGCCCGATGTTTTATTTTACCGTTATATCCGTTACTAACGGCTATAACGGCCCATAATGGTTTTTTCTTCTTTAAAGAATATCTCAGAAAGAACTAGGCCGATCTTTCTGAAAATTTCTAGGCATGTTCATTATGGCTCACAGATGATGCTTTAAGTTTTATTTTAACCGTTATGTCCGTTACTAACGGCTGCAACGGCCCATAACGGTTTTTCTTTTTTATGGAATATCGCAGGAAGTACTTGGCCGATCTTTCTGAAAATTTGTAGGTATGTTCATTATGGGTCACGGATGATGCCCGATCTGTTATTTTACCGTTATACCCGTTACTAACGGCTATAACGGCCCACAACGGTTTTTCTTCTTTATGGAAAGTCTCAGAAAGTACTTGGCCGATCTTTCTGAAAATGTGTAGGTATGTTCATTATAGGTCACAGATGATGGCCGATGTTTACCAGAATAGCCGTTACTAACAGCTATAACTGCCCAAAATAGTTTTTCCTCTTTATGGAATATCTCACGCGTATTCAAGATAAACTGGGAGTACGTTTATATATGCTATGCATCTTTTTTTTTTTTTTTTTTTTCTTTTTTTTTTTTACATTTGCTTCAAACGTTTGTGATTTTACAGTTAGTGTTCACTTGGTTTTATTACGCCTGGAAGAAAATGTACTTTTGAACCGTTAGTATCGCTTATGCATTCATGTGGCTCTTATCTTATTATCAGCTAAATTTTGTTTGTGGTTATGTTCGTTCATTGGTACTGCTCGTCGTCTTGCATTCGTTGATTTTTTTTTTCCTTCGCAGTGAAGTACTTGCCATGGCTTTAGTTTCCTATGTTTATTTTTGTAATTCCAACTTTCATTAAATTTGTACCTTCCTTATTTGGTATGCCCAGCCTAGTTGGCGCTAAAGACACATGTATAAATATCCATCTCTTGTGTAAACGATAAGATACTAAAGATCTACGGGAATTAGTTGGCACTGAAACCAAAATCTAACCACCTGTGATATCAGATACACTGTTTTGCGTCTATAATCTTTGTATGAACAAAAACTCTTTTCCTATATGTTCAAAGCAAGCTAATATTATTCCACGGTTCAAAACAGGTGATCGCACTATAGACCAATATCAATCCTGTCTACGATATTAAAACCACTAGAAAAGTATATAAGAAAAAAAAACGCATTCCACACCATCTTCATGGACATCATCTGATTTGTCCGGGCAGTCAGGATTTAGGGGAAATTACTCTTGTCAAAGAACGCAGATATAAATAATCGATAAGTGGTTTTACAGTCATAATAGCAATAAATATTCACGGGCATAGTTTTTTGTTGTTAATTTTGCACACACAAAAAATCTTACGTTATTAATCGTCGTATTTCTTTTTCAGATTCTCGCAATGTATGGCTTGACCAAAAGTACTGTTCAACGCCTTCCTTGTTATCCAACAGACAACTAGTTCTTGCATGTCTCTCAGTCTGATTTCATGACAGTAAAATATGGCGTACCCAGGAGGTTTGTTTAAGGTTCTCTACCTATGTCTGTCTTTATTAACACTTTATCCTTCACTATAAAAATGGCCTGTGAATTATTTTCGGGTGACAAATTAGCTCATATTTGATAACTCTTCCATGAATTTACCAGCAGCTGTTCTGCAGGATAACATGATCAGATGAGTCAAACGGGCAGAGCGTAACCATTCGTATCTGATCGCTCTGAAACCCATGTACAGACACGCCCCAGACAGAAATGTCAAAGTATGTCTCTTTACATCTTTGTTTCGAGAATTTAATTC
>CM065718.1:46363030-46368030 GCA_033310375.1 Conus canariensis | reverse complement strand
GATAATGTTAATCAAAGGAAAAATCATAGAATCTTGACCAACATTAAAGGGAAAGCATACGACGAAAGAGAGGGGAAGGATGATAAAACTCATATAAATGAACCCCTTGAACTCTTCATTAAGCTAGAGACGAATGTTTGCGATAAAACAAAAGCTTGGTTTTAACAAATTTACCCCGTATTATTTTACGGCGGCTTTATCTTGTATCTTGTGTACACATCTGGACAATCAAAAATGAGAGGAAGACTTAAACAAAAAGTTTCAAGTGCCTTACAACTTTTTTTTTTATTGTTCAAGATTGCAATGAAAAGCATTTTATTTCAACCCATCCAAAGTAACAGATTCTAATTTTCAGAACATTTCGACATCAGGAACCTTGTGGTAACTTAACTAAGCGTGCGGTTGTTGTTTTCATTATCTTTTTCTTTAATTACTTTGAAGAACAAGTCACTGATTGAGATTTCAAACACTGCAGCAAAGAATCTGGCGCAGCTATTTTACAAAGTGGTGAGTTTTGTAGAAAGAACATTTTTATCGGCATTTTTGTACGAGGGTTTTTGATTAAGTGCGTGTCCCCAATACATCCGTACTGTAGGACCTGGGTTTCCATTGATACGTCAAATCAGTTTTCGGCTTTTCCAGCGGCTCGATCAGCCCTCTCATTTCCGAGAAAATTCGGCAATACGACGGAATTCACCCACAAAAAGAAAATATGGTGTGTGTGTGTGTGTGTGTGTGTGTGTGTGTGTGTGTGTGTGTGTGTGTGTGTGTGTGTGTGTGTATGCGCGCGCGCGCGCGTGCGTGCATACGTGCGTGCGTGTGTGTGTGTTCGTGCGTGCGTGTGTGTGCGCGCACGCGCGGCGTGTGTGTGTGTGTGTGTGTGTGTGTGTGTGTGTGTGTGTGTGTGTGTGTGTGTGTGTGTGTGTGATTTTCCAGCTTACAAATAGGCTTACCAATCGATCCAACATCCCGAAAGTGGGTTCTTCGTTTTCCGTTTGTTTGTTTTTACACCCGGTTTGTTTACGCGTAGATCCTGGCATATGTTTACTGTGGGAAAACATCTGTAAAATAATCAAGACCTTTTCACTGGCTAGTTTATAGAATAAAAGTCAACATTACACAAGTAGACATGCAAGCAATTTCATTTTTAGATTGTCGAAAAAAAATACTCCAAGAAGTCGTCTTAGAACAATCTAGTTTCTCTTAGATGACAGAATCTTGTCTCAAAGTGCCATATGTAAGCTTTGCGTTGTAAGAAATGCAGTTGAAAAGTCGAGACACCATGTTTTTGTACTCCCAGTTCTTATAGAACAGGGAGTACTTTAGAATGGGAACGAAGAAATGCTGTCTGTGTGTCCGTCTGTCTGTCTGTCTGTGTGCCCGTGGTCAAAATGTGTTCCACTCGCTCCAGACAAAACTGCTGGGCCGATCTTTCTGAAAATTTGTAGGTATGTTCACTATGGGCCACGGATGATGCCCGATGTTTTAGTTTACCGCTATAGCCGTTACTAACGGCTGTAACGGCCTGTAACGGTTTTAATTCTTTACGGAATATCTCAGAAAGTACTTAGCCGATCTTTGTAAAAATGAGCAGATACGTTCATTATGGGTCACGGATGATGCCCGATGTTTTAGTTTACCTCGTTATAGCCGTTACTAACGGCTGTAACGGCCTGTAACGGTTTTTCTTCTTTATGGAATATCTCAGAAAGTACAGTCGACTCCGGATATTACGTCACCCCTCGGGGAATGTTTTTGAGCGACGTTATATCCGGTGACGCTATATCCGGTTATCGGTTATAACGTCACTTTTACGCGCGGGTGACGTTATATCCGGAGTCCAAGAGTTATGTCCCTTTCTAAAGTACTGACTGTTTTTATAAAACTGTGTCAGAAATGAAAAGTAAAACATTACTGTTGTTTAAAAATCACAACAACATATTGTTGTAAGTTTTAAACTAACTTATTACAATAATCTTTGATTCACTTCCTTGTATACAGAATTCTGAGATATTCTCTTCTTCGCATGTTTCTAAAAGCTAGACCATGAGTACAAAATTTCATGCACAAAATTTTCCCCGAAATGCGCCAGTCCCATCAATGTACAGTATTGCGAGTGCTGATTCTGAGACAGATTGCTTGTATTTCTTAATGGTGTGTCAGGCTCTGTCTGGCCCATCGACAATCTCCTTAATTAGAGTGTCCGACGTTATTAGCCTTATGACACACACACACGGCTGTCATATGTATTGTGAATACTGTTTCTCAAACAGATTGCCTGTATTTCTGAATGGTGTGTTAGACTCTGTCGCCGTCGGCAATCTCTTTAATTATGGTGTCCGACGTTAAGCCTTATGTACACACTTGGCTGTCGTTAGCAATTCCACTAAGATATCATGTGATGATGAAATGCGATTACATGTGTCAGCTGTCGTTTCTTTTTTGGGCAGAAAAAAGCAGAAGGGACACGTTTATTCAGTTGCTGTTGTTGTGCATACCTGCGCTAAACACTGACCGGGTCACTTGGTACAGAGAAAGGTGACTCTGTCATCCACAGTGAAAAGATTGCGTGCACGACCATTTTTGATTACCCCGCCTCGTAGGCAACCGTACTCCGTCTTCGGAGGACGTTTATTCAGTGTTTTTATTCATATTCTGCTAGATCTTGACCTGTCCTTGATTTCCGAAGAAATGAAAATGACGAGAACTTCATGGGTCCTTATAATTACTGTCTATTTGGCTTATATTATTATTATTATTATAACGTCACCTGATATAACGTCCATCGCTTTCCAAGTATAGTCATAATAGTGCACTCAGAGTGCAGTATCACTTTTCTCAGTTTGTCGGTTCATTGCATTTAGTGTTTAAAATTTAGCCTGAGCGACCTACTCAGTCGACAAGACCAGTTGAAAATGAAGCTCAGTCCACGCCGAGGGCAGCTGTAGTCAGTATACTACGGAAGAAAAAAAAAAAAAAAAAAAAAAAAAAAAAACGTCGTAGTCTCTTCTCATCCCCTCGACCTCCTCCTACCGTCATTTCAATAATCGACTTTTTTTTTATATGCGTGATTGAAGGACAGAAGTAGACAGATCCATTCGCAGCATCCTTAGCAGCAGTCGCCATTTTTCCAAACTGTCATGTCACATCCGTGAAATGTACATGCGATGGGGCAGAGACTGCGGGGAAAACCAGAGCAGGTCCCGTAAGCGTGAAGAGGGAGGAGAGGTTGGTGGGGGTAGGGTAGAGAGAGTGAGGGGCACATCCGGCGTGAGGTTGTATGACTTGTAACTGAAGGCTGCAGCTGAAGCTGCTGTAATCGATGATTTTGCAAACTGCCATGTGGATTGGTATGACGTTATAACCGACATGGATGAGTGACGTTATAACGGGGTGACGTTATATCCGGTGACGTTATATCCGAGGTTAAAACAGTCTTGGAAAGAAGGAATTGCGCCAGGACCGGTCTTTGGGTGACGTTATAACGGGGTGACGTTATATCCGGCGACGTTATAAACGAAGTAGACTGTATTTGGCCGATCTTTCTAAAAATTTGTAGGTATGTTCATTATGGGTCACGAATAATGCCCGATGTTTCAGTTTACCGTTATAACCGTTACTAACGGCTGTAACGGCCTGTAACGGTTTTTCTTCTTTATGGAATATCTCAGAAAGTACTTGGCCGACCTTTATGAAAATTAGCAGGTATGTTCATTATGGGTCACGGATGATGCCTGATGTTCTAGTTTGCCCCGTTATAGCCGTTACTAACGGTTGTAACGGCCTGTAAGGGTTTTTCTTCTTTATGGAATATCTCAGAAAGTACTTGGCCAATTTATAAGCGGTTTGGATGATCTTGTGACAAATCGGAGCCTCTGTCCATATGTAAGTGATGTAATGCTGAAAATGGATTAAACAACCGTTAAAAACTGTTATTCTGCCGTTATTTCTTATATATAGGTGGATTTTAATGAAATTTGGTATATAGAAAGGTTATCACACACAAATGGCACTTCTATATAGTGTTTCAAACTTTGACTGTTGAAAACCGTTATTCTTGACATATTGTCCGATTTGGATGAAATTTGATATGTACACAGGCTTTATCCCAGTGAGGACTAAAATACCGGTTTCAAAAGTGTATATCGGTTATATAACCGTTAAACCGTTATTTTGCCGTTATTTGTTTACATATTGGTGGGTTCTAATGAAATTTTGTATATAGAAAGGTTATCACACACAAATGGTACTTCCATGTAGTGTTTCAAAATCTGACCGTTAAAAACCGTTATTCTTGACATATTGTCCGATTTGGATGAAATTTGGTATGTACACAGGCTTTATCCCAGTGAGGACTAAAATACCAGTTTCGAAAGTGTACATCGGTTAAATAACCGTTAAAACCGTTAGTTTGCCTTTATTTCTTACCTCACAAAGCACTTGGCCGATTTATAAGCGGTTTGGAAAACTGGGAGTACGTTTATATGCTTCGCATCTTGTTTATTTTGTTTTGTTTCGTTTTGTTTTTGCGGCGGAGGGTGGTGGTGGTGGTGGTGTTCGTATAGTGCGTGTATGTTTATGTGAGTGTGTATGTGTGGGTGGGTGGGTGGGTGTGTGCGTGCGTGCGTGCGTGCGTGTGTGTGTGTGTGTGTGTGTGTGTGTGTGTGTGTGTGTGTGTGTGTGTGTGTGTGTGTGTGAGAAAGACAGACAGACAGACAGACAGACAGAGAGAGAGAGAGAGAGAGAGAGAGATGGACCGACAGACAGTAAAGAGAGATGGGCTGAGGGGTGGCCACCGGTATGAAACAAGTGAGCCGTTGGGGGTGCTGTAAAAGTAAATGAGAATAAAGAAGATTTTCACCCGAAACAACTTCAACTGGATACTGACGAATGGGCGGCATAACAGGCGATGGTCTGTAGCAACACAAAACAGACCATCTTGAAGGGGCGAAAACAGCGCGGTCTGTGAACAACGACTGCTGTTCAAAACCATCTGCCTC
>CM065718.1:46345530-46358030 GCA_033310375.1 Conus canariensis | reverse complement strand
CCACTTGTGCTTTATTTTCATTCTTTTTCCTCGTGCTTTAAAACTGATTGTCTCCATACTTCTTGCATGCTTCTTGTATTTCCTCGGTATTTATTGTTTGTTTGATTGTTCTCTAAACATACATAACTCTGGGTTTTTCCCCACCCTCCACTCTCTCTCTCTCTCTCTCTCTCTCCTCCTCTCTCTCTCTCTCTCTCTCTCTCTCTCTCACTCTCTCTCTCTCTCATCTCATCTCTATCTATCTACCTCTCTCTCTATATCTATCTACCTCTCTCTATATATATCTCTCTCTCTCTATCTACCTCTCTCTCCATTCTCTCTACTCTCTTAACTTTCCATCTCTCTCTCTCTCTCTCTATCTACTACTATCTATCTCTCTCTCTTCTATCTATCTAATCTACTCTCTCTCTTCTCATCACTTCTATTTACCTCTCTCACTCTCTACTCTCTCTCTCTCTCAAATCTATCTACTTCTTCTACCTCTCTTCCTCTCTCTCTCTCATCTCTCTACTATCTACCTCTCTCTCTCTATCTATCTCTACCTTCTCTCCCTCTCTTCTCTCTAACTATCTATCTACCTCTATCTACCCTACTCTCTTCTCCCCTACTACTCTCAATCTAATCTATCTACCCTTCCTCTATCTTCTTCTACTCCTCTCTCACTCTCTCTCTCTCTTCTATTCTCCTATACTATCACTCTCTCTATCTAATCTACTCTCTATCTATCTACTCCTCTCTATCTACCTCCTTCTCTACTACTCCTCTCTCTATCTACTCTCTCTCCATCTACTCTACCTCTCTCTATCTCTATCTACCTCTCTCTCAATCTCCTCCTCATCAACCTCTACTCTCTCTACCTCTCTACCACCTACTCTCTCTCACTATCTACTCTCCTCTCTCTCTATCTACCATCTCCCTCTCTATCACCTCTCTCTCTCTACTACCTAACTCCTTCTCTCTACCTCTACCTCTCTCTCATCTACACTCTCTCTCCTATCTACCTCTCTCTCTTATCTACACTCTCTCTCTTCTACCCTCTACTCTCTATCTATCTACTTCTCTCTCTCTACTACTCTCTCTCATTCATCTATCTATCTACCTCTCTCTCTCTACTACTCTCTCTCACTCTCTCTCTACTACTCTCTCTCTTACCTCTCTCTCTCTCTCTCTATCTACTCTCTCTCTATCTACACCTCTCTCTTCATCTCATCTCTCTCATAACCTCTCTCTCTCCTACTCCTACCTCTCTCTCTTTCTACCTCTCTTCTCTCTCTCTACTCTCTCTCTACTATCTACCTCTCTCCTCTATCTAACCTCTCTCTCTACTTCTCTACCTCCTCTCTCCTCATCATCTATCTCTCTCTATCAATTTACTACCTCTCTCTCTTATCTATCATCTCTATCTATCTCTCATCTTCACTCTACTCTCTCTACCTCCCCTCTCTCTCTACTCCTCTCATCTCTCTCTACTCTCTCTCTCTACTATTCTCTCTCTCTTCTCTTCTTCTATCTATCTACCTACTCTACACCATCTACTATCACTACACTATTCTCTCTCTTCTCTCTTTACTTCTCTCCCCTTCTCCTTCTATTCCTCTCTCTCCTCTCTATCTATCATCTATCTACCTCCTCTCTCTCTCCTATCTATCTCTCTCTCTCTCTCCTATTTCTATCATCTATCTCCTTCTTCTCTCTACTACTCTACACTCTTCTTTCCTCTCTTCCATCTATCTACTCTCTCTCTATCTATCTATCTCTCTCTCTCTCTCTTCTCTCTCTCTCTCTATCTCTCATCTCTCTTCTCTCACTATCTACTCTCTCTCTCATCTACTCTCTCTCTATCTCCTCTCTCTCTCTATCTTCTCCTCTCTCTCTCTATCTCCTCTCTTCTCTCTCTCCTCTCTCTCTATCCACCTCTCTCTCTCTACCCTCTCTCTCTCTCTCTCTATCTACTCTCTCTCTATCTTATCTACTCTCTCTTCTACCTCTCTACTCTCATCTACTTCTCTCTTCTCTCTATCTACATCTCCTCTCTCTCTCTCTACTCTCTCTTCTCTCTCTCTCTACTATCTCTTACCTTCTCTCTACTCTCTCTCTCTCTATCTACTCTCTCTCTCTACTTCTCCTCTCTCTCTCTCTCATCTCTCTCTCCTCTCTCATCTACTCTCTCTCTCTCTTCTATACTCTCCTCTCTCTCTCTCTACTCTCTCACTCTCTTCTACTCTCTCTCCTCCTCTATCTCCTCTCTCTTCTCTACCCTCTCTCTCTCTACTCTCTCTACTCTCTCTCTATACCTCTCTCTCTACTCTTACTCTCTCTCTCCACTCTCTATCTCTTCTCTCTCTCTCTCTATCTACCTCTCCTCTCTTCTACTCTTCTCTCTATCTCTCCTCTCTCTCTCTCTACTCTACCTCTCTCTCTCTCTCTACACTCTCTCTCTCTCTATCTCTCTCTCTCTACTCTCCTCTCTCTCTTCTTACCTCCTCTCTATCTACCTCTCTCTCTCTCTCTACTCTCTCTCTCTCTCTATCTACCTCTCTCTCTCTCTATCTCCTCTACTCTTCTCTCTCTCTACTCTCTCTCTCTCCTCTACCTCTCTCTCTCTCTCTACCTCTCTCTCTCTCTTACTCTCTACTCTTCTACCTCTCACTCTCATCTTCTCTCACTCTCCTCTTCTCTCATCTCTCTCTCTACTTCTCTATTCTACATCTCCTCTCTCTCTCTTCTACTCTCTCTCTCTCTCTCTCCTCTCTCTCTCTCCTCTCCTCTCTCTCCTCTCTCTCTCTCTCTTCTCTTCTCTCCCTTCTTCCTCTCTCTTCTTCTCTTCTCTACTCCTTCTCTCTTCTCTCTCTCTCTTATCTCTCTCTTCCTCCCTCTCCTCTCTCCCTCTCTCTCTCCTCTCTCCTTTCTTCTACTCCTCTCTCTCTCTTCTCCTCTCTTCCTCTCTCCTCTCCCTCTCTCCTCCCTCTCTCCTTCCCCCCTCTCTCCCCCTCTCTCCCCTCTCTCTCTCTCCTCCCCTCCCCCCCTCTCTCCTCTCCCCCTCTCTTTCTCTCTTCCTTCCTCTTTTCTTCTTCTCTCTCTCTTCCCTCCTTCTCTCTCTCTCCCTCTCCTCTTTCTCTCTTCTCCTTCCCCTTCCCTCTCTCTTCTCTTTCCTCCTCTCTTTTCTTCCCTTCTTTCACCCTTTCTTTTCTTCTCCTTCTCTTCTCTCTATCTCTCTCTCTCTTCTCTCTCCTCTTTCTTTCCCTTCTCTCCTCCCCTCTCTCCCCCCCCCCCCTTTTTCTCATCTTCCTTCCCCCTCTCCTATCTCTCTCTCTCTTCTCTCCTTCTTACTCTCTCTTCTCCTCTCTTCTCCTCTTCCCTCCTTCTCTTCTCCTTCTCTTCCCTCCTCTCCTCTTTCTCTTCCTCTCTCCTCTCCATCCTCCTATCCTTCTCTGTAAAGTTCCTGACTTGCAGTGCTTTTCGTGCCCACAGATAAAGATGGAAGACTCCCCAATCCATCAGGCGGTTAGTGTCCCAGAGGACGGCCGTGTTGTCCCTGCCCCCCTGCCCCCCTCCCCCGTTCAAGACCAAGAAAATCAATAAAATGTGCGGCCTGTAGTGATGCTGCACGTATATAGTCTTATGTTCACGTGAAAATCGTAAGGCTGTTGATGTGCTTTTCGTTGACAGAGATGGATAAGCCGGCGCTGGCGAAGAACGAACACCTTATCAGTGAGAATGAACATACTCCTCAATGCCATTGTTTGTTCCTAGGGTTATCTATCTTACCTACAACAGGGGCGGCGCTGTCGTGGTTGAGAATTCATGTCTTTGGTCAAACGTTGTAATGAAGAAATCGTCAAAGTGAAGAAGAATGAAAATAATGTTGGGGTTTTTTTTTTTTTTTTTTTTTTTTTTTTTTTTTTTTTTTTTTTTTTTGCAGCGGAATACTCCGTTGAAATGGTGTGTAAGTGTTGTAAAACTAGGCCTACAATCTGGGTGCAAAAAGCAGAATGGGATCTCGGGGATCAAAAAATCTACCGACTCAGACTGTGCTTTCCACGATGTTGTTCCTTTCAGAGTGCTTTGTGTATCTAAAGTTTGTCAAGTGTTGCCTAAGTGCACACCTGCTTCTAAAAGTTTGTCAGTCAGTGGAATGTTTTTAAAGTTTTATCAGTCAGTAGAAAGCTTTCTTTAATTTGTTTAATGTTATGCAGTTTGTTCTTTTGTCTTGTCTGCATTCTCCATACAGTGTTTATTAGCTCTCTTCTTTTCATTTTCTGATCCATTCTTATCATGAACACCTTTACTGCTTTGTGAGTTTATTTCCATCATGCGCCATTCGTGTCAACTTTAAAGGAAACAGTAGTACACAAAACGGTACTGCCTATCTTATCTAACAAGTGCTACTGTTTTTGTCACGTAATGTTGAACTTCTTCCAAGATGATCTCAGGATGGTTCTTGCAAATACGAGAATTGTTGAATGCAAAATCTAACTCTTTGAAGTAGATTATGATAAATTCGACTCCATCACAATATCAAAAACATGCTTATCAGATTCAGTCAATAATAACTCGATACATAGTATGACAAATTTTTACACGTCAGTTATGACAGAACAAATGGTCCACATGATGGAATCGTTGCTTACATTAAAAAAAAAACAACTATAAGCCGGGAGCAGATCTCCCTGTTAACGACCTAAAAGCAGTGTGGGTCAAGATTAAGTTCAACCAAACTTGTTTGTTGACTGAGTCCTTTCATCGATCGCCAAGTTCAATTATAAATTACTGGAATCTTCTTGAAGAAAGTATTCACGTAGTTAATAACACCTCAATGACATTTTGTAATTTTCGTTGATTCCAAAGATTAACCAAACGTTCACCTGACTGCCTTTCAATCATGGATGGATGTCGGCTTACTCTGTTCGTTAATAAATCCACAAGGGTTTCAGTTTCAAGTGCAACATATTTGAATCTAGTTTTTACTCTGTGGTCTGACATTGTAATATCCTCTAACGTTTAGCCAGCTGTTTGCAGTGTTCACAGCGTTCGCTGCGTCATGATTAGAAATACTGCAGTTAAGAACCAACCATTCAAAAGGGCAACATTCAATTATACAAGCTGGATTCTGAGCGCTTTCGTAACCTGTTAGACTCCTTAAAAAAAAAAAAAGAATAAAACAGAGCCACGCATGCCAACTAAACCTGTCACGTTACGTCCTGACAACGTCCCTTGGATGACGGGTGAAATAAGATTGATAGTTGAGGGCCGTAAAGATATACACAGTGTAGCAAAATACCAATGATCCAATAGACTGGTGCTCGTTTCGACTGTTTCTAAAATGTGTGAAAGAGAAAAACAAAGACAACTAAACTATTTCGCTGAATTAAACAATAAACTCTCAAAAGCAGAAACTTTGGGGGTGGGGGAAAATGGTGGTAGGTAGAGCAAACTTTTCTTACAAAAAAACAAAAACAAAACAAAAAACCAAAAAAAAAACAGGAAGGCATTGTTTCCAGTGAAATCTTCCTTTTTCTTTCTAATGGCGGCAAAAAAAAGCTTATGTTTTCAATTAGTTTTTCATTGCTCTTTCCACTTTGGAAAATGATGATAATGAGCTTCCCCATGATCCATAATGCATGGATGGTTTTTTTTTTGTTTTTGTTTTTTTTGTTTTTTGCCACGACTGATCTCAAGGATAGTATCTTCAGTCTGAATAAAAACGAAGCAGTAAGACTTGATTTGATTCACAATAGATTTTGAGGACATCTCTTTTGGTTATTTTAGATCCTTTGACTACCATTTAAACAGAAGCATGATTGAAGCTAAATTTCCTGAAGTTTTTTCTTTTTTTTTTTTTTTTGGGGGGGGGGGGTGGGGTGGGGTGGGGGGGGATGTACACGTAACCCTTATACATCAAAGTCATCAAAGGATCTATGTAACAATTATCGCCCAATTTCGCTGCTCAGTTGTCTCGGCAAAATTCTGGAAAACGATGTACACACGAGCAAGTGTACTACTTTTTAATCGCCTAATGATTTGACTTCACCTTCGTATTCTGGATTTATCCCGGGTGATTCAACAGCAGATCAATTACTGTGCATTTGAAATGATTTGTGTTCCTCGTTTGATGGTGGAGTAACAACGCTTGCTGTGTATTTTGACATTTCTAAGGCCTTTGGTCGTGTCTTGCATAGAGGTCTCATCCGTAAACTCGAAGTGAATGGCAAACGGGCAAGTTATTAGCCTGGTTCACAGATTGTCTCTAGAATCGTATGCAGACAGTTGTCATTAAGGGTGACCAGTCGGACTATGTCAGAATCCCCGTATGGGTTCCACAGGGCTCAGTTCTAGGACCAGCTTTATTTTTCATCTTTATTAATGACATTACATGTGGAATTTTATCAAAAGTTAAACATTATGCAGACTATACCAACATGTCCTTTTCATTTAATAAACCTGTTTATCGTATCGCGCAGAGATTATCAGCTCAGATGCACTATTTAAAAAAAAAAACTATTGGGATAAAAGTGGAATATAAAATTTGGTGAAGTAAAAAAGAATCAGAATCTTTTTTATTTTGTCCGAGCCGGTCACCTTTTTTTACAATTATTTATATTTGAACCTACTTATCTACAAGCATAGACAAAGACAAGCGTGTGGAACTTTAAATCCAAAGTAGTTGTAAGCGGGATAAACACTTTAATCGTATATTTAACAAAGTCACTTTGCTGCTTTCTTGTTAAAAACACACACACAACAACAACAACAACAACAAACAACAACAACAATATAATATGATTTAAGCAGATAAGTTTTCCAAACCATGTAGAAATCTTGTACATTATCTAATTTTGATAATGCAGATATAGTGTGAGATAACTGTGCTGTAATGTAGTATTATTCTCTTGAAAGAATACATACGTCTAGCAGCAATGATAAGAAATGTTAAAACGTTAATGAACCAGAGAAAAAAAAATGATATGAAGAGTAGATTTTATACACTTAAGGAAAGGAGAAAAAATCATGAAAATATGTAGTATCATAAAATGTTAAATGACATGTGCCTAAATTGTCTTTGCTTTTGCCTGGTCCTGTTTTACTACAGGCGGAGATCTTTAGAGCGAACAATACGTGCGAGAAATACTGAAATATTACGGGAATCCTTTATTTCCTTTGTTACATTCTTATGGAGTTGTCTCCAAGATCATTTAAAACCAGCTACTTGCTTAATGCAATCAAATATAATTTATCTACCAATCATCCTGTATGCTCCACTGTATGTCTATCTTGGTGAGATAAAAGATAAAATCATTTCATTGCTGCCTTCGTCTTGGAATGAGCAATTTTTTTTTTAATGATCGGTTCAGTCATCATCTGGCTGATGACCTACCGTGTGATTGTAGTAATGGGGTGGAAACAGCTGTGTATTATTTGTTTTCTTGTCCTCGTTATAATCAAACAGATGTTTCATCAAACTATAAACATGTTCAAGCTCTTTTCAAAGATAATTGTGATCTGCAGATGGATGTGAATGTATCGATATTTTAAAGTGTTCACAAGTTTACCTCTGAAAGTAACCCCTTTTTTGTTTGTTTGGTCGGTTGGGTTTTTTTTGTTTGTTTGTTTTGTTTTGGTTTGGGTTTTTTTTTTTTTTTGGGGGGGGGGTTGATTGTTTTTCTTTTAAACTGTTTGCAGGGTGCTGGTATGAATAACAACAATTTATTTAAACTGTTACTGTTATCTAATATATTGAAAATCATGGTCTTCTACGGTTTATTTCTCCCTTTGTCTCTACATCAAATTTTCCATTCTTTTTCCTCCTTTTTTTTTTTTTTTTTTTTTTTTTTTTTGCTCCTTTAGTCTTTTGTTTTTCGTTTGTTCTGCTTTCTTCAGGTTAGCAGTAAAGTATAATTGTCACAGTACGGTTTAAAAGAGAGCATGTTTGCTACTGCAGCCCTCTTGTCAAGCAGTTTTGCTTTGTAGTTTTACAGAGCACGCGATAACCTTTAAGCTTGTTGCTGCTCTCATTGTATTGCGTGTATACAGTGTGTATTTTATTTGGAGAGATTCGATTAAAAAAAGTTCCTAATTCCCTTGAAATACTTTTGAACTACGCTTGGAAATAACTAGAGGAATTGTTGTAATGTTTCAGTATTCTGTTTGTTCGTAAGTCATTTCGTTTTATTTGTTTCTTGGTGCTATAAGTCGATAGCCTTTGCACACTAAACTTCTCTCTCTCTCTCTCTCTCCTCTCTCTCTCTCTCTCTCTCTCTCTCTCTCTCTCTCTCTGTCCCCCAAAGCCAGTGAGTCTCCTTCCATCCGATCTCAACAACGCGGAAAAGGCAAACGAGCATTAGCGCCTTGCCCACATCACCCGAGAGGACAAGGGCTGAGGGACCCGAGGTGACGTTCAAATCCGCATCAAGGCCATGGATCCCATGGACGTGGAGACGTTCCGCCGCTACCTGCAGGAGCACACGGATCTGGCTGTTCGCTTCCCCAACTGGTCGTCTTCCGTCAACCTGAGCCAGTTCGTTCACAGCGTCCTTCAAGACGACATATCCCACCTCCAGGTAAATCCACCTCCAGGTAAATCCATCTCCAGGTAAATCCACATAAATCCACCTCCAGGTAAGTCCATCTCCAGGTAAATCCACATAAATCCACCACCAGGTAAGTCTATCTCCAGGTAAATCCACATAAATCCACCTCCAGGTAAATCCATCTCCAGGTAAATCCACATAAATCCACCTTCAGGTAAATCCACCTCCAGGTAAATTCACACAAATCCACCTCCAGGTTAATCCAAGATAAATCCACCTCCAGGTAAATCCACCTCCAGGTAAATCCACCTCTCGTGTTTTTCTCCAGTAACTCCGTCAGGATGGCTATGCTGTCATCCGTGTCTGTCGGTTTCTTTGTCTGTCTATCTGTCTGCAAACTTACACAAAAACTGCTAAGCTAACTTTCTTGAAAATTTAGAGGAAGGTGAAATGTGACCCACAGAGTACCTGATAAAGCGGGTGCAAATCTGGATTACTCAACAGAAAGGTGGGTGTGACCCAAAAGACATCTGTTGAAATGGGATGCAGATCCGGGTCACGAAGTAAAACGTGACCCAGAGAGTACCTGTCAAAGCGGAGTGCAGATCCGGATCACTTACTGGAAAGATAGAATGTGGCCTTAAGAGTACCTGTTAAAGCGGGGTGCATATCCGGGTCACTTGTTTGAAAGATGAATTGTGACCCCCTCCACCAGCACTACCTCCCCCCACCCCCCTCCAACTCACCCCAAAAAAGTACCAGTTAAAGCGGAGTGCAGATCCGGATAACTTAGTTGAAAGGTGGAATGTGACCCCCCTCCATCATCACCACCCACTCACCTCCCCCCCCCCCCCCCCCAAAAAAAAAAAAAGAAAGAAAGAAAGTGCCTGTTAAAGCAGAGTGCAGATCCGTATATCTTAGTTGAAAGGTGGAATGTGAACCCCCTCCATCATCACCACCCACTCACCCCCCACCCCCACCCCCCAAGCACCCCCACCCACCACCACCCCCAAAAAAAAGAAAAAAAGAAAGTGCCTGTTAAAGCGGAGTGCAGATCCGGATCACTTAGTTGAAAGGTGGAATGTGACCCCCTCCATCATCACCCCCCCCCCCCCTTTCCATCCCCCATCCCCCAAAAAGTACCAGTTAAAGCGGAGCGCACATCCGGATCACTTAGTGGAAAGGTGGAATATGACCTCAAAAGTAACTCTTACATTGACGGCAGATCCGGATTAATATCCGGAAAAGTGGAATGGACACAAAGGGTACCCATTAAAGTGGGGTATAGATCCGAATCACTTGGTGGAACAGTGGAATGTGACTCCAAAGAATACCTGTTAAAGTATGAACCAGTTCCGGATTAAAGGACTGCCTCGATTGTTCGGTTTTTGTTTGTTGTTGTTGTCGTTGTTGTCGTCGTGGTCGTCGTCGTCTTTCACTTTCTGTACATTGCCAGACAGGGGGAATTTTTCGACATTTATCTGAAGATTTAATACATTGATCTCAATGGGTAAAACTTAGACTTACTAGCTATATTGATGTCTACGAACTTGTAAGAACTGATACGAATCCAGATTATGATTGGGACTCGGTGAGCAATATAACATTCCTAAGGAGGAGGTGGAGTGGGCGGGGGGAGGGGGGCGCCTTATTCAGTCGTTGCACGGGAAACGATTGCGCTAGAAACCTGCAAGTTGAAGGACTGTTCGACATGGGCAGAGGTCTACGCTCACTCGAGTGCCCTTTTAAAGTAGCTATTTAAATGTAACGTATGCGCAATGTGACTTCACGACCTAGGAGACTCTCTCTCTCTCTCTCTCTCTCTCTCTCTCCTCTCTCTCTCTCTCTCTCTCTCTCTCGCTCGCTCGCTCTCTCACACACACATACATACACACTACACACTACACAAATCACACACACACACACACGCGCGCGCGCGCGCGCACGCACGCACGCACGCACACCACACCACACACGCACACACACTACACACACACACACACACACACCACACCACACACACACACACACTACACACACACACACGCGCGCGCGCGCCGCGCACACACACACACACACACACACACACACACACACACACACACACACTACACACTACAGTACACACACCAACCCAACACCGCATGTGTCCCGCAGGAACCACTCACCGAAGAAGAGCTGGCCCAAGTGCAACACCTGGACGAGGTGTCCACGCAGTTCAAGCGCTACTACCTGTGGTTCATCCTGGCCGTCGGCATCCCGGGGAACCTGGCCAGCCTCTTTACCTTCCTGCACATGCGAAGCCTCGGCTCCTGCGTGGTCTACGTGGCGGTGCTGGCGGTGGTGGACAGTCTGGCCCTCCTGGGGAAGCTGGCGCTGTCCCTGCTGCAGCAGCACCAGGTGCCCTTCAGCCCCGAGGCCTGCAAGACCCTGCTCTTCCTGGCCAACGCGCTGGTCATCTACGCCAACTGGATCGTGGTGGCGCTGGCCACGGAGAGGCTCTTCGCCGTCTACCGGCCTCTGGCGCTAGGCGTGTACTGGACGAGGTCGCGAGCGGCCTGGGCCGTGGCGGTCCTCCTTCTGCTGTGCATGCTCGTCTGCGTGCCGGTGATCGTCGTGAGCGTGCCTCGGGAGGACGCCCTCAGCTGCGTGTTCGCGCCGCGCCATCGGCGCACGGCAGAGGCCTGGCACTGGGCCAACGTCACCTTGTACGGCTTCCTGCCCTGCTCCCTCCTCCTGGCCATGAATGTGGCCATCATCTCCCTGCTGAGGAGGGCGCAGCGCCAGCAGCTGGAACTGTGTCAGGGACGGTCGGGGGGTCAAGGCCGGCAGCGGGTGACGGCCAGCAGCCACAAGCAGGCCAGCCTGATTCTGTTGGTGGCCAGTTTCGTGCTGATCGTGCTGACCACCCCGCGCTGTGCTATGCTGCTCTTGCAGCAGCTGTGGCGGCCCCGCGACTTGCTCGTCATCGCCAAGGCGCACGTCTTCAAGCAGGTCCGTGTTTGGCTTGTTTCTTGTAAAGTGTTTTTGGACCTGCTGGTTGGTATGTGTGCAGGTTTTAAAGGGATGAAAATAAAGAGCGGTTGTTGTTGTTGTAGTAAGAATGAACGTAGATAGATAGATGGATCGATGGACGGATGGATACGTTGTCTCTGTATGTGTGTGTGTGTGTGTGTGTGTGTGTGTGTGTGTGTGTGTGTGTGGGGGAGAGAGAGAGAAGAGAGAGAGAGTGAGACAAATAAGTTGTGGTGGGAAGGGGAAACAAGTGCACACACACACACACACACACACACACACACACACACACACACACACGCACACCACACGCACGCACGCACGCACGCACGCACGCACGCGCACACACACCCACACACACACACACACCACACACACGCACGCACACACACACACACACACACACACACACACACACACACACACACACACAACACACACACACACACACCAACGGCACAGAGACAGAGAGATATACCAGAGGTTCACCTCCTCCTGAGAGAGAGAGAGAGAGAGAGAGAGAGAGAGAGAGAGAGAGAGAGAGAGAGAGAGAGAGAGAGAGAGAGCAGCCGTCCATCTCCTGCTTTTCTCCCTCTCTCCCCTCCCCCCCATCTTCTCCTTCCGGCTGTCCCCTTCCCCAATCTCCTCCTCCTTCCCCCTTTCCCCACTCCTCCTCTTCCTCGCCTTCCATCGTCCTCCTTCCCCTCCCCCAAAACCCCGTCCTCCTCTTCTCCCTCCCCCTCTCCCATTCCCCTACCTCTCGTCCCCACATCCTCCTGCCCAATTCCCTTGCCCCTTTCCCCGTCCTTCCTCCTCCCCTTTCCCCTCTCCTTTCCGCAAACCCCCACTCCCACCCTTCGCCGTAGGCCAACTTCAATTTCCTTGAAAGGAATTAGAAATGATAAAACAAGTGTCGGAACCCGTGACTGAACCAGGAGTCTTTTGCATCTTCAGTCA
>CM065718.1:46330530-46340530 GCA_033310375.1 Conus canariensis | reverse complement strand
CAAATCATTCTCTAAAGTCAGCTGGCCCATTACAGCTCTGATATGGCCCTTTGCGATCGGTTGCGCGCGCGCACCGCACACACACACACACACGCACGCACACACACACACCCACACACACACACACACACACACACCACACACAGACGCACGCACACACAACCACACACACACACACACACACACACACACACACACACACACACACACACACACGAATACTTTTAACAACATGGATACTATACATAATTTGCTTTTTACAATGTGTGGATTGTGCATAATTCCTTTTCCCCTGTCTCTGTCTCTCTGTCTCTGTCTCTGTCTCTGCCTCTCTCTCTCTCTCTCTCTCTCTCTCTCTCTCTCTCTCTCTCTCTCTCTCTCAATGTTAATGTTAATTCTTTTGCATTACGTTCCTCTCTACCGCCTCATTCCTTCATATATTTCCCATATGTTTACCTTTGTTTCCTTTTTTTTTTTTCTAATGGATAGCGTGATGTAAGAAAAATATTAATTGCTTACTCAATTTTCCGTCTGGAAAATAAAAACATTTTGAGTTTAACGCATGCGCGCTTGTGAGTACACGTGCACACATGGAGAGAGAGAGAGAGAGAGAGAGAGAGAGAGAGAGACAGACAGACAGACAGAAGACAGACAGACAGACAGACAGACAGACAGACGGACAGACAGACAGACAGACAGAGACAGAGAGAGAGTTGGCCTAGATGTTCACCTGAGGTAAAACTTTTTATTTTGTTTCGTCTCTAGCCACGGGAAAGCTGGGGTTTAAGTGCGGCCTAAAATGTTGACAATGTCTGTGCATGGACGATGAGAAGAAGAAGAAGAAGAAGAAGGAGAAGGAGAAGAAGAAGAAGAAGAAGAAGAAGAAGAAGAGAGAGAGAGAAGAAGAAGAAGAAGAGGGGGAAGAGGAGAAGGAGAGAAGAGGAAGAAGAAGAAGAAGAAGAAGAAGAAGAACAACAACAACAACAACAACAACAACAACAACAACAAGAGAGAGAGAGAAGGTGGATGGGGTGAAATTTATTCTAGAAACAGACTAAAAGGAAGGACGATCGCTGCCCTTTGAGGGATGTTTTGTTTTTGTTTTTATTTTGTTGTTGTTGTTGTTGTTGTCTTTTGGTTTTTTGTTTGTTTGTTTTTGTTTTGGTTTGGTTTTTATTTATCTGCTTGTTTTTGGCATCTGTTAGAAGGTGAAGGATACACTAGGCTGAAGTTGCCTTTGGCTGATCCCGGGCAAATTGACTTTTTAGATTTGCTGCGACTGGGAGCGAAAACAGAATTACTGGGCCGCCAAACAAAGAAGCAAATAAAGTACAAAACAAACAAACACGTTTCGACCTACCGGGTCTTCGTCGGGCAGGACAAATGACATTTAAAACAAGGAAAACGAAGGACGAATCTGAGCGCAAAAATGTGGTCCTGGGTAAAATTACGCAATGGAACTGAGTTTGAAGGAAAGAAATAATAGTAACAATAATAATGATGATGATAAGAATAAAAATAATGATGGTAATAATAGTAATGATGATAATGACGATATATAGATACATAGTGATAATAATGATAATACTAATGAGAATGATGGTGATTATGATGATGATGACGTCGACGAACACCACGACGACAACGACAATAACAACAACAATAAGAACAATAATAGTAGCACTTACAGCAGCAGCAGCAGTCGTCATCGTCGTCGTCGTCGTCGTCGTCGACATAGTAGTTAGTAGTATTAGTAGTAGTAGTAGTAAGTAGTAATGATAAAAATAACTACTGAATGGAAATTAGGTTGAAAGGGAAAAGGTACAGAAGATAATGATAATAATAATGATAATGATAATAAAGATAATAATAGTAACAAAACAACAACAATAATATTAATGATGATCATAATCGCATCATTATCATCATCATCATCCTCATGAAGATGATAGATAGATAGACAGACAGACAGACAGACTGACAGACAGATATATAGATAGATCACATTGCTACGACTTGTGCTGGATCTTGTTTCAACTTCACTTTACTCCATTCGATTCCATCCGACCCAACACGAACCGATCCAACACGACTAGCGTCAACTCAGTTCAAACTCTTTCAAGTTTCCGACCGGCTCTCTGCCGCAGGTCTCCTACGCCCTCTCAGACCTGAACCACGCCATCAACTTTGTCCTCTACTTCGTCAGCGCGCGTCACTTCCGGCGCCGGTTCCTGGACCTCTTCCGGCCCAGCCGGAAGAAGGGGTCGCAGCGCCTGTCCACGCGGGACTACACGCTGCAGCATCGCATCATGGACAGCGCGTACGAGTCAGGCGGCGGCAACGTGGCCATGGTGGTCCAGCACCTCTGCGACAGTGTCCCCCGGGGAGTGGACCTTGGAAGTCAGAAGAGAGCACTCGCGCGCATGGGGCCTCAGGACAGTGAGGAGGGGGTGAAGAAGGAGGCGGAAATGGACACGACGTGTTGAAGGGAATTTTTTGGCTGGAGGGGGGGGGGGGGGGGGGGGGAAGAGGGGGAAGTGGGGGCAGGGGGGAGGAGGGACCGAAGATTGTGGTGGTTGTTCTGTTTGTTTTGGGTTTTTTTTTTAGGATTTTCTCTTGGAGGGAGTGGATATCTTTGACTCTTTGTCTTACAGAATGGCGTGCCGTGTGTGTGTGTGTGTGTGTGTGTGTGTGTGTGTGTGTGTGTGTGGTGTGTGTGTGTGTGTGTGTGTGTGTGTGGTGTTTTGGGGAGAGAGGAGCGCGCCGTGCGCATGCGTGCATGGACGCGCGCGCGTACGTGCGCTCTTGCAAGCGTGCGCGTACATTTGTATCTGTGCGTCGTGCTGTGTTGCGCGTATGATGATTCGGGTTATGCTCTCTCTCTCTCCTCTCTCCTCTCTCTCTCTCTTCTCTCTCTCTGCCTTCTCTGTCTCGTCTCTCTCTTCTCTCTTTTTTTTCTCTCTCTTCTCTCTCTCTCTCTCTCTCTCTCTCTCCTTACCATGCCAGACACAACTGAAATATCGTTCTTTTAAAGCAAAGAGATTAACATTAACTTATTGAAATAGTTAGACGAGTCAACAAAGATTCTGTGGAAAAAAAAGAAAGATAGAAAACGTTAGTAAACACTGACAAACATGATAAAGAAAAGAATACGACTAGTAATCATTGACATGTGCGGTTGATGATGTACATGTACACGTTCAGAGTATAGATGACACTGATTATGAACTTCAAATTACAACGGCACAGAAGACAAGAATAACACTTACAATGAAAAACGGAATCGATGTATTATCGGCTGAAACACTGAAACGGAATATTTCTTAATCAAACTGACCGACAAATGCAGAGCATAAAGAGATACATTTAGCATCACATGCAAGTGGATCAGACTCACCATAAAACGGAACATACAGTGTTCATGTAAAGCGCTAAACACTGAAACGGGATATCTCTTAAACTAAGCTACAAATGCAAAGCATGAATGAATACATTTTAACAACACATACATGCATATCAGACTCACCATTAAAAAGAAAAAGTCGAATTAAAACATGGAAATAAGACAGGAGAGATTTATTTTCAAAGATGAAGAGACAAATGAGACCGTCAAGACTGTATACCACTTCACTCAAACGGCCAACATCGGAACTACAAACAGGAATCCTCGAATTACAAGTCGTAAACGTAACATCCTTGACCTCTGAACAAAATAACTAACAGCTTTGGATCGATCTGAGATGTGTAATAGATGTAAGCGCAAAATATCAGGCACTTGCATCAGTAATAAGAAAAAAAAGAAAAGAATCGGCCGGGCTTTGGTAACGTGTGAACATCAGAAGAAGAGATGCAGTACCGTCATTTGCATTGGTTGACAAAAAAGCAGATCGTCTCACAGAAAGAGGAGTCACGCTGTGAAATATACAAATAAAACACAAATTAATACCACTTCTCAATTCTTATGTAAATGGTTTCTTGCAAAAAAAAAGTTTTTTGATAGAAAACAGTGATTTTGTTCACTTTTATCGTTACATTCGTTCATTAGATTAACTGAAACGTTTGTACCAGCTGGTTTCAGTTCATCTTCGTTTCGTGATTCTGCTGTGTTGAAGAGTTAGGCAACTGTCTCGTGAGAGTGATACTCTGGTTAAGAAATTGCTATGATCAGAAAGAAATTACCGATGTGCATTGTATAGACCAGTTTTAAATGTCGACCCACTTATTCTAAACGTTTACAGTGATGTACTTTATACGAACTATCAAATGATTACATGACTAACCAATATGCACACGCTTGCTCAGAGAGAGAGAGAGAGAGAGAGAGAGAGAGAGAGAGAGAGAGAGAGAGAGAGAGAGAGAGAGGAGAGAGAACAGCAGCGCAGAGAATGTTAGGTTCCCAACGCCCGACTGGCGCGTTGGGTTAAAACGCATGTCAGACATCTGCTGATTTTTGTCCAGGGGACCCTCTCAAATCTCTTCTGGTTAATCGTTCATTAATTTGACCATTGCAACTGTGCTCACTGTGACGTTGTGGCACACTAGATGTAGTGCAAAGTACTTGGGCTTGTCCGCACGCAGCAACACCTCCTTGATACCATCATCATGGATGTCCGTCGTGGTCGACGTAGACGTCAGTGACTCCGCATGTGTGAGCGCAAGCCAAATACGTCCGCACTTTGGGCATGCGACAGCTGTCATTGGGTCAGGTCTCCTCTCTTTGCGGGCCGGCTTGGCGCTTCTGGTCCAATTCCTGCAAACGCTTCTCTTCGAAGCTATTTACTCCTTTGTGGACAGGAAGTCGCCAGGCACTGCGGTCTGTGGCAAGTGTTTCCCAGTCCTGAAACAGGATGCCACAGGCCGCCAGTGATACTTTCAGGCAGTCCTTGAAGCGTTTGAGTGGCCGCCCAGTGTTCCTTGTTCCAGCTGCCAGCTCAGAGAAGAAGACCATTTTTGGAAAGTCACGTGTCGTCCATGCGTACCACATGTCCAACCCACCTCAACTGCGCTTTCATGATCAGCGCCTCGATACCAGGCATTTTTGCTCTGCGAAGCACTTCTGTGTTTGAAATCCTGTCCTCCCAGAAGATGCCCATGATCTTACGCAGGCAGCGGAGGTGGAACTGATCCAGAGTCTTCGGTTGTTTCCTGTACAGTGTCCAGGTCTCACAGCCGTAGAGCAGCGAGGTGACAACGACTGCTCTGTAGACTACCAGCTTGGTGCTTAGAGCGATGCCACGCTCTCCCCACATTCTGTACCAAAGCCTGCCGAAGGAAGCTCCTGCTTTTGCCAATCTATTCGACACTTCTGTATCCATGCCACACGTTGAAGACGAGCAGCTCCCCAAGTAGGTGAAGCTGTCAACATTGTTCAGGGTCGTGTCCTCGATCACGATCTTTGGTTCTGGAGAAGAGAGGCCGGGTGCTGGTTGGAGCATCACTTCTGTTTTCCGCAGGCTGATCGTCAAGCCAAAGGCCTTTGCAGCTGCAGACAGGCAGCTGGCAAGCTCTTGCAGTCTGGTTCATTGAGTGCTGCGAGTGCGCAGTCATCGGCAAACAAGAAGTCTCTCACAAGGGCCTCAAGAACATTTGTTCTGGCCTTCAGGCGCCTTAAGTCGAAGAAGCGGCCATCACATATGTATCGGACAGTGATCCCCGCGTTGGTACTGGAGAGAGCAGAGAACAGCATTGTGGCGAACATGAGACTAAACAGGGTTGGCGCCAGGCCACATCCTTGCTTCACTCCATTGGACACAGGGAAGGGGTCAGACACAGTGCCGTTTTCCACTACGCGAGCCATCATGCCGTCATGGAAGGATCGTATGATCTTGACAAACTTCAGTGGGCAGCCAAGTTTGGACAGTATAGCCCACAGACCCTCGCGACTGACGGTATCGAAAGCCTTTGTCAGGTCCACAAACAGGATGTAGAGGTTCTGATTCTGTTCCCGGCACTTCTCTTGCAGCTGACGAACACCGAAGATCATGTCAATTGTCCCCCCTGTTGCTCCTGAAGCCACACTGGCTCTCGGAGACGACATCGTCCAGCAAGTGGTGTATGATGCGATTCAGGATGACACGGGCCATAATCTTTCCTGCTATGCTCAATAGTGAGATGCCTCTGTGGTTGTCGCACGATGCTCTGTCGCCCTTGTTCTTGTACAGGTGGATGATGTTGGCATCCTTAAAGTCTTATGGTACTGCTCCCTCACTCCAGAACAGCTGCATCAGCTCAGTTACCCTGTCGACCATGGCCTCTCCACTATCCTTGAAGATCTCAGGGAGGATGCCATCAGGGCCCGGTGCTTTTCCGATTTGGAGCTGCTTGATCTCTTTCTGGATTTCCTCCTTAGTCGGTGGGTCATCAAGCGATGTCAAAACTGGACGTTGGGGCATGTCCCGGATCGCCTGCTGGTCGATCTGAGACGGTCTGTTCAGAAGCTGGCTGAAGTGGTCACACCATCGCTGTACAATATCACTCTTCTCAGTAAGCAGAGTGCCATCAGCTGTCCGTACAGGCGCCATGGTGTTGGAGGAGGGGCCATACACGGTCTTCAGGCCTGCAAAGAACTTCTTGGAGTTGTGATCATCAGCGTTCTGTTGTAACTCTGCAGCCTTCTCTTTCCACCATTTGTCTTTCATCTGTCTCAGCTCAGCCTGGACCTTGCCTCTAAGATGCTTGAGACGATCGTGCTTGGCTGTTGATCCCTTGTCGTTGAGCCAGCTTGTGTAGGCTTCGTGCATCTGCTTTAGCAGTCTGCCGATCTCCGTGTTGTTGCTGTCGAACCAGTCCTGGTGTTACCTCTTTTGGGTGCCCAAGAGACAGCCTGGCAGAGTCGTAGACTGCGTTTCTGAAGTATACCCAGGCCTTTTCTAAGTCAGCTTCATCTGGTTAACTATTGAGCTGGTTCGCAAGGTCGGTCACGAAGGTTTCCATTGTCACTGGATCATTCAGTTTCTGGACATCCAGCTCCTTCTTCATGTCGGCTTTCTGGCGTCTGTGGGTGCTAGCGATGGAGAAGGAGAGCTTGCACCGTATCAGAAGGTGGTCAGTCCAGCAGTCCACTCCCCTCATTGCTCCTGTGATGTGGACATCCTGGATGTCAGGCCGCCTGGTGATCACATAGTCGATCAAGTGCCAGTGTCTGAAGCGAGGGTGCATCCAGGTGGCCTTGTGGATGTCCGGCAGCTGGAACAGTGTGTTGGTGATGGTTAAAGCAAACTCGGCGCAGAGTGTAAGAAGCAGCTGGCCATTTGAGTTTTCCTGTCCCACTCCATGCGGTCCGATGATATTCGGCCAAGACTGGGAGTCCCTGCCCACACGAGTGTTGAAGTCCCCAAGAAGTAAAAGCTTGTCATCCTTTGGGGTACTGCGTAGCAAGCTTGAGAGACTCTGGTAGAACAGTTCCTTCTGTTCTTGGGTGTAGGTCATGGTGGGGGCGTATACACTGATGAGTGTCAGGTGCTGCTTTCCTTGGAGAGGCAGTCTCATAGTCATCCGGGGTTCACTGAAACCGAAACATCCTATGTCATTCTCTTCTGATAAGCTCTATATGACTGGATGCTCTAGAATGATTCTCATTTGAGAACGTTCCCGTGCCGCGATGCATGTACATTTGTGCGCCCTCTCGCTCCACTCACAATCATACTGTCGCGCACACGCACAAACACGCGACTGCGCGCGCATACGCACGCACGCGCGATCATGCACGTGCGCACAATGCATGCATACACACACACACACACACACACACACACACACACACACACACACACACACACACACACGCACGCACGCTCGCACGCATGCACGCACGTATGCACGTACGCATGCACTCAACACACACACACACACACACACACACACACACACACACACACACACACACACACACACACACGGCAGTATGACATGCGCAAATGCGCGCAAGACATAACAGATGCACAGGGTAAAATCAAAAGGGCACAGAAGAGTCACAAGAGCAATCAATATTTCTAAAAAATTGTACTTTGCCCTTGTTCGCCCTGCCTACCACGGGCAAAGAAACCGAACATGTCCTGAGTTCATGCAAAGCAGCGCTTACCCAGGGAAGGAGCATAATTATGGAGACACAATCAAGCGCGCAAAGAGACCGCAGATGCAGGTAGCACTGCCAGTGGAAACACTTCGCGACCACAAGCTTCAGTCATGACGTTCTACACTGCAGGAGACCACAATCATAGCCTGGAACCACGCTGTGACATCAAGAGCACGGAGGCAGGGGTTACAGGATGGGATGAACGTCTGGAAATGCACAGCAGATCATCGATAATGGGAAAATCATCCAGAGCTCATCAGGAAAGTTGGCATGAGGCTGGATATAGTTTTCCATACAGGTTCTCCAAAACGTTTGATTCTGATTGCACTCACAATCATGTCATCTGAAAACAGAACGGAGCTAGCTTACATCTACAAGACTGGGAAGCATGCCAGTCTAGCCAGCAGACTGAGGGAATCTGGTTTCCGAGCCAAAATCCTTGCCATAGAAGCTGGAAGCGAGGTGGGGGGGGGGGGGGGGGGGGTAGGCTAATGAGCCTATGATGTCAAGAAACAGCTTTCAATTTTTGGTAAGAAAGGACCAGAACCAAATAGAAATGGCAGAGACAGCTGGATGTGGTCGAGGAGGGACAAAAATGAACTTCATAAAGCTGAAATTTCTCGAGTTTAAACAGATGCTTAATTATTGCGGTGTGGGCAAAGATATCCTTAGAAAAGTAAAAGAAAAGAAAAAATGTTAAGGCACGCCTTAAGACGCCCGGCCATCCAGGAAGTACAGTTAGCAGAAAAGCATATAGGAGTCATAACTTGGATCCGGATCCGGACCGGCGCCCTTAGAGTGTAACGAGTTCAGGCCGAAACACTTGTTTGAGGAGGTTGGGGAGGAGGGGGGGGGGGGGGTCTTCTCAGAAGATCTTCTGCTATCAAGCTCTCCTTAATTTAAGATTTTCTTCCTATTATTTAGGAAGTAAACAGAACGTGTGAAGGCGGACTTCCATTATATGCTTGTACTTGACGAACGTAAAGCGTGACATGTGCTTGCTCAATTTCTGATAACTTTTCGGAGGTAAATCGGCGCATCTGAGTTCATACATGTTGGGAGATCTTTTTCACAATGTGGCGCCGCTACCTGTGACAGCAGTTGCGTGCATTCAGGCTAAAGTGGGTGTCTGAAGAATCTGAGCGGGAAAGAATTGCTCGAAGGCAGTCTTGGTCTGTAAAACTGTCCAAACATGTCATTGCAGGTACATGTGGTCTAAAAGAGAACAACTCGTAATGTTTTCTGCACTGTTAAAACTCTCAGAATTCACCGCGATTGCAACATTTGAATTAGAATTGGCTCTATCAACACAAACGTTTTGATTTGGTTTGGTTTGGTTTGTTTGTTCGTTTTTTTTTTTTTTTTGTTTTTTTGTTTGTTTGTTTGGTTTTTTGTTGTTTGTTTGTTTGTTTGTTTGTTTTTTTCTAAATCAAAGGGACGGAACTTTCCGACAATACCTCCCGACAGTTCCTTGCTTGTTTGTCTCCCTTCATTTTCTGTATATCTGGCCGCGCCGAAAAACGGAGGAAACTGAACAAAAAATATCACGATTTACATTTGTTTCTGAATGTAGGCTGGGTTTCATTTCCGTGTCCGTTTATGACATTGGAACTTTTGCATATGTGTATGCGTGCGTTTGCTGGGATTCTCTTTAAACTATCGTTAAAATGTTATAACAAAGAACAGTGTCACTAAGATGGGGGGGGGGGGGGGGGGGGTTTTTTTGTTTTTGTTTTTGTTTTTTTTTTGAAGTAGTTAAAAGGCTCCGCTGAAAAACGCAGGCAAAAGAATCACAACACAAAACACGACGCGTTTTGACCTGTTAGGTCTTCTTCAGGCAAGACACACAACACTCGGGACAACGAAAATGAACGATCAAATCACTTATCTTCATCACATTTGGCGCAAGATGGGCTTTGATTACGC